>JALLLT010000028.1:0-554060 GCA_025266875.1 Fennellomyces sp. T-0311 | reverse complement strand
CCTCTCAATTCTTGCTATACCTTCCCATTACTTTCATATACACTTGACCTTTTCATTTTATCCCCTTAGGTATTTCAGTATCCATTAATTCAACATTCATAAACGATGTCCATCCTAGTATTATGTGAATGTGATATTGAGTGGAAATAAGGGACCAAAATATATATTGACATAAATTACGAATCTTGACAGATATCGCACAAGCACCTAAACGTACACATTGCACAACCTTTGATGTCAGAGGCTTCTAAGCTTCGGATAGTCGACTCCATACGGATCCAAATTGCATCCTTGATACTGGCTGACTTATGTCTCGGAACCCTCAGTTGCACTTCCTCGAACAAAACGTCTACAGGGTTCAGGGGAAAATGGCACGGTGGCAGAAAGAAAGCATTATGACCATGAGCACTGACTATTTCAGAAATCATTGCTTTGGTCTCAGATGGAGCATCATCGAAAATGATGCTGTATCCACGCATCTGCTTCTCTTTTAGTCTGGACATTACGATGCGCACGAACTTCTTGACATCATCGTTTGTAGCTGCTCCTTCGGCGTACTTGTGTGTGTCGTAAATAATCTCGGTACGTGAGCAAGCAACCAGAAAAACAACAAATGGCTCCAGGAATGGCTTCGGTTTCCTTTCTCTTGGAATGATATCCTGGCCTTGATCCTTAATTCTCTTGGTATGCGCACATTGCTGTCTCTTCTCGTCAAAATAGGTGCAGGCGCCTTCGACATCATACGCCATCTCACCAACAAAGATGCACCGGCTGGGATTAACTCCTGCTTCAAACAGAGAGTGTAGGCAATCCTGCGGATTACGGCGTCCTTCGACAGAATCCTCTTGGTCCTTGAGCAAAGTCTTATGGGACTGCATTGTGATATTAAAGGTCTGTCGAATATACTTCTTGAGAGTAGTTTGAGGGATCGAGTCCCCAAACTTGGACGAGAAGTCCTCATAAATATCCTCGTACGATGCAAGGCTATGTGTATCGACGTATTTACAGATACGGCGACGCATTGGTTCGCTTATGTCCACCACTTTCTTCTTTGGACCTGGTTTCTTCTTCTCCCACTTTCCATTTCTGGCATAACGGTTAAGGCTGGTACGAAAGGTACTGGGATTGATATTGTTATCCTTGGCAGCCTTTGCTTTCGATTTTCCAAGAACCCTTTCCACCATTGCTTTCTTGAGGTTCTCGATTGAGGGGGGTTGTACTTTCCTCTCCCCTTTTTGGCAGTGGTGCCTTGAGTTATGTCTGTCATATCGTAATCTTCATCCCTGTCAATTTCACTGCTGTCTTAGGAGACTACATTACCATCGCATAAGTCTATACATCCTTACATTTTAAGCTACATGTACACTCACTAATATTTTCACCATCCAAAGCTATACCACCAATAGTATGTGCGAGTAACTCAACACCAGAAAAAGGTGACGTAACCACGGAAGAGGAAGCAAGGCCCACAAGGCCGCTAGCAGCATCCATGACATCCGAATTTGAAGGCACACTTTCAATCCGAGGACGCTTTGCGTTATGTTGGTTATCAACATCCATGACGTATTCGTCAGAAAGAGATGGGGAAGGAGAATTGTGAACGCGTTTGTTAATAGTGGGTTCCATTTCGTAAGAAGGAGTTTGAGGAAGGAAAAAATCACTTTCGACACGAAGCACCAACAGCATTTTGTTCTTCTAGTCCATATCGTACAAAGCATCTAATTAAGTAATTTGTGTATCTGAAGCACTTTCCCTTTCTGAACGACTCAAAACAACAGACTAATTCGTGATGCTGAAAGACATAACATAAATTAGTCTTCGTGGCGAAAATTGCGAATGCCGATTAGCGAACGTTTGGGATCTTATTTGCGAATAAACCTTCCGTGTGCCATGAATAACCTATGCTCTTCTGTGTATAAATAATTGATAGCTTATAGCCAAAAACTATGTGGCTCGAAAGTGAATAATAACAAGGTCCACTGCTAAAAACATGGTTACCCCATCACTAATAATTTCAGTAAACCGAACAAAAGATTCTATGTTTCCATAGTGAATAATGCAGGGCAAGTGACGAATAGCAAAGAGGCCAAGTCGCGTAAAAGATGTTCTTCATCTGGTAAAAAAAGTATACGCCGGTACCGGAATTCCGAGATTGTCAGAGCGCGAATAATTATTTGACACCACCAGAAAATTGAAAGGACCCCAGAACGCGAAAAATTATTTGACCGTTGAGTGAAAGAACTGCGTGCCACAGCGCCAAGTTACCACACCCCGTAGCACAAAACTCGCACCCTCGTACACAAAAGATTATTTCGGCACTGTCCGACTTCAAACGCAAAATCCTGTAGCACCAATCCACCAGCAAGGCGCGTGGTTGACATTGACAGGTAAGATTGTCCTTTATTTGTATAATCGTTAATTTAACAAGGATTATAGCTGCTTCTATATATTATCTCAACGCTACTGATGTTCAAAATGCCCAAAGTCATTCAGCGCACACGAGGAGAAAATTCTCAGCAGTCTACCATTTCATATTCAGTCCATCTTTCCAGCATATCTGACCCACAAGTCAGGGATATCAAAAGCACTATTTGATTTGATGTGGCCTTGCTACCAGAACGCACTCGGGCCCGAACGCCTGCACAATCTACTGTACGAATTGCATACACTCAAACATAGCCGCTTGGAGCTCGATTACCTGAATACTATTGCTTTTCGCTTAAGCAATCCACAAATCCAGGACAACTTTGCCTCCAATGTCAGTCATATCCCATTTTCGACTTTCGACGACCCAAAAGGGTATGCTGGATTCGTTCCTTCTGCGACCTATCTGCGCTTAGTTTACACATCTCTTATTGATCAGCTTCGACCATTGATTGATAAAGAGATGATGGTCTTGGATGGAATTATATTGAAAGGCGATCATACGTTCAAGATAATTAAGCACATGGCAAAAATTGGGGGCGAGCCGACTTTTTATGCAGTGTACACCGTGTGTAACGAGTATGAGGAAATTCGACTACAGCTCTTGGTTCCTACAAAAAAACTATCCCATCTAAAAGCATCCTTCCAAGAAATGCTTCGATCGTACCACATGTACAATCATAAAGAGCCAGAAATATTCTATACAGATAACGTCGTTGGTGACAAAAGCTTCTTGGAAGAAACAATGCCATCTTTGAAGCGTGGATTCGGACTGACAGCACCAGAAGCAACAACAGATCAATTTGAACAAGGCACACGTTCCAGTAACCCTGGTTATTTGACTATCCCAGACGATGTTACGAAACGATTTATTGGATGTGTAGCTGATGCCAATTGCTATATCGACAGTCTTCTAAATCGCACCCGTGACGGATCATCTATAACAATCGGTTTCGATGCTAAATGGAATTATTCAAGGACTAGTCAAGGAAAGATCGCCATTGTACAAATCGCATTTGAAGACACTGTGACAATTCTACCATTACATATGTACGGATTGGTTCCGCAGAAGCTAGCTGAGCTTCTTCAGAGCGATTATGTTGTCAAAGTTGGATGGAACATTTGTGGTGACCTTGGAAAAATTGAAAGAGACTACGGAATCACAACAAACCAGGAAAAAGTCATCGAATTGGGACGATTTAGCAAAGAAAAAAGCAAACATATTCATACTGCATCCGCAAGTCTTTCTACCATATGTGCCGCTGTTCTTGGTGCCAGTCTCTACAAAGATGACGATGTATGGTTAAGCAATTGGGAAGCACTGGTGCTTTCCGTTTCTCAGCTCCATTACGCTGCGCTGGATGTGTGGGCGTCATTAAAGGTGTATCAGACGTTGATCAATAGCAAGGAAGCACAAGGAGAAAGCACCATCGAAGCTATACGCAGTTCCCAACAAGAAAATGAAAGCACACTCAGCTCTGATGATGACGATGACCCTTCAGTAGGCGAACAAGAACCACAAATATCAATGTGCACTAACACAGAAGCCAGTACTAGTATCTATACACCTACACGAGTGCTTAAAGATCCGTTTCATCTGATGGCCCAGATAAAAGTACCAAAACGTCATGGGTTAGGTATAAGGTTAACCGTACAATAGTAGCTGTACCAAATGATAACACAGTCATTTTGATAGCTAAAGAGTTTACGCGTCGACTACGGGATGCTATCTTTGTTCCAGATCAGAATGACCGATCCAGAGTGGAAGCATACTTGAGAACGCAAAACCTTACCTGGGACTATATGTTTTCTACCAATCCGTCGTGGATCCTTCGTCGCGTCAAGCAAATAATCCCTCCTCCAAACGAACTGCATGCCAAAGTCGAACTTTTATTTAACGAATTTGGTCATTTACGTTGTGCGCAAAGCCACCGCCCCCTTTTTGATGATACAGCATGGAAACAAGCAAAAAACATCCTAAACACCATTAAGCGCGGCCATGTATCGGATCCACCAAATATATCCTTCTACTTCGAGACCGGCAGAGATCGTAATCAATTACCAGTTTATCGATGTACTAGAGGTACAAATCCTCTTGAAGGTGGTGGTCATATGAACATTATCAGGAAATTCGCCTCTTTTGGTGCCGGCCTGCACTTCACAGATTGCATTTTAGCTGAGTATCGATTACACCATAACACGAGAGTAAGTTAATCAGTAATTTACTTTTTTGAAAGCGTTATAACTCATATGCCTTCTAGGTTGGAGCCCAAAACAGATATCAACGTATCCATAAGGGTCACTATGATCCATGGTTAACGGAATCAATCAATATCTTGCGTTTAGAGCTACAAATGGACATATTGGAATCACATATGCATAGTGGTAATGGTAGTGGATGAATGCTCTTGAGGTCAGAAAGCAAGACCTTTGGTATCACTGCAATCCCACTGGAAGACGCAACCAAATTTCATATGCGCGTAGTAACACGAATTAATCCTGACACAACAATTACAAAAAAAGCTCTTATCGCCGCGAGCACCAGATTAAGCATCTCTACCGGTTCTACCAGCAATCCCAAGTCCGCACTATACAGCTATCTAGCAACCAAACAAGCAGTTGAACGTGCAGTAGTACCAGTGCATACCCCTGCCGAATTCTCATTATTCGCAACCAAGATTCGTGCACACGGTCAGCAACGAAAAACACTTCAGTTCTGGGAGACAATGTGCTGTGAATGGAACGATATTGTGAACAGCAACCCCAGGACAGCCAACATCTATTATAAGTCACCGGAGCAGCTCCAAGCATTTTACAAGTCATGTTGGGATACACGTCGGACCACATATCAAACTATCGAAAATAGCAACTTTGTCTGTCAGACTATGCGTGAACATCTACAGTCTCCTAGCCTTGTCTTACCTGTTTTACCCACTCAGAATCCGGCACCACTGTCAATAACTTCAAATATGGCCCAGGTTTCTAATGATGAACATGTTTTACAGTCCTATACCAGTACACCTGCACAATCAGAGTCAGTATATGCTATATCGCGCCCTTCATCTGTATCGTCCCTACCAGCACCACCTCTTCGATAACTAAGGCCACTACTTCCACTTGTTCCTTCGCCAACAGCAGTAATTTATCCTTTATCGGGGTCATCCGCCGTCATAACAGCATCGACACGTGGTTCAACATCACGCTCTCGCTCAAGTTCTAGTGTATGCAATCCACCAGACTCTGCTTCTAATTTATCACCCAGAATTGGCAACAATAACGGTACAAGCCTATCTGTTGAAAACAGGGACCTTGTACAATACAATGGTACCTCTATAGTTTCTAGTTCATATCAGCTATGGAAAAAGAAAAGAACAAGAAGATCACAGAACGACGACGGAAGTAGCTCCAAACGTCAATGCGTTTCCCCATTTCGGCCACTGCTCCCACGTATTCCTCCCCTTCCACCGCCATCATCACAATAGCTTGCTTTTCATAATTATCTTTCGTTCTTTGTAAAACACATAGATATGGGTTTTTATTTCCCAGGGTGTTTTGACAGGGGCAACCCCAACAGTGGATGGTATCTTCCATTATCTTAAACAAGAAGGTACTACATAAAAGTTACCCATTATTTATACAGAAAACAGAGCACCTCCAGTGCTCACCTTTTTCTACCTCTTCCAAAAAAGAAAGAATTGATCAAGGGTCCTCTCAAGCCTACAATGGGTGCTCACAAGGTGGCAATTAGGACCGCCCCCGTCTGTTTAAGGGAATACAGGTTATACGGTGTTTAGTATAACCATCACGTCGGATGTACGAGGCACGGAGCTGGATTATTAAGTTTTTAAACTGCCAGACACGCGCTAAGACGCGTCCTAATCTCTTTTTCTCGCATTTACTAATGAACTGCGTTCAAAACATCGCAAGCACGATTGCTACGTTTTCCTTCTCTCTGGAAACTGCTCGAACGACAATGCAGAACACTATAGAGCAAGAGGAGCGATACGAGCGCGACAGAATGGAGCAGATTGAGGAAGAGGATGCCGAACTGGCTCGTCTGGCTGATGCCATCGTACGAATTCCGATCGATCTCGTTGCAGAATTGATGTTCCAGTCGATGACTAGAATGCGGATCGTCAATCGTGACATTTTCTTCGAGATCTATGGTTCTTGCCCGGTGTTCGTTACTGCAGTACAACGCAGAACACCATGATCACGACTATACGAAGCGCATCATTGGTGGAGCGTTAGGCATCCTGAATTGAGCGATGATGCTGCTGGCCGTATGCGATTCAAGGCTCATTACCGGATCACGCTAGCTGCTTTTGAACAGTTAGTTAACGAGCTGTCAAATGACGAGGAGTACGCTGAGAGTGTCGTGAAAAACGGCTATCCAGTGCACATCCAAGTTGCAGTGGTCCTTTGGTGGTTCGCAAACTCGCATTTCGGCTTTCGCTTGAGGTGCGAAACCATGGGTATTTCAGACGGTTCGATGAACAACTTTACGAACCGCTTTAACAATGCAATGATCTGCGTGGGCCACCGAGTAATTGCATGGCCGACCAATATTTGATAGACAAGAGAAATCGCTCAAGGCTTTCTCAACAAAGCAACTTCTCAAAGCCCAAGACTTCCTGATGTAATTGGTGCTATGGATGGTAAACTGGTGGTCATTCAGAAGCCTAGCGACCATGGAGATATGTACGTCGATTGTAAAGGCCATGTATCTCTTTCACTATTGGCAGTGTGTGATAGTGACACCTGGTTCCTCTATATAAAAACCGGTGAATCAGGTACTAATGTTACTTATAAAGTATGTACGTACTTAATAACACTATCTGCAATAAGGACGTGTGCACGATGCTCGTGCCTTTAAGTCCAGCATTCTTTGTCGGAACTTAATTAACCATCCAGAACGAATGTGCATGAGCAACACATATATCATTGCTGGTAACATATTATATTATTATAAAGGTATAGCAGGCTTACGTACGAATGCTACCGTACACATCAGATTCTGCTTTTCCTTTGATGCCGACGGTTATTCCAGGATTCCCGTACGGACAACGTGATCCAGCCAAAAGGGCATTCAACAAAATGCATTCTAGCACCAGGATGGCAATCGAGCATGCATTTGGTGCTTTGACAACGCGCTGGCGTACAATGTGGAAGCATCTGTATATGCTCAGCGTAAAAAGGATGACCAAGTCTATTTATGCATGTTGTGTGCTGCATAATATCTGTCTACACGTTGACGATGTTGAGGAAGTAGCAACACCAGAGGATATTCGACGCTATGATGCATTTGTTGACAGTAATCCACGCAGTGAGCGCCAAGGCCGAGAAGAGCGTAGAAGTGGAGGTGATGTCTCAATTTCACCTTTGACGGCCCATAGGCGCGCCGTTTCTCAACGGACCGATCTCGTTGTCAGACGGCAGATGGACAACTTGCGGGAACAGGGACGACGTGTGCGTCAGCGCCTTGCTGCGAGAGTCATTCGCAATGACACAAGGCCAACAACACCGAGATACTGTGCATCCCGCACATCACAAGTACCTAGATATTCACCATATTAATATTACGGTAATCTATGGAATATGTTAAGACTCACACAAGGACTAAAGAGGTTATTACTGTTACATTTACTTTTAGTGAACTCATCTTGTTATCTCCCCATCTGGTCGCTTCATTAACTCCTAACGGCTATTATCCAAGGAAGAATACTGTAGTATATTATTATTCAATGCTCACTCAAAAACTCTGACGAACTTGATACATTCACAGCAACTGAAATATTCTACCATACTTATAATTTTCACTAAACTACTAGCTAAGTCCAAGATGCTATCTTCACTACCTGTCTATATACCTAGCATATGACATTACGATAAGGTTTATTGATAGCTTAATTGTCATCAGATGTCTTGTAACAGTGCAGACCACAGTATACTTACAATCGAGTGCGTTGCTGTAGGTCAGACAATGTTATCAGTGAGACCCGAAGGTGGAACCGTTATATGAGAGTATAAACGATGAGGATTCCTGTATCCAGGAATCCTGCTTTATATATACGTCAGATATTAGGGGTAATAGCTAAGGCGTCTATGATCTACAATCTACAAATTCCATCTAAGCTATACGTAATCCTAATATCCTTATCCAACCATGCGCCATATGAGTTGTCGCATGCTACGTCTATCAATACGGTGTAACGAAATTTCTCGGCCCCTCTTCGTTTATGCTACCTTCCCCTTTTGTGGCACACACTTGACCTTTGTATTGACCTTCATTCAACTATATGGTGCATCTGCACTTGATGTATCTCCTTTTTCTCGTTCTGATCTTCCCAAGCTACCGACCTATTCTATTATATGGTGCATCTGCACTTTCGTTTATCTTCTTCCGCACTCGGATCTCTTGCTAGTTGTAATTCCTATCTAACCCACCTTTTACCTCCGGCATAGCCCGATGTATCCACAGTCAGCATATCCACAGAAACATATAAATACCCTTGTTGAATCAAATGAAATAAAGCAGTTAACTTGACCTCAATTATCTTGATCATACCTTTCAAAGCCCAAGACAGGAGCTTATATCTGTATTTTGTTAACTCACCTTTTCTATTTCTCTATATTTCAACCTACTTTGTGGACCCTGTTTCATACAGAATTACCTTACACAAACAATTTCCTTTTACAACAACGGTATATGGATACTGCATGGCGATCAACCAGGTTGCAGGTTGGATAACGTCTGTAATGGACACACCATTACATGTCTGCTCATCTACTTCATCTACGTAGCCACCGGCCACACGAACCAACGCTTCACCGAGAGCCAAAAGTCGATTAACCGAATGCTGGTTCTCTATATGGCGGCGCTCGATCGCAATTCCTTCCAGGCGACGCCGTCGTAGCTGTGATATTCAACAATAGTAGAAGGCAGGTAAGTGACGAGACTCAAGTAATGACTGATTTATTTCATATGTTGAATCATCACTTTAAATAATAAAAGCTTATTCTCGAGAGGTTGGACCATTGACATGGTTGTAAGGCACATGAACCGCTGTGGTAACCAGAGTTATGTGAGTTTCACTAAGATAGGCAAGGTTATTACGATGAACGCATGTCAAGACAGGGATGTGGCTGTAGATCGGAAAATTAAAGTAACCCGTTGTCAATAAGCAAACAAGGGTAAATGATGCATAAGCCATAATCATGTTGTGGATACAACAGTAGCACCCTCAACTCGTGCTCCTGCAAGTCATGCTTCCTCTTGAGACGAACGTCTGCAAGATCCTCACACAAACCCGCGCGCAAAGCATCCATAGCAGACAGGGTCATGCTATGAAACTCATCGTTCGATCGCTCGAGGGTTTGACGAACTCCATCGATGTCCAAAACAGCACGACAACCATGCCCAATTCCTGGCTGAGCTGAGGCTGTTGCGGGTGCAGGTGGAGGTGCCGCTGCCTGTGTTGGCGCTGGTGTCGAGATTGCTGCTATCATTGTTGTGGGTGTCATAGACCACTCAAGAAAAGGGCTCCCTGATTGAGTTTCCTCATCAGGTTGCACCGTCGCATCTCTGACAAGGTGCATCAGAGTACTGAAGCCAGTATTCCCCGCATCCATCGACTCAAGGACAATCTGCAGGTGGATCGATGGATCGTTTTCCAGAATCTGACCTACTTTGTTATAATATTCCCAGTTGTTGCGGGGATCTGTGCCGCCAACGCCTGTCAATCCAAGATAGTTACAGATCAAGGTATAGGTGCCTTTGATGGCGCCCCACTTGTTTTCTATCTTTCCTGGGTTAATGTTTTCAACAAAACTGAGAAAGTAATGCAGATCCTCTGGGTATTCTCTGCTAGTAGCTATGATGGTCAGCTTAAAGTCCTGATACACGTTCTCCCAACGTTGCGTGGCAGAGATGGTGGGACTGGGTCTTATAAAGTACTCTATATGATCGGCCATCACGTCGAGCAGCGCTTGGTACATCGTGCAGTTCCAATGGATGCTGACATTTTCATCAATTGGCCCAAAATCATATGGGATTTCGGGCATTTCACTTGGCACCTCAGGCGTTTGCTTGCGGGTTTCAGTTCCTGTGACAGAGGAAGTGATAGGAGTATGCAAGGCAGGCGATTCCGGTTCAGAGGAGGGCTGGATGGCTTCATTGAAGCTCATCATACCCATTTCTGGCAAAATGTTTCTCGGCAGGTGTGGCATTTGTTGGGTAAAATTGCAAACAGTAAAAAGTATCTTTATTCGCGATTGTGCGTGTATAGGTCACTATAGTATTTCTAAATTAAGACAAATGCTAAAAAAAATCGTATCAGGATGGTTTTTTTTTGTTATGCCATATAAGGTGCATAGACCTTATATGGTATATCAAAATTGATTCTCAGCGGTCTTAATTGCCACCTTGTGAGCACCCAATTAATGCTGCAAAATGATGCCCAAATATGGTTACGATATCAGAATTGTGAGTTCAGTCTGGAGGACTGAACAAACCTGAACTGCAGAGTGCTGTGATCATGATTTCTCCTTTATTCGCGAATGTTTTTAAAAGTAAAAAATAAATTTTTGAGTTTAAATATTTCTATAAAAGACTACAAAGTCTTGACAACAATAAGTTCTTTGATCATTTTTCCTTCACTTCGCCAGTCAAAACCGCGTGCCCCAACTATTGATCAATAACATGGATAATCAAACTTCACCTGCGGTGGATGTTCAGAGGCTCCTGGACCAAATCGCCCATCAACAGCAGATGATTGATGAACTTGTGCGGATGCACATGGATGATACTTCACACGTGGTTAACAATCTGTCAATTCCACATGACCTGCCTGTCTGTCCATCGTTTGACTGGCAACCAGATGGCGAGCTAGCCAGCTTGATGCCAATGCTGGACCAGACGTTGTTTTCCAGCTCACTGACTGAGAAAGAGCACTGAACGATCATCAAAAAGTACCCACCAATTCGTTCGCTCAAGTATGCTCCTCCTGCTGCCATTCCTCAAGCAGAGCGTCTGTTTTGCCCGGGTCAAAAGGCTGAAGACACCATGTTACGGCAGTTACAGTATGCCCTCTCTGGGATCATTTGTCCTTTGGATGTACTTGAGCATATGCTCCTTCCGTTGCTGCCCTCTGACCACCGAGATCGAATTTTCTTGACCATCCACGACATATGCACCTTGATTCTCAACACCGCTGGTATGGTGAATTACCAGCGCAACCAATTGGCTCTGCGCGCTATAAACCCTGGCTTTTGCACACCAGGTCCCGAGAAGGACTACACCATGCCTGCCGAGGCTTTCAAGGACACTGTTAGTAATCTGACAACCATGCAGAAGATGCTACGGGAGGCTCGGGGCTCTCGCTCTCATACACATCGACTCGCATCATCTTCTTTATCGTTTTTTCGGACTAGCCCGTCAGAAGATGTGTGGTGAGAGAGAATAGATCGAGAAAAACAGTAAGTTCTGTGAGAATCGAATATGTCTTTATTATGTTAATGGTTCTCTCTATTTATATTGCTCGAGATAAAACTCATAATCAAATAGCCATGGTCGGGAGGATGCCATATCGTATAGCCGACATGGCAATGTTTCTAGACTTCTTGGAAGATCTAGTCAAGCTGGAAGGCTGTTAATGTATTATTCAGGTACCGTCATACGTTTACCCGGTAGTACCGACTAGCTAGTACCTCGGATACCACAAGATGGCAGGCATCCCAGTTTCACCTTTCAACGTCAGCAACCTCAGCACTCGAACACCTCATTTCATCAGAACAACAACTCCACTCATCAGAACCACACCAATCCTCAGCTCCCGCGCAATACAAACCACCACACACTGCACACCCGCCAGTAGGTGGCCGCATCCACCGCTTCTGGCGTGCCTGGCTCCGCCTTACCGACAGCCAATGGATACACTCCGTCGTCAAGGAGGGGATCAAACTACACTTCTCCCGCCTTCCTCCCTTGACGACCCAATACCGCGAAATCCAGGCTCAATCACCACAGCAGAGAGCCCTGCTCCGCCAGGAAATCGCCGACCTCTTGCACAAACGCGCAATCGAACCAGCACCTCTGGGTCTCGGATTTTGCAGCTCGATGTTCGTCATTCTGAAATGCAACAGGGGTTTCAGGCTGGTGTTCAATCTGAAAGCGCTGAACTGGTTCCTCACTCCTCCTCACTTCAAGATGGAGACCTTGCAGTATGTCGTACAGCTCATTGTCATATTCCTGACATACACCATCATCCATGGTTACATGCTTTTCCTTAGTCCTTGTTTATATCCGTTGTTATTGAGACATCAACAACCATACAGTTATCGATTGCCTTATTCGCTTGCATGTGCAACCTTGATCCGGCTTTACCAATCATGCAGGGCAACTCCGTTAACTAAGGCTCTGTATGACCTTCGGCCTCATTAACATTAGACGGCAAGGTCATTAGAGACTCGGCGATAACATGGATCTTTGGACTATTAGACAAAAGTATTCATCTTCTCCGTCCCGACTCATCATCATTATAAATAGAGAGTAGTTTTCCTCAATAAAACATGATCTTATTTTTGGTCTCGTCTAGGGCTCTAAATACGGGCGGGCAGGCCTGTGGACCGCCCGTTTTGGCCCGGCATTTTCGGGCATCGGGCCAGGAAAGCTGTATGAAGGTGGGTGCCTGAACGGGCACGGTCCTATATAGCGGCCCGACCGAGTGCCCAAATGTGAAGCATATGTATTTTCTTTATGAAACGTCCATCTAAATGGCCCTTGTTATATATGTAATTTGATTCTATCAAAACCGTGTATTGCAAATAAAGATTAATCAACTAAGTATACATCTTTAATATGGAAAGATTTGTCAAAAGGTTGAGCAGTTTCTACAATGATCCGGTTACACAATGATTGGTGTTGATGGGCCAAGTTGCGACAATGAAAGGCTGCTACGTCAATTAGCACTATTCAAACTGCCTGCAGCACGCTAATCCGCAAATGTCTTAGAACTTGGATAGGATCGGTATTAGTGTGAAAGGGCTATGTGTTCAAGCAAAGATAATTTCCAGCTGGCATTGTGTAAGCAGAAGTAAAACGCGGTGATAAAGTGGATCAGTATAATGATAGCTTTATTACACAAAAAAAAAGGACAACAATAGTGATTGAAAAGTGCCTTGACCATACAGATGCTTTATTACCGAAAAAAACCAACCTTTGGCTTACTAAAGGTGGTGCTTCGCAGAAAACCATTGGATAAAGAAAAAAGAGCTACGACAAGCATCCTTCTTCATCTTGAGTAGTGCGCTTGAAAAAGTGTACCTATTTGAAAAACAATAAGGGTGGCTGTGTATGCACCATTACAGTATGTACGCAGCCACCCTTTTTTGATTGGGATGCACAATGTCGAAATGGAATGGAGTGCCGGTAAAACAAAGCTGAGTCATATGGTAAAATTCAGTTGTATGGAAAATAAATATGGTCGAGTAGTACTGTATGTGGTGATTAAAAATTCGTTCTGAAGCAATATGGTCGACCTGAATTCCATTTGATGGGCATCGAGAGAAAAAACGTTGCTGAAAAAATGCAAAGCAGAATGCATTCCTACGCCATTTGCGATGTCGAATTGCTGGTTTGTCTCACTGTGTCGCTTTGGCTTTTTGTACTTCTTGGTCTTCCTTTGTTGCTTGCAGAAGTTCTGCTGTTTCAAAAAAGTGTGTGCAAGATAGCGATTACATGATCTAATACAATAAAGATGACTTTTGCCCAAACCTTATATACGATAACACAAGGCAGAACCCCATTTCACTTCTACATTAGTCATTGCTGCATTAAGATCGTTTATATTGTTGATTTCATCGGGCGGGCCACTTTAATTTGGGCTCTTGTAATTTTGGGTTCGGGCAAAAGACATGGCCCGTTTAGAGCCCTAGTAGATAGCATTTGAAGTTGACAACTTGAAGGGAGTTTTGGCAGGGGAAAGGGTTAAAATGTTACAATTTAAACGCAGCTCCGTCGCTTGTGTAACAAAAATGTCAGCTACGTTACACAATATCTCTGGGTGACCCAATAATACATCTGCTTTTTTATACCATGTTCGTTGCTTTCTTCATTTCCATTCACTATCACTATGCCAAAGAGAAAAGGAAAAGCTGCTGCAGCTCTGTCGTATTCCCGACATACACTATCTTCCATGGTTACATGCTTTTCCTTCATTATGCTATATCCGCTGTCATTACGACATCAACAACCGTACAGTTATCGATTGCCTTATTTGCTCTTATGTGCAACCATTGCATTGCTCTTATGTGCAACCTTGATTCGGGTTTACCGATCGTAAGGCAACTCCTTTAACTTGGTTCCATATGTTCTTCGGCTCCTTCATCTATAAGGCAAGATCATATGAAAGTCGGCAATAACATGGATCACAGGCTTATTAGACAAAGCATTCGCCTTCTTCGTCCCGAACTCATCAACAGTATAAATAGAGAGCAGTTTTCCTCAATAAAACATTATCTTATTTTGGTCTCGTCATTCGAAAGCCTTTCCTCGTTTAAACGATACCACATTTTTTTTGACGTTTCTATCGAACTCTACTCTCAATTTATTTTACTCTTACCTTTATCTTACCATGTCTGCTCACTCTGACGTTACTTTATCCCCATCCGAGGTAGCTCGCCAAGCCATTGATGAGTTACGATCTGAGTTGGCTGGTGTAACCCGTGATTACTCTGTTGCTGTTCGTACTGGGAATGGCAATATCCAAGAACTTCAAGGACGCATGGGTGACCTACAAGATGCCATCTCTTTCGCCGTTGGTGCCCAAGCTGTTTTCTCTCCTGCTGCTGTGGTGGCTCCCGAACGTCTTGGCCGTGCTCCGTCCAACTTGCCGTGTCTTCAGTGGGAAGGCTATGTTTGGAAGCCGTCTGCCCCTGCCTTTCCTACTTTGGATGATTGCCTTATCAAGTTCGAGGATGTCGTCCATGGTGATGGCTGGGATGTCAACCAGTCGTGGCCCCGTTTCCTGCCAATGTTGCTCTCGCCTGAGCATCGCTCGTGGTTTGCGGTAAACTTGGAACCGTACACTGACAAGCCCTGGTCCTTTGCTCGCTCTCGCCTGGTTGAGGATTTGGATATCAATGAGGCCGACCGTGTGGCTGATTTCACGGATCAGCTGATGAACATCCGAATGCGTACGTCGGAAACAGTGGCGCTGTTTACAGCAAGATTCGAGAAGCTTCGCCGCGATGCCAAGGCCCCGGACAACTTCGTAATGGTAACCAAGTATATTGACGCTCTCTTGCCCGACCTTCAAGACCGGGTATACACTGCTCGCGCTGGTTTGCCGGCTCACCAAAAGGAATCGATTGCTGGTATTTCGTCTCTCGCTCTCTCTCTGGAGAAGGGTGTGAACAAGGCTCGCAGCCGCAAGGCTCATCACTCATCTTCTTCTGGTTCCACTTCTGGGACACCCTCAGGTCCTGTTTCGGGTCCTTCCTTGCCCTCTTCTTCTGGTACCTCTGGACGCGGTAATCCCTGCCGTAAGTGTGGTGCTCCGTGGCAGCATGGACATTCATGTGTTACAAGAGCGATTCGCTCGTCACGTGTCGTCGAGCCTGCTTCCGCCCCTCCTCCAGCCAAGAAGGAAGATGATGATGATTTAGATATCGTCATGGGCGACTTAGACTTGGCCGTTGGGCCATGCAGCGATTGTAAGTCTACACAGTCATTACATGAGTTTTCGTTTGAGAATACACGCTCATATTACATCCCAATCATACTAGAAAACCGTTGTACGTATGCTCTTCTTGATCCTGGAGCGACTCATAGCACTGTTTCCAAGTCGTTATGTGAGCGATGGGGGTGGGATATCCTACCAAAGGAGGGTACTGTGTTTCTGGCACACAAAGGCACAACGATAGATAGACTTGGGGTTACCAATAAACTACACATTGTCTGCAATGATAAAGCTATCGACCATTCATTTGAAGTGTTTGACTTACATGGTAAAGCTGAGATCTGTATAGGCAATGATATCAAACACCACTTTGGTATTTACATTGGCAATCTTCCTTATTGCTGGCACAGACCAGGAGTTCCCCGAGATCCTCCTACAATGCCGGACGAGTATATCCCAAACGCCAGTCCAGTGGGTAGCAAAGAACAGCAGCAATCATTCCTTGATGCTCTTGCCCCATACCTGGAGGCTAACGCGGCCATACCAAAGGATGCCTGTTGTACGATGCCTGAAGCAGTGGTACGTTTACCTACTCCTGCAGGGAAAGTCGCATACCGCTCGCCATACCGAGTCGCAGATGCACTGAAACCAGTTCTTCGGAAACAGCTGGACGAATGGTTAGAAGCTGGGGTGATCGCAGTATCTCCTACTTACACACCGTTCAACAGTGGCTTGACTTGTGTCCCCAAGCGCGATCCAGTCTCTGGCGAACCCATTGCGTATCGTTGGTGCATGGACGTAAGACACATCAATGTCATGCTCGATGACTACAACTTCCCTATGCGCGATATACCTTCCATCTTTTCCTCGTTATCTGGTAACACGGTATACAGTGTCTGTGATGTGACCGCAGCCTTCAATACCATGCCAATAGCAGAAGAGGATCAATTCAAGCTCGGCATGATTGTCGATAAGACTTGCTATATCTGGAAGCGTGCTTGTTTTGGATTGAAGATCCTTCCTCAACAATGGAGTGCTTTGTTGACTAAGTTGACGCATGATCTCCCATTTGTGCAAACCTATCTTGATGACTGTATTGTGGCGTCGCCAGATCTGGAGACACATAAGTTGCACGTCATTGAACTGGTGAAAAGATTGACATCCGTGAACCTTACCTTGAACAGGAAGAAGTGTCACTTTGCACAAAAGTGTGTGTACTTGTTGGGATTCCAGATCTCGTCTCTTGGTGTCGCACTTGACCCTCGTAAGGTGTCCAATGTGCTTGATTGGCCTAGACCTCAGACAGGCCGTGATGTACAGAGCTTCCTTGGCCTGTGCAATTTCTTCCGCTCGTTCTTGCCCCGTGCTGCAGAATTGATGCATCCACTTGATCAGCTACGAAACGCTCGCTCACTTGATGGTCTCTGGACTATCAAACACACTGAGGCATTCGAACGATTAAAGGAGGCACTCTCACGCGCACCAGTTTTGAGCAATGTCGACATGAACCATGCGCTTCATCTTGCTACCGACGCCAGCTCAACTTCAATTGGAGGAATGCTGTTTCAAGTCATCAACAATCAATATCGTTACATTGGTTTCGTGGCTCGCGCTCTTACCTCTAGTGAATCCCGGTACGGAACGACAAAGCGTGAATTGCTTGCGATTGTATATTGCTTACAGAAATGGCGTCAGTGGTTGTGGGGTTCTCGTAAACCGTTCACTGTTTACACCGACCATCGCGCGCTTACGTTTCTTCACACTCAACCGGTCGCAAACCAGATGATTATCAACTGGTACGATGTCATTGGCGATTATTCGTTTCGAGTAGCGCACATTCCTGGCATTCAAAATCTGCTGCCTGATTACTTGAGTCGTCTATTCTCGCATCCGTTGGAAGAAAACAACAAAGACAAAGACCCTGCCACGTTGGGCAATGCACCTTCGTCAACAGACACGCAGTCACCTGCGTTACGCATGAGTCAAGTGACCAACACTGTTGATATGATCACACCACCTGTTGAGGCACGCGCCGGACTCCTTGAGGAAGCTCATCTCCTTGGACATTATGGTGCCGATGCCATTGTCAACGCACTTCACGATGACGGTCTTCACTGGACCAACATTCGCAAGGATGCACTGAACACAGTGGCCAAATGCCCCGATTGCCAACGCTTTAACATCGGGAAACACGGTTACCATCCACTACAACACGTGAAAGCTGACAGACCTGGTGATCATTGGGCGATTGACCTTGGCGACTTCAATGTTGTCAGTGACAGTGGTAATGCTTTTTTACTTGTCATGCTGGATATATTCACACGTTTCGTGGTTTTACGAGCTATACCTGACAAAACAGCTCCCACCATCGCACGAACTTTGGTTGACGTTTTCTCATTGCTAGGCTATCCAAAAGTCCTTACGCATGACTGGGGTACAGAGTTCCACAACTCTTTATGTAAGCTTCTTGCCAAGTCCTCCGGTTACGAGTTACGCTTATCTTCAAAGTATCATCCACGCGGAAATGGTGCCGTCGAGAAAGCTGTAGGAATTGCGAAGCAAACCATCATCAAGCGATTACAAGGGAAGAACACGGAATGGGACTTGTTCGTTGCCAGCTCTCAGCTGTCGATGAATTGTCGTCATACCAAACTGCATGGTTCTCGTCCTTTCAGCGTGATGCTTGGTCGCAAGCCCAATGGTTTCCAAGACTATACTGGTGTACAGCTCGGATCAGCCTCTTCGTCCTCAAAGGATGTTAAGGCCCTGATGCAACACATCGAGGATTGGGAAAACATGGTCATTCCTGCTATCAGCGCTCGCATGGATGCTGTACGAGCTATTGAGAAAAGCAAGTTCGACAGTCAGAACCGCATTATCGATGGCTTCCCTATCGGCAGCAAGGTCATGATCAAGAACATCGCACGAGCGGCTAAGACTGACCCTCGTTATGTTGGACCATACACTGTCTATGGTATTACCAAAGGGGGTAGTTATGTCCTTTCTGACACCACTGGCGAATTGCTATCAAGAAACGTTCCACCTTCGCACATCAAGCAAATCTCACCGGATTCTATTGTACAATCCGAAGATACCTACGAGATTCTTGCAGTCGTGGATCACAAACTTGACAGTAATAACCAATACCTTTATCGGGTACGTTGGAAGGGATATGATGATCCAAAGGAAGATACCTGGGAACCGACCGATCACTTCAATAGCTTGGATCTCATCCAACAATATTGGAGTCGACGTGCGACAGCTCCTACTACCAACAACAAACGTAGACGTGCTGAAGGGACCAGTACAAAAACGCGAGCCAACAGCTTCTCCACGACTTCTGCTCACAGTCGTATAGAAACACGCTCGTCCAAGCGCAGACGTGTTGCTGCAGCCAACACTGCCTCCAGTAAGAAATCAAAACGCGCTTAGACATGACTTTTTTGCCCATCACTTTTTCTCCCACTGGGTTTTTCTGGGTTTTTCTAGTCATTGGTATGCTGTTTATCCGCAAGCGTAGGGACCTACAACAATCCTTTCATACGGTTGTTTCGTCTGGAGGGGGGCAATGTCGTATTCCCGACATACACTATCTTCCATGGTTACATGCTTTTCCTTCGTTATGCTATATCCGCTGTCATTACGACATCAACAACCGTACAGTTATCGATTGCCTTATTTGCTCTTATGTGCAACCATTGCATTGCTCTTATGTGCAACCTTGATTCGGGTTTACCGATCGTAAGGCAACTCCTTTAACTTGGTTCCATATGTTCTTCGGCTCCTTCATCTATAAGGCAAGATCATATGAAAGTCGGCAATAACATGGATCACAGGCTTATTAGACAAAGCATTCGCCTTCTTCGTCCCGAACTCATCAACAGTATAAATAGAGAGCAGTTTTCCTCAATAAAACATTATCTTATTTTGGTCTCGTCATTCGAAAGCCTTTCCTCGTTTAAACGATACCACAAGCTCACAAAAGACAACGAACTGTTGATGGAAAATATACTTCCACAGCACAGGTTGGAATATTATAAATAATATATGTGAGCTTAATGTTAAGATATATTGTTGCGTAATATAAGTCTACTGCTTCTGTACCTGCTCTCCCTGCTTCTGAGGTTGTACCTAGAGAAGAAAGCATGCAATATACATCCGATGTATTCGATATTGAAGATGTAATATTGAACGAGCTCGAGACCACGTCCGTGGAAGAAGATGTCGAAGATGTCGAAGACTGGGTACTTTGTGGGTTTTCAGAAAAGGAGATAAAAGCCACCTTGTGGAAAAATCTTCTTCAATGGAAAAGTGGCAGTGATGATCATCTACGAGCGTTGTATACAGGTATGATTGAGAAATATGTCCATAAAAGTTATAGAGAGAACATTGTAAACAGGATTTCATACTTATATAGGTGATTCACGTATGTCTAAATGGCGAAAAGTTGAGAAAAATCGAGATATGGAGAAGGTTGCTTGATCGTGTTACCCAATCACGGATTTTTTTCAATGCACTGATGGTGTTGCACCTTTGACATCTGCGAATACCAACCACGCGACCGATACTACACCTGCCAACGATAATCTTGTCAGTGACATACATGAAGAGTCCAAAAGTGAATGGGAGCTTGAGCTGATTTGCAAATATCAGCCAGAGTTGAAAGAGCGGATCAAGCTCATTCGAAACTCTCAATCCGACGCTGGTACTTTGAATGCATACAAATCTCTGCGCCTTTTGAGTGTATCTAAGTACCTTCAGTATCGACTGGACGGCATGAAGAAAGGTCGTGCTTGCATGACTGTTGCTACCACTCTTTGGGATAAAGCATTTACGTATCGTAGTCGCGCGATTGGCTGGTGGGCAAAAGCTTTTCTGAACCTTGGAGGTCATTTGCCACTCCACCGCCAAGGCAAGCATTCGAAACGCAAATCCTTTTTGAGTGATGAGGATGTGAAGAAGGCATGTCTTGACTACTTCAAAGCTGTCGAACCTTCAAAACGATCAGCAGCCCTGTTGAAGCGCGAACTTGAAGATCATATCATTCCTCAAATACTTGGGGTGCAAGGATCCGTAGCTGAGGATACCATATTGACGCATTTGCATGCCTGGGGCTACAGATACAAAAAGCACTCTCAAGATGTGAGTGGAACAGTTTAAGCTATTTTTAGATATATATATATATATTGAAACTAACAGGCGCTTAACAGCTTTACTATGACGGCCATGAAAGACCTGATGTTGTGGCTTATCGACAGGAGTGGGCAAAAAGAATGCTTGAACACCGGAAGTGGATGAACAAGTATTCTGGCGACGATATGGATATCATAAGAATAACGATGTGAACGCGATTTAAACTGCCTGGAACGCGTAACTACGCGTCTTTATGTCGTCGTTGTAATGGATTGAACCACAGAGAGGTAGACGACCCACAAAGAATAGAGTCCACGAAGAGAGTTAACCACAAAGGTATAAAGTTGCGAAGATTAACGGCAGATAGGTTGTGATTTATTCAATAAACTAGCCTGATATTTATACTGCTTCTAATTCTAAAAATATATACCATACTGTTGCGGTGCATAGCAATGACAGTCCGGCATGAGAATTATAAAGGTAGCTAGTTACGCAATACGTCAAGACGTACTGTTGCGTGCCGCAGTAGAAGAAGTGTTATCGGCATTACGATGCGCCGCATAATGTATTACGACATTTACTGCTTTTTACGCGTTTACAATGGTCAACAACCAACAACTTAGCGAATTCAATACCGAAAGCCTCATTCTGTACCATCAGATCGTTATTGCGGCTGCTGAAACTATTATCTCTGAAGAAGAGCAACTTGAAGATGATTCGCGACGTGAAGAAGAGATGGAAGATCAAGATTTCGTTCATCTCGTTCGGCAATCGCACACGATCGACGAAATCCCGTTCGAGATTATTGGACAGCTCACCATGGAGGCAGTGCTTCGAAACAGGATGGCCCACCAAAACATTTTTTACGAGATTTTTTGGGCATCACCTATTTTTGTGTCAGCAATGCCAACAAGAACACAGCGTCAACCGCGTGCGTACGAAGTGAATCGTTGGTGGGTGATCGAACATCCACATCTTAACGACACAGATATCAACGAGCGAAAGCGTTTCAAGACCAACTATCGCATGACCTTGGCGGCATTTGAGGTGCTTGTAAACGAGCTTTCATCGTGTCCTGAGTATGCTGGATGGATATCCTGTGGCTATCCAAGTGGCTGCCGTCCTATGGCGCTTCGCAAATTCCTTGTACGGCTTTCGGATCATCCAAGCTACGCTAGGCATTTCCGATGGTTCGTACAACAATTTTACGAACAGATTCCTAAGTGCAATGCAGCGCATTGGTGAGCGCAAAATCACCTGGCCAATTGATGACCTGCAACGCGCCAAATCTATCGCTCGCGGATTTGAACGCCTTGGTGGCCGCAACAGCCCCCGTCTGCCCAACGTCATTGGTGCGATAGACGGCAAGCTTGTCAACATCCAAAAGCCAGACAAGCACGGGAATATGTACATCGAAAGAAAAGGTAACGCGTCCTTGAGTCTGCTTGCCGTCTGCGATTCCAAAACGCGATTCACATTCGTCAAGGCTGGTGAAAGTGGTACGGGATAGAAAGCCATCCTAAATATTTACAAAATTAACTTCGAGATGAAATATAGGCCGTGTACATGACGCGCGTTCCTTCAAGTCGAGTACACTGTACTCTAACTTGATTGATATGCCGGATCGTATGTGTATGGGCAACACGTACATCGTTGCAGGTGAATACACTGCGTTATCAGTTAATGTTATAGTGTGCCATGTCTAAGGATGTGTTGCTATAGATGCCGCCTTTCCTTTAATGCCAACTGTGATTACTGGTTTTCCTAATAACACCCAGAATCAGTATCACAGACGGTTCAACAAGATCCATTCCAGCACTCGCATGAAAGTCGAGCATTCGTTTGCTGCCCTGATGTCTCGCTTCCGAACGACCTGGAAGCATCTATACATCCTCGACTTGCAACGGTTATCAAGAACTATATACGTTTGCTGTAAATTACACAACATCTGTATAGACGCAAATGACATTGAAGAGACGCCAGAAGAACGTGAGGAAAGAAGAAGCGCAGCTCGACAGCGCGGTGAAGTGTTGTCAGATGATGAAGATGAATTTGAATCATTTATTGAATATGATTCTATTAACTGTCGTATTCCCGACATACACCATCATCCATGGTTACATGCTTTTCCTTAGTCCTTGTTTATATCCGTTGTTATTGAGACATCAACAACCGTACAGTTATCGATTGCCTTATTCGCTTGCATGTGCAACCTTGATCCGGCTTTACCGATTATGCAGGGCAACTCCGTTAACTAAGGCTCTGTATGACCTTCGGCCTCATTAACATTAGACGGCAAGGTCATTAGAGACTCGGCGATAACATGGATCTTTGGACTATTAGACAAAAGTATTCATCTTCTCCGTCCCGACTCATCATCATTATAAATAGAGAGTAGTTTTCCTCAATAAAACATTATCTTATTTTTGGTCTCGTCTTTCGAAAGTCTTTTTCTCATTAAGCGATACCACATTAACGAGTCTGGAAGCACTTCACTTGAGAGCTTGTCACCCCATTTTTCAAGGCTGACCTCCATGGAAGGATCCAAAAAGGATTGCCGTTGAAGATGCATTTTCATCGCATAGTAAACATGGTTATAGTTTACTTGCATTGCGAGGGGTAAGCTGCTGTAGTCTTCAGTATCCAAAATCCTGGTAAGGACTTCTTTATCGAGACGAAGCATATGCTTAATGTTTCTCCAGGTAAGATTCTTTTCCACTTGCTCTTGGATGAACATTGTCACAGAACGAGGGAGTGTACCAGAGATGATATCTTGGTTGCTGCCAGGGATATGACCAGTGTGCTCACGATAGTAATCGATGCTGATCATATCCTTGTCACGACAATCCATTGTCGCAAAGGCAATGAAATGTGCTTGGCAATTGCAACACATTGAGTTGTCTCCCCTAGGGTTACCTGCATGTTTGCAAACATATCGCTATACAAGCAAGTTATCTTACAGTTAAATAAATGCGTTAAGTGATGGATTCATTATTTTACTTCATTGAAGATATGTCTGGGCTTTCCTCTCGACCTTTTAGTAGGTGGCTCCTCGGAATAGCCGTTCGCAAGGTACTCTTCGTTTTTCACACGGCGGCAGTTGCTTGACTTCGTTCTGTTCAAGAACTTGACGCTATAATGCGTTTCTTGAAGTTGGATCCACTGGCGATAAAATGATCGTGCAACTTTAAGTTGGATCCGGGTGTTATCCTCAGGTCGTAGAGAAGGTTGATTGATAATGGTGGTAGTGAGAAAGTTTTCGATAGTCATGTTTTCAGGAACAGATAAACAATGATACAGTGGGAGTGTTTTCTCAAAGTCATAAAAAAAGTTAAGTTATTTGGCAGTCCTGGTGTGGAAAATTTATTGGCTCGTTATTTAGAATACCCCATCCAATGGAATACAGGCACACGATTCAAGTTTTGCATCGTTATTCTCCGCTCAAGTAAAATCATGTGATCATTCCTAAATGTAGTAATTTTCATCACTTAAAAGTCTTTCGAGAAAAATTGGGGCGCTAATTGTAGGCTTGAGAGGACCCTGTGGTTAACCATCTCAAAAACTCATTCACCCAAAAATTTGTTGCAGTGAAGATTCTTCATGATAAAGCTCATATTCTCAACAACGCGAACCTTGAGAAGATCCTCGCTGGTGTTGATATAAAGATAATGGCTATAACAGAGAGAGAGATCGATACGAGGCTGCCGTAATGATGCCTATTCGAAGCCCACCTCTCTTTCGCTGATTTCTTTCCATGATTGCCCAGCCCGTCTCGAGCATTCCAAACCAGAGGCTGCGCTGACAAGTCAGCTTACAGTCGGAAGTACAGCTCATTGTAGTAAAATTGTGAATCACAGTAAAGATTACATAGATGCTGTTATTATCTTTGCTCTTTTCTTGCCGTTGTGTGTGTGGTAGTGTACAATTGTAGTGAGGAGGTGGAAAAAGAAGCGTAGAGGATTATGTGCGCGGATTAGAAACTAACAGTCTATATATATATATATATAAAGAATGGTGTAGAAGTGTGTGTATGTACGGACAAAAGGCTGTATAATCGTTGTATATGTGTGTGTGTTAATTACGCCGGCAGGTGCCACTGGTGGAGAGGAACCACTTGAAATATTCATAAACGCTCCAGCTGATAGCTGTGCTTGGCATATGGGTAAGAACACGGGGCCGGAATCCACGGAAAAAACCTGCTGTACCATGACGCTCGCCGATGATTTTAGCGGCTTCCCAGAAACCTGAACAATGGCGTATCCGGTCATCTGTTGAACTTCCGCGGGTCTGCAGCAGTGTTTTGATGACATCAAGCGGGGTAGTGATGGATGACGCGACAACGCCAGCGATGGCGCCAGCCATCATATGTGATTTGGGATCGTAATGGTTACCAGGATTAAACAAGCCGCTTGTATAGTCATAGGTTGCGAATTGGATGGACTGGAAAGGAACGGACATTGATAGCGTGGTCGGAAATGAAATGAAGAAGGCTGCCCACCCTTCTGCTGCATATATTTTGCGCGCGCAATCGCGGACCGATCGATACGACGCCAATTGCATTCGCTGCTTGATCACTTTTTTCGTTGCTTAGTTACCTTGAACAAAACTTATGAAGAAAAAAAAGAAGCGAAAGCTTACCGTCAAAAGGAGTCATTAATGCATCATGCGCAAAGGTCGCACATGCTCCGGCAGCTCCCGAAGCAACAAGGTCGTGCGTAGACGTGGCGAAATGCGCTCGACAGTATTCGAACGTAGCGAAATGAAGGGCATGCGCTGGTCCAGCCCCCATCACTACCGAGTATACACCTCGCCATGTCTTGCTCAACGACACTGCTGTTGGTTTGTGCAATACTTGAACGCGTGTCTATCAAGGTGTGAGGTTTATTTTTCCAATGTCGCATGTTGTTTACCTTGTACGCATCGATGGGGTACATTAGACAGTGTTCACCGATTCCAGCAAATGCACCAGCAATGGCATTCTGTGCCATGGTCGCATTGGACCCGAGGGATTCATATTGATCCTCGCCTACTTCCATGAAAATGAGAAGAAGAGACAAGCCACGACTTGGTTCTTATTAAATGAAAAAAAGGTCGGGAATTTTGAGCCTTCTTTTGGTGGACTGTTCCGCACGCACCCCACTCCCCACACACGCTCTAAACATTGACAAAGCCTGTTTGTTTTGAAGATCCATTTTCGGCACGGAGTAACTTTTGGAGATCAATCATGGTTGCTGTAGTAATTTGTCACCCTTGTCTTAAAAACATCACATACAAGCACAGACGTTACTCAAAGCATCATGTGGATTGCACAACAGTCTGTCTGTGAACACGATGACATAAAAGGTTTACTAGATAGTGGTAGCACAGAAATTTGACCCTTTCATGAAGGATACATTGCGGCAGCGGAATCCTTCCAGCAACCTATACGACGCGTAAGCTTGTTCAATGTTCGTTGGGCTTGCATACGCCTCGGTCTTTCGCAAGGAAGATTCGACCAACGTCAATAAAGGGCGGAATCTCGACGTAGTGAAAATAACCCCCTCCCCCAGAAAACTGCGTGTATACTGTCAGTTGTTCGCGGTTCTCTGCAAAAGATGCTTGCCGTGTTGGCGAGCTTTCGCATTTTGCTGTTTTGCCCATCAGCAACCTGCCATGACTAGGAGGGTATACATATGGGTTCTATGCTCGCCGTGCGCCATGATTTCTAAGCAGTGGCAGCCATTTTAACGACAATATGTTTTCCCTCCGCACGACTCCATCCGGAATCTGTCAACTGGAATGATGCAGCTGACCAAGATGGCTCAGCGTGATCATTTGGGATGAGCAAGATTGCCGCTGCAATCGCAATAGTGGTGCTATTGCCGGCGTTATGTATAATGCAGTCAGAAGCAGCGTAGGCCACAATATCATCCCGACGACTTTCAGGGTTTTGCAACCAACACATTAGTGTCATACACAGCCAGACCGTTTGTTTGTACTAATTGGTCTTGAAATTGTAATGCCAGTATATTTATTTCTTGCAGAGGTATCTTACGTTACAGAATGGAACATCCTTGTTATACTTGCTTTCCATGTGGGTTACAACGGCTTGTGAGCCAAGGCTCAGCATGCCATCGTGTTGGAGAAACGACAGGTGACAATTGACCAAGCGCGCTCGTCGTACCTGTGTTCCGGGAAGCATTCTCGTGACGAGTATCATTATGTGCGGGGAATCGGCAAATGCTGACCTTATCTTGATTTTGGTTTCTGCATTCATAAAATGCGACGTTGGCACGTGCCGCTGTCTAACGAGAGCATAGAAGTTTCCAAAGCACTTGCGAGGAATCTGATAAGGCATATTACTGTGAATACGAGAAATGTATTATTAATAGCTCGCATATGTTCGAACGCTCTTTGGTGTCGTCATATTTAAATTTGTACGTACGTAGGACACTCTTGACATAAAATGAAGTGCATATACCCTCGTTACGCAAATTGGATGCCCAATGTTGAGGGGCCATGCGCATCAGCGTTATTTAAGGCCTTTGATCAGGGTCGGTAGCTACACCACAAAAAAAAGCTTTGGAGCAATCCGTTTGCAGCACTGCAGGAATGTATTAGAACTGTATGATGCAGGTATTGCGTTGGACATGGCGATGAAGTGTCTCTACCAAGTAGTTAGGATACTGGCATACGTAGTAAGTGAACCATGCAGTACGTGATCAAATACAAATTGCACTACAGACAATGCAAAAGTAAGCTAGGCGGTTAACAGTAACTTGCCTAATACCCCCTTACATCAGATGGACGTACATGGTAATCACCAGTTGTCGTTGGCGGGCAGATAGTATGGCTGATAAGAAACTATAGCAACTGGCTTTGTTGTGTATCAGAACAATGCAATAAATGTTCGAGAATCATCCGCCGACGAAACGACTCTCAAAAAATTCACTTCTTTTTTTTTAATCCCCCAATGACTGGTGAAGTAGATCGCCTTACGAAATTGTTACATGAAGCAATGATCATGGTAGCACCTGATCGAGAGTATTCAGAGGAATCCAAAGGTTTATTCGACACTTAAGCAGCTAGTGAACCGATCCCTGACACGAGCATAGAACAGAAGAGTTTAATAGATCAACTTGCTATACGAATGCAACGACTTGGGATCGACGACGTTCAAGGCAACGAGATGCATGTGTTTGTCAACAAGTGTCTGGATTTATTGATTGCGATTCAAACTTCACTCTTGTCGATTATCGAGAATGAAAAAGGTTGGCTGTTTATCTTATTCGCGCGTTTCTGTTTATGCTAAAGCACCGCAAGACGCGACGGAACGCGACTATTTGGGTGTAAGGGATCTGCGACTCGTTCATACACTGCTGCAAGTGGTGATATCTTGGGGAATGTACCCATATTTTCTTCCCGGAGTGGGTGTGCCATTATCAAAAAGAGTCAAATCGGGGTACACCAACCATGGTAAGGCTTTTCGAATGAATGCAGTACGCAGCTGAAATCATCGTAGAACTGTTGACGCAGGATCCAAAAGGTTCGACGGAACCATCGGCTGCGGAGAATGCCACTCAATTGCTGAACAATACCAGGGCATTGATGGATATGATCTCAAAATGTCAAACTGTGGCCGCCAGCAAAAACTATACCACCGTTGGATCCATCCTTTTGGCCAGACATTTACCCGATCTCTTTGCTGCACTGCTGCAGCTTGCCTATGCGCCAAAGCCCCAGCCCAAAATGACGCCAGCCAATATCCATGATCCATCCATGTTTCTATCTCCAGCCGATGGTATTACTCCAGCAGAGCGTGACAAATGTGCCCGCATGTTTGCGTGGCTCTTCGCAAGGTTGGTCATTTGTACGAAATGCGGGAGACATGTGCTGACAGTTTTGGAAAGGGCTGATGTTCACCGCTGCATGGAGTCGCTCATGTTGCTGCTCGGAACGTCTCCGTTACATCCAGTCCCAGGCTGGCTACGGAGTATCTGTGGCCGTTTCCTTTCCAAAATTCTACTCAGACCAGACGGTGTTGCCACGGTGATCGAGTTCACTGTCGGCGATGTTGAACAAGGTATAAAGAGTCTGTGTTTTCCAAGTGATTTGCAATTACTGACGGTTAGTAAAAGTATCTTTGGACCAACTCGAAAAAGTATCAAAACTGGTGCTGACTGTTCCACAACAAATGCCGTCAGTTGAGGTAACGCAAAAAAGAAAGGCATAGATGTGATGGCGTAACACTGATATGTCCAATTTATACAAGAGCTATTACACTGCAATTGCGCCACAACTGTTGCGACTGTTGAAGGATAACATACGCAACTCAAAGACGCGTGTGTGCCAAGTGGTGACATTCATCATCGGCAGAATGATCACCACACATATCGGGTTATCAAAAGCCGTGGTCGTCGACAAGGTGACTGGTGCATTGGTCAAGAGCTGGGAGGAGATCAAGGAGGATATGGAAGATGATGTCGAGGCGTTGTCGGAGGATGATATGGAGCAAATGTTAAAGATACTTCATCAGATGATGGTGGGGGGTGAGCCGTCGCCAGTGGTGATCCAAACCTTTGTAGGTGATGCTGTTGTGCCGCTGTATCATCTGTACGACTTTACCATCAAGTCTAAATCCGGTCTGCGCGAGACGATTCTGGATATTCTTATCACTTACTTCAGGATCATGACCACCGGGGAAATATTGAATGATTTGAAAACCATCGTATTGAGCAAGCGGGATTTGAGTGGTGCACGGCAGGCATTTTTTGCAGCTGGACCTTCAGGCGGCGTGGTGCTGCGTATGAGCAAATCCGCTCGGCCGTTGGGTGGCAACGAACTTCCAATCGATCCAGCAGTGATGATTGAGTTTATCCAAAAGATCAACAATCCGGAATTGTGCGGTGACTTTTTCCTGTTTCTGCTGAACCAGTATACTAGCCTCCAATCGTTATCTGCCGATCCCAGATTGTAAGTTTTGCCCGTCCGTCACGCGTGTGTTTGCTGACATAATTTAGAATGCTGCTGATACTGCAACTGGTGATGGGAATGCAGGATACACTTGGCACTGAGATTCTATCCAAGCCCGAGCAGATTATTGGGTTTGCCAATAATGTGGTGGATGACTATGTGGATCGGTTAGAACAGGTGAAGCAGCGGCACGGCTCGAAAAAGAAGTCATCGGTGGTGGATATTGCCAATATTGTTTCGGATGAGGACAGGGAAGCAATGGAGAATATGCCGACAGAAGAAGATATTCAAAACGATCTGGAGTCTCTGGTCATGTCTATCAACTTGTTGCGCGCAGTAATGCATGGTACGAATCTCCATATACTTTTTCATCGGCTGGTCGTGCTCATTGTTTGATGACGGTTCAGAAAACGATGAATTATCTCCACGCGCAAGCCAGTTATTGGAAAGCTCCCTTGGCCCGCTGAAGCGGTTAGAGTCCTATCGGATGCAAGAGCTCCAAGAACCCGTGCATGAACTGACACTGGCAATCACTTCGTATGTTTCTGCACAGAAAATGACGGGCGTCAAGAAGAAGGACGGCGTGGACGAATCCAGGCAAAAATTCATTGACGCCATGAAGGCACTTCAAGATGACCTGCTGCCTGTGCGTGCTCATGGTATAGGCATACTCCGCGATATGGTGCTTGCGAAAGATCCACTGGTATCTTCGGCGGAAGGACTGGACAGTGTGCTTGATATATTTATCCGGCTAGTGCAAGATGAAGACAGGTAAAATAATTGAGTTGAGTGCCCAACGGTGCTAACGTTTTCGTAGTTACATTTATTTGAACGCAATCAAAGGCTTGTCTGCGCTGACGGATATCCACGGCAACAAGATCATTGAAAAGCTGGGCATAATCTATGCTGACGAAAAAGAGAGCTTGGATAATCGGTTGCGCGTTGGCGAAGCACTCTTGCAGACGGTGCAGCGATCGGGAGATGCGTTAAGTTTATACAGTAGGTGCCAGGACTGTGCAGCGGGGAAGCAAAACATTCTGACAGATTATCAGTCGGCAGTCTGGTGAAGCCTCTTGAAGCAGTGTTAGCACGACGGCAGGTGGATAAACATTTGCGAGTGTCGGCCCTGTCGATCCTGAGTGCTGCGTGCCAATCTTGTCCAATGGCCCTGAAAGGATTCATGCAGTTGCTGACCAACTGGGTGCTGAACATCCTCGAAATCGAAAAGGAGCCGGAAATCCGACGTGGTACGTTGTGCTTCTTAGGCATCAACTGGGCAAAGAACTAATGACTTGCAGCTGCGACTGTTTTGCTACTGTCGCTGTTCCGCGGGCTGGCTTCGGATACATTGTACCAATTCCCGGCAGAGGAACTGCGACGCACGTATCGCTCGCTGCGGTACATCGAGGCCAGTGATTCGGACGAATTGACACGGCAACACGCCCGCACGGCACTGAGTGACTTGGATGTGATTATGCGACGAGAATTGTTTGGATGATAAACTTTTTATTTACATGAGAAAAAAAGAGGGAAAATCTATTTGCTTTTGTCTGGGCGTGCAATCACTGTGTCGAGTTTGTCGCCTAGCTTGACGAATGTGTGTCGAAGAACCCGCGAATCCACAAGCAGCTTTTTACCCAAATCCTGAACGATCAGTGGGTTGGCATCGAAGTGCATGATCCAGTACCTGTTGAAAAAAGAAGAAAACGAATGAGTAACCGCGTTAGGAATGTGCATGGTGGGCACGCACTGTCCGTCTGAGAAGTATTCCTGGTGACGCTTGATACGATGAGGCAGCTTCTTTTCGCCCCAGTTGTCAAAACCTCGAACAACGCCACCTCGATTCAGCACCTGGGTGGCAGAGGTTTTGATAAGATCCTTCAGGTTGCTCTACGGCCATTGTCAGTTGTCGTGGTTTCGCATGCTTAGGCGTGCACACGTACTTCTGCAAGAGTGGATCGTGCAATGCACACCAGTTCGTAGAATGGCATAGTGTGGTTTGGGTTAATACAAAATGGCTGGGTGAAAAACAACAAGGCAAGTGGCGGGTTTACAAATATTTCCGCTCGGATGCGGCTCCATGTCAAAACACATCAGAAATCGTATCAAATGTGTCACCGCAGACGACGTTGTTCCCCGTGCTGGACACGGATTAGGTATCGATCTACTGCTAGGTTTGGGGGGTGCATTACCTCGCCAGCTGGTTATCTCAAACTGATTAAGCTTCTTTTTTTTTATAGCACAGCACATGAACAATGAAGCGAAACGGCCTGGGCATGCGGGTGTGTGGGAATCGACCCTCTTGGCAGGCAAGCAGGAGCATTTATCCAAACGATTACGTACAAAATGAGTAGAGAACGGTAAAGGAGAAGGGGTTGAGGGTATATATCATTATCACGGACCGGCGGGATGGCTTGATATAAACAGTTAGAGATCCCTATGCAGTCTCAAGGACTCGGGGATCCGCGGGGTCGTCTTGGTGGATTCTTCGACCACGGTTCCCATCGAACTAGGCGAAGACGGATACGGACGACTTGGAGTGAGTGAAGGGGTTGGGCGTCGACGACCAACAACAGCATCATACTGAGCTTTATCCCGATCCAAACCCTCCAGCGCATCCATGGCTTTGTCCCGCTCCAGCTGCGCATAGTCTGAAGAACTGCCACTGCTTGTTGTGCTGATGCTGCCGCGCCGCAGCGATAACGTGAGGTCGTCTGGGATGGCCAGAGGGCTTTTTCGTTTCCGGCGCTCTTTGAGGGGAGGGACGGGCTCGGTGGGGATGGTGAAGCCGTCGCTGTTGTGATTGCCCAGAGTGCCGCTTCGAAACGGCGTTGCAGGACGATCGTCCGAATCAATCGAGAGGCGCACGACAACCGGCTCCAGTTTTCGGCGTTGCATGGTGTGTCGTGGCGGCGGCGATAATGCAGACACGACCGGGCCAGCCGGCATGGAAATATGATGTAGTGATGCTGTTTCCTTCTTTTTTCGGTCTAAACTTTGCATGTCAGCTGTTGTTTTTTTCTCTATTCTTCTTCAATGTTGCGCAAACCTTCTGTTTCGATATAGTAAGGGAATTCAGCCTTTCGTGCCAGCTCGTCGCTGCTGTGCCTCCGTTCAACGGGTGGGTCTGGACGCGCTTGCTTTCTGCTGAACCCCTTTATCTTGGTGACCAGCTTTTTCCACCGACGAGAAACTGGCCGTGCCGTCGCAATGAGCGAATGTCGAACGGAATTATTACGAAACGATGGCGTGTTCATCTGTCATTTAGGAAAAAGAAGTGGAGGAGAGGGAGAGAGAGAGAGAGAGAGAAAAAGGTGGAAACGAGAGGAAAGAGACAAAGAAGCAAATAAAGCGACATGTGCTACAACTTTTTTTTTGCCACACCAGGCCCATTCTCTTGTTTGGGTGCCACAACTGAGGAACCACTCCACGTTGCCTCCTATCGGATATTGACCGAGAAAGAGCAGAGGGGGGTGGGTCCGCCATGCATGTTGATATCCGATGTGTGTAACGCGCGACCACTCGTCATCGGGAACCACATCGAACGATCATTCAGAAACTCAGTTGCAGCGCTGCCTTTGCTCTCTCCAACCTTTGCGACGCACATCAAAAGAAAAAAAAAATGACAGCCAGAGTTGCCTTATCCGCTTTGGGAAAATCTGGCGTCGTACCATTCACTCGGCGGAGCCAGGGGTCGCCAAGTTCAGCACGTGCAAGCTTCCACCATGAGTTTAAATTGAGCAGCGTGCAAGCCTGTGTGAGAGAAGCCATTGTTTTGGGACATTGCAGGGCGATAAATGATTACTAAACTACTCCCGGCCAAGCTTGGCCAACTGCGCTAGGAATTCGTGCGGGGAGAGGATAGCGGTCGATCCGTAGGTAATTTTCTTCTTTTGATTGTTTTGCTGCCAATAATAATCATCAGTTGCTCCTGAACAGACTCAATCATTGTGTGCTTCTATTCTTACCGTGGCAATCTCCTGCAAGTTCTGGTACTCCACGTAGTTGCCGCCGCCCACCACAAATACAATCGCTTCTTGGAACGCCGCCTTGTGCTGCCGCGCAGACCGCGAGTTGCGGCTCATCTTGGGGTCAAAGTACAGGTAGTCGTCGGCCTTGGATGGCTCGTTCTGCGGCGGGCTCATGATGTCTCCCACGATTTTACTGATCACCAGCTCCTTGCGCACCGGTAGCAGATTCTTGACACCAGATAAAATGTTCTCAAACCCACCGCCCAGCCCTCCTTCTTTCAACCGGTCCGTCAGCTATATATGGCAAACACATGTGAGTCTCTCTTGCGCATGCCCTCCTTCGTTATTTTTACCCTGTTGCCAATGCTGCTGAACCCTCGGAACAGGTCGTTTTGGGAAAATCCAGAACCTTGTCCAACCGTGGGCGACGATATCATGGACGTCATCCGCATCAGCTGCCGTACTCTGCACGCTGCTGGTCAGTGGCCCGCGACACTCCACAGAAAGACATTACCTTTTGATGTACTTGAGCGGGCTCAGGTCACATCCCGCCGCCTCCAGTGCCTTTTCGTACGCGTCCATGTCCTCCTGCGGGACTTCCTCGGACGTCGACAGATAGTATATAAGGAAAAGCCGCATCTTGTCCTCTGGATCCTTCTTCTCCTCATCACGAAGAACCTCCAGCAGCAAGCCCTTGTTCTATCGCATGTGCATCTCAGCAGACCGCGTGCCTCGGGAAACCACCCCCATGACTCACCTGTCGAGTGATGTTTTCCTCAATCTGGAAGAAAGTGTCAAGCTGGCGATCCTTGATCTTGTTTAGTAACGCCGTGGCCACGTTCATATGCATGTCGAGCGTCGCTTTTCGTGCAGTCAACTCCGGCAATGCAGTGATTGCAGACTTGAGCGTCTTGGTGTTACTGGACAGGTCTAGTTGGCCGACGTCCTCCAATGAACTGACACCGCTCATGCGCGTAATTTCAGCTGCATCCTTCTTGTACTTGTTCAGCTCGATGTCAATGTCCTCTATACGCCGTTATGTAAGCGCATCCCGCGCTAATCCCCTTTTGGCACATCGCGCTTACCGGCCACTTGCGGAAATGGACTGGATGCATTCTTGTTCCAGAAGAAATCCTTATTTTCGATGTCGTAGCTCTTGCGCGTCTGGTTGATCCGTTCATCCGCCTGAGCACATATTTCAGTCCCGCTCTTTGTGCCCCCCGTATGTATATAAACTTACGTCAACGGTGATGCGGTTCAGCTTCATTTCAAGCACGTCGTGGATCAATGACTGGTATGTCCACGAGTGACTCAGCATCGGCGTCAAATCCATATTTCTGTCCAGCAGAATCAATACTGCACACCCCACAAACACACACACACACGCCCACACACAGAGGTTATAAGCCTTTCGCATCACACGTGGTTATGCACATACCAGGTCTTTGCAGATTAGATGAGCTTTCTGAGAAGAGGTTGGTTCGCGAGTTCATAACATGGTCACGAAGCTTGCTGTCCAGCTTGTTTGCAATCATTTCCGCCGCATTGCCCCGTGGACACCGAATAATGGGAATGACACCTACCAGCCAATAAGTTTTCTGTAAACAACCAGCCACCGCGCATTATATACCCATCGTCACCACCACAGAAAACAAGGCATTGACCGTGCGATCGACCGTCTCGTCAATCAAAGTCTCAGCAGCGCTGGGATTGTTGAGGTTGACAAAGACTTCCTCCTGGCTCAGTGAGAAAACATCCGCGTTGGTGCATACAAAGTTGAGGTATTGGTCGTAGACTTGGTTGACAAGGTCGGATGTTTCGTTGGCGATGGTCGTTGTCGCCAGCTGCTCCATGATAGGTCGCGGGATGGTCGAGCAAAAGTTGACATAGTACGAGTCGTATAAGCCGCGTTGAAAGTCCTCGCACATCTTTTTCACATTGTCGGCCGTGGGTTCCACAAAGTACACCGCAGGCACGTCCGGTAATGCCGATCGGTCCTGCGATAATAACCTATCTCTGTGCGTAAGCTGCGTGTATAGTCCGGTGGGCCTGCTTAGTTACATGTGCACAGTGACCCCGTTCTCGCGAAGATCGTTGACGCGCATAATAGACGAGATAATATCCTGCCCAAACTTGTCGAATATTAACACTTTCCACAGTATGCCGCCACTTTGATCGGTTGCTGGTTCGACCGACCCCTCCGAGATGGCCGCATTCAGATTCAGCATCGACGCGATGGCAGCTGGCAATAATTGTTAAGCCATGCAAGACAAGGCGGGCAACAAAAAAGGAAAAGAAAGAGAAACGAACCGTATTGCTTGGCTCGCAAGGAGTCGGCATCGCCGTCTTGCATAGTTATAGTGGAATTCATAAGATGTACAAAGAGAGAAAAGGAACGAATACGTGGTCGGAGTGCAAGGCACGCGCTTTATGTATTAGGTTTTGCCCAACTTTCTTAGGTCACTGCCAGGCAAATGCTCTTTGCCACTGCTATAATAGTTAACTGCACACTCTAGCTTCCACCGTCGCCACACATCTTCTGACGGGAACCCCATCTTTTGCCACTCCTTTTCCTCCTCCGCTTCCTCTTCATCGTATCGTTGCAGGAACGTATCCCGATGTTCATTGACAAGCGAATACACGTATTGAGCTGATTCGTTGGCAATACGATCATGCCGTTGTCGACGAGCCGTCCATTGTTCGTATCGTGTTCGAATCAACTGCTCATCGTTGCCATCATCCACATCATCATCTGCCAATTCACGCGCCAGCGCTGCTTGCGTTTCCAACTCCAACTTTTCAATGTCAGGGATTAGTTTCGTTCGCAAAAGAACGCTGAGAATGTTGGTTTCATGTTCGGTGGTTGTGGGTACATAGGGGTGAAGCATGAGTTTGGGTAACGTGCCATTGCTGCCGGCTTCAATGTAGCCGTAGAAATCTTCGGATAAAGACGCGAATTTAGCTGTCAACATGTTGAACTTGTTGAGTAGATCCGGCCAAGTGAATGGGTATTTGGGTTCTTTCAGATACGCGATTTGGGAGGCAAACGTTTCTTGTAACGACCATAGTTTGCTTCTTAATGCTTCGAGTTCTTGGATTGTGTTGGGATCGAGGCTGGCTTGGGCGTGTCGATGCAGGTCCATGGTTTTAAAAGGGAAAGTGAAAGCGAGACTGCTCTCCACAACGAAATCTTCTTTTGGTTGCCCAGATGCATCAAAGGGCACTTTGAAGAAACGTGTGCTATGATCAACTTCCGGTAAAAGCTTTGATGATGCCTCTTTGCAATTCAATCGTGCAATATCAGAGTCCCTCAAATGCAAAGAAAATCTTGGCAGCAACCAGGCATTTGTCACAGGAACGTCTTCGGATAGGTCAAAATAGTACAACACCCCACCCCCTAGACATTGTAGGGATCAAGCTATATTGCTAACTGCATTTTTAGTCCGCAATAAAGTGTCTAAATGTCTATGAACCACATACGGCTCCCTCGGAAATGCCTGCTTGTTGTGATGAGGTAGCAACGTTCTATTACCTTTACGAAGGATGCGGTAGAGACTTTGCACGACTCCTTCTTTTCTACCCATATACTCAGAAGCCCATAATGTGAGTCATCCTATCCTACCGTCATCAATAAGTCAGTTCTACTCGTATAAAAGTCCAAAAAAAGTGGAGAGTAACTAAAAAATGGTATGCACGTTTAAAGAAACTAGAACCAATTCATTTAAGCTAAAGCAATACTTATAGAAAATCGGCATGGTATGCTTGATCCAACGAGCAAGATATTAATGAAGGTTCTGATATTTAAAATATATTGCTACGTAGGAATGCACTGGTGGAGGCGTGTGCCGTCCTATTTCTTATGTATTAGCATGATTCTATTAATACACATAGAAGCACCGCATCCGTAAATATATCGAACACTCTTCAGAAATATCAGGGAACATCTGTCTTCGCACTGAATTATCAACAATGACACAGATCCGAAACGCTGGTCTAAAGACTGAAAACGGCACCATTCGCATTTCGACAGAAACCTGTTTACTTCTTCATGCTATTTCTCACGTTACTCTAAAGACGGCATCACATCATGTCACATACACTGGTTCCTAGTGATAAAAGAATACTGAACGCGACTTCCTTTGAAAGTATAAACTAATATCAAAAGCTTGGCTTATTCACCGCTTTAGCGCTCCAGGGGACATTGAAGGACAATTGAGAGTACTTCGAAATATTGGGGATATCTGCAACGATAGTGTAATTAAGTGCCGAAAGGGCATATAAAGACATTACTTCTATTATCCAGCGCTACTGCATTTATCTTTTAATAACACCTTCAATATGTCATAAAGCTCTCTACAAAACATCCTCGTGCATCAGGGAGATCCGATCGCTGAATCAGTTTATACCCCTAGTCAAAGCTTATACAGTTCGCCTTTTAAGCCTACAGCCTTTACTTTTTTAACTTTATGACTGTTTCGCCTCCAGCTACTCTCTTCTTATGCTTTTCAACATAAAACTCTTCATTACAAATGCTTTTTCCGTTTAACTTTTTCCATTTCTCCGAAATTGCCGTTTTCAGAACCTGCTTTTTGACCAATTCCATCCAAAGTGCGTCTATTTTTCCCCATATCTTGGTTTCGAATCATGTTAGCAGCACAAACTAGGCTGTTTCCTATTGCGCTCAACTGTTACCGTTCATAACAAACCACAAAATAGGCCCTCACCTAACTCAATTTACCTGTATCTCAACAAATGGTGAAAATCACACTTTTGTAAATAGATATTTCTTCCACTCCCGGCACTTGCCTTCGCGTTTTTCGACTTTTTTCGGATCTCCTTCAACTTCGTATCTTTTCCATTCCATGGGTTCTTTTTACATTCGCATTTCATTCCCTCTTCTTTGCGCTTCTGATTTTCTCCGTTTCAAATACGTACGTTTGGCCTGAAGTGAATCAAGGGTGCAAAGAATGAAAAGAGATTTATAAAAGTATCTTTGAAGTTTCAGATATGCTTTATTGAATGCAACGCTCTACGCTTTTATATCTTTTTGGGTATCGAATCAGCAATGGCAGTTTAGAAAGTGTCTGGTCTTCAGAATTGCCTGAATGGATAGAGGATGTATAGGATTCTTTCGTTTGTTCTAATCATGTGGATCTGAGGATGTCTTTGACATCCGCCATGCAGTGTAATGGCCTCATTGTTATATTGGAGCCGATTCCATAACCTGTTGAGTTTATCCCATTCGTTCATACAGTTTAACCATTTATCCATGTAGACAAGTTATTATGTAAGTACACTTCGTGATGATGTTAAATCGGTATGTGTTATCCGATAGGAAATATCTTCTATTATTATCATCTGTGGTTGTTTCACCACATGGTCTATTTTCGTTTAGCGGCAGCTGACTCCCGTTTTGATCATAGCTCGATCCTAAATTACGTTAGGAACACAAACTCAACGACTCAACAAAGCGTGTGTCCTGGTGTATTTGGCCGAAAAGTTAAAATTGATTGATATATTTCATAATTGCTTTGTAAATCACGTTTACAGGCCAAAAATTGAATTTCTTGCAATTAAACTTCTCCTGTTATCGCTACTTTTCTAAGCTATTACCATCGCTGGATACGCCTTGAACTTCTCTACACAAAGCACATATATATCAAGGAGCTTCAATCGATGGTCTAGTCAGTGGACAATGTTCAAAGTTGCCTTGCGCGTTCGAAACTAGGAACATAGAAGTCAATATTTTTACTCGAATCAACTCTACGTAATTATTCGAGACTAATATGCTGATAAAATGCGTTTATCATCGTAGATCCTGCTCTGAATTGCTGTAATCGGCTTAGAAGGGCTACCATGATTCACAATTCCACCTTAATCTCGCCTACTGTGCCCCAGAACACTGCAGAAAAATTGAGCCTTTAATTCAAGGATCAATCCAAGAGGAAATCCTTTGATTTGATCCTGTCTTCATCCTTGAAAGTGAGCTTTTCCAGGATCAGAACAGGATCAGAATCCAGGATCAAGACAGGATCCGAGTCTGTGATTCAAGGATCCGAGACAAGATCAAGACAGGATCAAGACTGGATCTAGACAGGATCAGAAATGGCACTTTCAAGCTCAATAAGGAAATAGTGGCGTGCCACTCATTTATATATGATATAGTAAAAGCAAATATATTTGGTTATAATATAATGGATGGCATGGGCCACTGAAGCACGGGAGGAAAGGACCAATATATATAGGAAGTGGCATTACGCGACATTGACCAAATAGATGACCCCTCTAACCAATTCCCCCCCCCCTTTTTCTTTCACGCGAAAAATCTCTAGTTCTTCGAAAAACGTAAAAAGTGATAAGCAATTTTAGTATTGTTGTTATTGACTGAATATTATACTTATCGGAATAAATAGCCTATAAGAGATGTGAATTGAGAGACTTACCTCACTACTTGTAACTTTTTATGGTCCAGAGATTCTTCGACGCACGTTTCTTTCCGGCTCTTTCCCTTTGCGGCTGCGTGCTCGGGCTTCATTCAATTGTCTGATCAATATAAGATAAAGCTTAGTCGATTGAACCACACAAACATTACTTAACACATACCTTAGTAGTTCTTGAATTTCTTCGTTGTTTTCTTCATCGTCACTATCCTGCTCCTCACTAAAGAAGTATCAGTGCCAAATAATCATATAAGTAAAAGCAATCACCTCAAATCAGTATCAGCTCTTGTTAAGCTAGATCTTGACATCATCCGGTCAATTGAAGATGCAGTAGAGCTACGAGTCAAGCTATTCGGAGAAGTGGCCAAAGTGCTGAAATTGGAACTTATTGTTGACGGACCAGCAGGAGAAGGAACAGGGGAAGACGTGCGAGCAGAACGGATATCACCGTCAGGTGCGGATGAGCTACCACCAAGTGGATCTCTGTTTTAAAAATGAACCTTAGCTTGCATCGATGGATTTAGTTTACGTATGAGAAAACTTACGGTGTATCATTATTCCTTTCTATTTTCTTCTTGCCTTGATACTGGTTACCGTACTTGTACATGAGTAACCACCTGGTGATCCACGAGTTCTTGCACTTGTCAAGATGAACATTGAAGGCTTTGCAGCGCTTCTCCAGTATGAGCGCATACTCTGTCTTAAGCTCATCGCCAATCAGATTGTAGCTGGTTTTAGGTGGGATTCTGGAACGCAGCTCATTAAGCACCATACATGTCTCTTGGTTGATATTAGACATGGCAAGGGAAGCGGTTTCTTGATTATCGTCAAAGAACTCAGTTGCAAGTACACTGGTGATCAGCTTGGTTGACAGTTTGAGCGCTTTGCGCTTGTTACGGACAAGAGTGTCTGGACGACTTATCGTTCTGACAGACACAGAACTCTATGCTATCATAGTTACTACACACGAATCGTGAATGTTTGCATTCAAATACCTGATCTTGGTTGGTACTGCTACCAGGCACACTTGCAGCGTCATTTAAAGAAGTTGAGAGGTCATTCATTTTGGACTTCAACGCAAATGTTTCTTCTCTGATTTCGTCCAAATCTTTCACGGACGATTCTTGGGCGTCTTCAACCCTTGCGACGGCATTTGACATAGCACTCACTAGTGAAAAAACCTCCTTCACAGCATGCTCAATAGCTTTTAAGTCAGGTTGCTTTTTGGGTGGCATGGTCAAGGAAAGAGTTGTTATAGCGTAAAAACAAACAAAAAAGTTTTTTATCTTTCGGTACCAGCCCGCCAATCAAAGCTTTTCTAACGCGTACATTGCATAAATCCCAATGAAAGGGAACAAATCGAAAATCCCATGCGGCTGGTGCAAGCAGCCATTGACACATGCGCAGCATAAGAAGCATTACCCTGTTTGCACTCAACGTAAAGCTGAACTTGAACCCCTGGAGCGGCAGTCAAAGAGGTATGCTAACTAACTATGTTAACCTCGTAAAACTAAGAAAGCTTGTAGACCTCGAACATTATCCCCATCTCGATCCATTAATCGACAGATGGATCAAAGAAACTTGGAAAGAGCAGCGACGCATGTTCCTCAAGATAACACTGGCACAGTACCGATGTAAGGATATTTTTTATTTAATGTTGCATGTTTATTGAGCTACTCTCTAGGAATACCCAGGAAGCCTCTTCGCGATCTGTATCCACTGCCACCCAAGAATTCACAGGACGTCAGTTATTGACTTCCGATGATGATCAGCATGATGGCGGCTTCAGTGATTACGATGAACCTACCGTTCAAAGTGTGCAAAACTCACCTCCTCCCACGGATGCTGAGGCTAGCATAGTCAATGGTAAGACAGTGTTGCCAAAATTAGAGGTAAATCGCTAATGGATGTCACGGGTAGAGCCAAATACAGAACCGAAGGTATATGCGTTCAATGTTCAGCAAAGCGATGGAATAATTGCAAAGTCAAGTGTCAAGCTTCAGTCAATCGTCGATCGTCGTAATATTTCACGTGCTGGGCATGAAGAACTTCGCAATTTATGCAATGAATTGATTGCCTACTTTGATCCAGGTAAGCCTACTGTTGTGAAAACCAGTATTTATTCTCATCTTTTTTTGTCAAATCGATAGAGCACGAATTCATGTATACCCCATTTATGTCTCGCAAAGAAACTTCAAACTTTTATCCAGTAGACACAAAGCCCTTCGACATCTGCGCAACGGGATGTAAGATGTATTACAATGACGATAGTACAGTATGCTCGAACTGCGCCAAACCACGATACTACGAGCCCAGCACTGATGATCCACAGGGTCAACCATCCGACCTCAGACCAGTAGCGCAAATGGACATACTCCCAATTGGTGAACAGTTGGCGTACATGATCCACGATGAAAAGTCTCGAGAGCAATTGTTATACCGGAGTCAGTTCAAGCATCGACCAGGACTATACAGAGATTTTTTCGATGGTGCAGCGTATCAGAAGATGAAGATTGAGGACGGCTTGTTTTCGGAGGATCTGGATATTGCCTTGATGTTGTATGTCGATGGATTTCAGCCCATGAACTATAGCCACCATAGCATGACAATCATACACCTTGTAGTGCTTAACTTTGATCCAAGTATACGGTGAGTTCAGTATCAGCAGATCATGTAACTATAAATTTAAACAACTATCTGCAAATAGTTACGAAACAAAAAATATGCTTCAAGTTGGCATAATACCTGGTCCTGAATCTCCGACAGATCTTCAGAGTTTCTTGCAGCCTACATTGGACGAGTTGAAGGGTTTGGAACAGAATGGTCTAGTGGTCAAGTCCGGCAAAAAGGAGATAAAGGCAAAGGTGCATCTGGTTGGCGCTACAGGAGATATGATGGGGGTGAAGACGCTGGCAAATCACTTTGGTCCTACTGCCAAATATGGATGCCGTATATGCTGCATTGTCGGTGAACACAACGAGAATGGTTACGGTATGTACTTCCCCGACCGAGAAGATGTTTCGCACCAATGGCGAAATGCAGAGTCCTTTCGAACCGGAGACATGGAGGTACATAGAGTGTCACTTCTTTTTTACGATATCTAACTACTGAATTAACAATAGAGGGGGTTGTATGGTCCGTGCGCATTTGCAGATTTCATGGCTTTCGGAGGTCCACAGTTTTTCGCATTAGACGAGTTACATCTTTTGGGACATGGAATCGCACGCCAGTTTTTTGACCTTCTAAATGGAAGTTACAAATCTCCTGACACGGATTCAAACCCCTTCGCCATTGATATCGATACTGTAATGGCGGAAATGGAGAATGCAAGAGAAACAGTGCCACCATCGTTCACTGGCGCATGGCGAAGTTTGAAAGGGAAAAGACGGGTACGGTCGGTTGATTGGCTTGATTTCCTGCTTTACGCAGTTCCAGCATTGGTGGTCCCACGGCTTGCTACGGCTGAGGCTCAAGAAGCGACGATGGCGCTGGTAACCGCATGCCAAAAGTCATTGCAATATGATCTCACGCGTGTTGACATTGATGACATCGAAAGGTAATATAAGTCTAATGCAGTGGATCGTGAGACCAAAAGAATGTTTGATAGAGGATTTACTACGTGGCATACTTACTTACTTGAACTGGTTACCAATGGAATCTTATCAGTTTCTATATTCACGCCGAACCAACACTACATCAAGCACATCCCCGCGATGATACGGCAACTCGGTCCATTACGCTATTATAGCACTCGTTCGATGGAGCGGATGGTCGGTGTATACTCGAAGGCGATATCCTCTACCTCGGCTCCAGGATCAAATGCTGGGAATATCATGAAGCAGTTAGCTATGGCGCGTTACATTGACCCTGTCGTTGAGTCAAGCGGACAAGAAGGAGACAATGCCAAAGCGCGAAACGACCACGTTTTTTGTATTGATCCATCAGACATAAGTGCTCCGGAAGTGTGGGGCAAACTCAAGAACCAAAACTTGGATATCATGGACAATACAATTGCTGGCGTAGACGCACTGACGTTGAAAAGAAGTTTGTTGACTTACTTGCGAGACAAAATCGATGGCCCTTTGAATGTTGAATTTCAATATGGTGGACGATTATATTTCAAGTCAAACAAGTTTGGCAGCCTGCTTTCGCACCAACGACGTTATCGAGCCGCATATTTTGTTCGACTGAAGATGAGTATTGATATGTAAATAGAAAATGTGAAAATGATATACTGCTACTGATTAACCATTTTCTGTAGAAACCATACACATGGCAATGACTCTGCTTTTGTGTACGGACCACAATACTACTTTGGCAAGGTATATTTTTATCTCATTCATATCCAGGATAACATCGCTCGGTTGCTTGCTGTTGTTGGACTATTTTCCCCAAGTATAGACCTTGATACAGGCTCCGCATACATCACTCGATCGTCTGTGGATCGTATCTTTGTCGTTGACGCTACTGCACTAGAAGACTTTGCTGGATTAGTTACTTGCAATCACAACGAACGTAGTAGCCAGAGGCAGTATTTGATTTGGAATGGAATGGTATCGAAGAATGCAACAGTAACTGGATTGTATAATGGCGAAATAAAGGATATATAAGATACTTGTACTTTTGATTATCGTAGTAAACACTTACCATCTATGATTTACCCTTTGAAGGTGATCCTTGTGTCATTCTGTCCCATCCAGGCTTCATCCTTTGAAAGTAATCCTGGAATCACACGATTAATCAAGGATATGAAAGGATCGCGGCGTTTTAAACGGAGACAGTAAATCAAGGATTGCATCCTTGACTAATCCATGCCCTGGTCCTTTAATTCAAGGATCTATCCTTGAACCATCAAATTCCGTCCTGTCGATCCTGGATTGATCCTTGAGTTAAAGGGTCAATTTTTCCGCAGTGGAAGGCGTTCTGATCAGACTTTCAACGTACTTTACACACATGGCTCTACTACTTTTGTAATAAAAGCAGTCGCTTGAAGTATTCGATGAGCCATTATAATCTTTTTTTTTCATCAGCGCGCTACTTTATCTAGTTCTAAAAGCCATTAGATGTGGCTTTATTGCTTCAGTACAGTATACGTTGAAGGAGGGAGTCATTGCGAATTCATTGATGTATTGTGATTTCAGCTTTGGGTCCTTTGTGCATCCCGAGCATGACGTTACCACGGTCCATATACGTTAGCTTAACAAAGTATGTAATAATATGCAAAAGATAAGTAGTTCGTTTTTATTTTATACATTGAAATATCGGATACCCAAGAACTGCTTGAGTGCTGTGATTTGAACCAATGTTCGCTCCTTCTGGTCTTTCAACGACGCCGAGATGGTTGTATTGCTAAGCGTGGTGTATATTTTGCTCAGTAAAGTGGTGATTTCCACCAAGCTGTCATCCAGCACTTCACGTGATATTTCGTGCTCCACCTCGGGCTTGTTTATGCATAGCGCTGCCTGTGTACCCAACAACACCAATGATCCTTCCACAATCGCAAGGAGCTCGCGTACAGTGGCATGTGAGTCGCTTTCGTGGTATTCCTTGATGAACCCGATCGCCGCATTGACACCTTCCATGAGGACACCGAATGACGGAGCGTCCATCACGCGCATGTTGGGAACAAAGATGGTGTTTCCGAACGGCCAGCTGTCTTCGGTCTTGGTGACAATCACCTCAGCCTGTGTGAGGATGACCAGTGTTGCCAGGATGTTGCGCTGGATGCGGAAGAGTTTCTTGGCGATGAGGTGCATCAGTGGACTGTTCTTGGTTTCCGTGGATGGGGATGGTAGTTCGGCGAGTTGCCGCTCCTTGTCATTGATGGGGTAGAGTTGTGCTTGCATGTGTGCGGGATGCGTGAAAAAGTAGAGGAAGCGCTGGAGTAGTGCGAGTGCAGAGTTTTTGTAGGCAATAAAGATGCTCGCCGAGTACGACATTATACGGTCCAGCTGTTTGGAGAGGTTGTAGATGATCATCGATAGTCGGTCCACTTCTTCCAGTAAGCATGATGACAGCGATTCCGAAGGCGGAAGGCCAAAGAGCGTGTCGTTGACCCCGATGGCCAAGTTGAATGCCCGGTCGACCTGCGATCCATATATCTGAAGCAATGCTACCGTGCCTTGGAATACCTTGTCTGTCAGTTGCACTCGGCTGTTGTTGCCTAGGGATCGAAGAATGTTGCTCATCACGCAGAGCATGTGGCACCATATAACATGCAGTGGATTGCGTTCCACAAAGCCAGTTTGGTCGCCAAATCGAAGGAACATGTCCAACGCGCCTTGTTTCAGTAAGGGTGACAGTGTATTGTTGCTGAACAGCTCGATGACCCCGTCGCTCACGAGTGCTGCTGCGGTATCTGATGTCGATGAGAGTGAAAGGAGCAGATAGAATCCATTTTCGGCGTATGGCGACACAACAACGTTGCAGTTAGCATCTAATGGTCTGTGGATCGAGTATTAGTGTACACAGCGTCGATGTATCTACGCTCCCTTTCCCCACCTGTTCACTTCCGAGACATTGAGGTCAATGCCAGCACGAATCAGCTTGAGCACCATTGGTATCGTTTCATGACGGCGGAAAACAGGCAGCCAGTTGTTGGCACCCGAATGGAAGTTGGGGTGGATCAATTCCGTCAAAAGACCCGTTGCCACCGTCACGTCCTTGGCACACTCCTCGTTCTGAGCATTGGTAGTGCCCTGATCACAGCTGTACGAAACCGCTTTGTATACTAGCATTCGGAATGTCTCACACGTGATATCCAGCAACTGAGCAATGCTTTCTTGCAGGCGTGTCGTGTCCTTGAAATCGTTCACGGAGGCATATATCTTTCGCAGCGATCGCAGCGGCAGGAGAAGTGCCTCGAGGATCGGCCTATGGAAGGCCTTGGGGGTGCGATTGGAAATGCTCTCCATCAATGCATAGTTGTCACGCCGCAGCAGACCCGAGTATGTCGTCAACAAGGCGAATAACTTGTCTGCCAACAACCGCCGTTGATTCCGATCCGTTCCTGTCAGTGCTTGGCGGTTCGCAGCGATCCAATCCTCGGTCAAGTCGCGAATGAAGCTGATGAGTATACTGTAGTGCGTCAAGGTTACTGGATCCTCCCGTTGTTCCTCGATTGCTCGCTGGGTCATTCCACTCAAAAAGTCAAACAGTGTGCCGGCATTCAATGTGCCACTTGCAGGAGTTGACTTCCACATGAGCTCACCGACGTAGGTTGAGCATGTCTCCATGAACACTTTGAACGACTCAAAGATGATCATCTGGGTATCGACGACTGACCAGTTGTGATTGGCAGCACAGAGATCGGTCAAAAAGCGCTTGATGGACTCCTTGGCTTTGCGAACAGCAAACACCTCGGGCGTCACAATCGTATCTTCGTCCTGGTCGATGGAGACGTGGTTTCGTTCTGCAATGTACTTCAGCGCCGACTGTGCGCGCGTATTTGCTAGTCGCAAGTCATACAGGTAGCAATCACCGTACTGCCTTGGTTCTCCAACCGCATCGTTGTCGCCAAACCCAACCACATCCACCTTGGACACCAGTTGGGAGATATCCGTGCCACCAAGCTCGCCCACCAGCTGTTTGGCGCTTGCCTCCATTGCCTGCACCAATGAGGGGTTGAAACTATTCTTGACAAACGAGGACTGCATGAAGGAAAGCTTGTTTGGATCGCTAATCTTGGTGAGCAGCGATTTGAGACCGGCAGGAAGTTTGTCAACCAATGGGCTCTTGTTATCACGCTCGGCACCAGCTGTAAGATGTATTTCAAACGCCATGATACGCATGACAAATGCCTTGCTCACATTGGCACAACAGATCCTTCGTACCACCTCATCGCCATCCGATACCATTGCTTCAGCCAAGTCCAGGGATAGGTTGGCACGCTGAGGCTCATCCAATTGACTCGGGTTAAGCAAGATCTTGCCTAATGCATCCCATAACGCGCTATCACTCCGTGTTCGCTGTACCAATGCATAGTGTTCAAACGCCGTCTGCCAGAACGTTGCCAGGAAACGCAATACATTGGACAGCACCGTTGGTTTCTCGATCGACAACATTTCCCAATGACCAAGTAAATCCACTGCCGCACGCGTCGCCGATTCCGTGTTGCCGTTGGTTACCGGTTGCGATGTCGAAGGCGCTTGCTGCTGTTGCTCCAGTAACAGCTTGACTGCCGACTTTGGACTTGGCATGATGTATTCGCTGCACTCCAGGAACAAGATGGCAAGGCTAGGCTGAGTCTCCATCAACAGCGTCAACATTTGCCATATGGATGCCAACAAGCGCTCATTCTGTGTATGGTCTTGTGCCGTGTTCAAGTAGCGCTTGATGATCTCCTGTGCTTGCTCCTTGTCGCCGAGATGTCGCACAAAGTTGGGTGTGGTCTTCCATGCAGGCAATCCTCGGCAGAGCAAGGTGACGATATCGGTGGCGAGGATGGATAGTTGCAGATTTTGGCGATAGTCAATGTGGTTCATCAGTCGCAACAAAAAGTCGGGGCTGTTACCATCCGTCGATCGCTCCAGCATGAAGCGCTCCAGCGTACTCTCGTGGGTGATTCCGTTTGTATTGATCGATTCCAACCGTCGCTGGAGCAACAGCTTGATGAACACAAATGTGAGTTCGGTCATCTCCTCGGATCGCTGTGCTTCCTTGTTGCGTCCTACGCGATACAAATTGTTGGCGATGGATGCTCCTGTTCGAACGGTGTCAAGAAGTGGTGTAACTTGGTAGACGGCAGTGTTGTATAGAAACACGTTCATGATGCGATCGCGAAGAGTTCCCAGTGTCACCGCTGAACCTTGGTCGTCACGGAAGTATTGAGTGATTTCGATGAAGATGGTGAGCACCTTGGAGCCGATCAGGAAGCGCTCGGACAAGTACTTGTACCGCCATCCAGCGTACGAAGGGAACACGTCAGTCATGAGATAGTGCAGACACAGGGAAAGCACTTCAACTTGCCGTTGCTGACTGTTGTTGTTGCTCTGCCACCATTTGTGCTGGACATCGCGCACCAAAGCAGTGACTAGATCCAGGAACGAAAGCAAGAGCGTGTATCTGCCGGTGGTACATTCGAAATTGCTGACCATGTGCTGGATCTGACACGTGGGATTGACATGGATGGATGAACAGAAACGCAACTGTGACGCCGTGCCCTGGTTTGCGTTGATCCAGGGGAGAATGGGTGCCTTTTCGAGATACGACCAGATCTCACCACGGTAGTAGGGCAGCAATGATGTCAAGCAGCGCAAGGTGGAGGCAATGATGGGTACATTGTTCGATCCCACATTGCAACTGTACTCGAGGATCTGACACAGCAAGGCCACCAGGATCTTGGATGGATAGGGATTGGAACCGTTCACCAAAGGCATCAATTCGACATGTTCCACTAGACTGGTCGCCAGCGACGGACAGACTTGGAGCACCTGCTGGATCAGATCCAGGATGCCGTTGATCACTTGCAGGTTTTTTCCAGATAATTCCTTGTCCAGTTCTTCGATATCCGTCTCTTCCCCGTTGCGATTGGCTCTTAAGTATCCAGCCAACACCGCAACAAACAGATGCCAGCACGAATACTCGACATTCCATTGCACGATGGGCTTCTCTCCTTCCGGTGATACAAGAAAACCGGTTGTTTCAGATGCAATAGTGAAACCACGAACAACAAAGTCGCCGATGATGCGGATAGGTCTCGTTGCCTTGGCACGAATGGTGCCATCCTCGTCTGTTTCGGTGGTGATACTTGCTGGATCCTTCAACATGGCCGTCAAGGTTGGCATGGTCTTCAGGTAATCGAACACTTTCTTGGCCGACTCCTCGCTTTGAATATCTTTGGGATCGGTTCTGCCGCCCGACAAGGATGAGAGCAGCTGCGCAAAGTCTGAGAAATAGAGCGGGAAGCGACTTCGGGAATAGGCAATCAATGTAGCCATAGGATCATTGCTGTTTGTCCAGAAACTGGCGGTGAGATCTGATTGGCCCTGGAACAGCTTGGAGGCACATTGGATCAGACTGGAATAACTGGTGTCGGGCAAGTTCCATGGCTCTGTGGTGGATAAGAACGTGCTCAACTCGGTCTTTATAACATCACGATAGCCGAAACCGTTGGGCTCGTCATCGCCGCACATCCGGCCGTCAAGAATGTTGCCAATCGTGGAAAAGACGTCGAGGCGGACTGCCCGTCCAGCAAAAAGACGGTAGGCTCGGGGGCCCATTTCAATCGATGGTATCCGCTGTGTCACGCCCGTCGTTGGGTTCTTTGTGGTCACAGCTCGTGACACTCGGACGGGTCGATCGGTGAGCAGATTAATCTCTGACACCGGTACAGTTCCGTCAATGAAAGACTGCACTTCTTGGTACTCGGAAGGACAGTCAATGTCACTCAGCATGCTGTCAATCACGCTCAGCACGTATGACCACGCGAGAAGGAATACAGAGTGTTCCTGTTCCGAACCGAGGAATCTGGCCACCTGCGACATCTTGGCGACGATGGATGGTGATCGAATCAACGTATCGTTTGTTGGTGAAGAACGAAGTCGACCCAGCGTCAATGACTGGACCGAGAGAAGCATACACAGCTGGGACACCTGATCACGTAGCTCCTCGCCCTCTCCCGTCAAAATGTAGCCGAACGTCGGTTGCATACCGAAGCTGCTCGCCTCAAACTCCTGAAGCAGCGAGAGCGCGAACTTTGGCGGGCATGGTCGGCTGTAGTATACCAAGAAAAGAACCTCCAATAACGCCCTCTGCTCCTTCAAATTCTGCTTGGCCCATTCAGTGGCGTCGGCTGTCGACATTTGTTGGGGCACTGCTGCGCGAACCAACTTTTTGAGTTGACTCAAAAGACGTTCCGCGAAATCGTCATTGACAAGTTGCTTGATGGTGTCGCTGGCAATGGTCACAAACGCATGATCTTTTTGTGTTTCAACACGCAAGAGCGACGCGATGGATTGGAGCATGTAAATTCGATCATCGTAGTAGAATGCCGTGAAGCTTTCCGAATGTTGCTGTGGTTCGCTAATCTGTTGAATGCCATGCTCTTGTTTGTACGTGGACCACAGTGTTGCACACGTCAGTTCATTCAACTGCAAGGCTTCGGAAGCCTTGACAATAAAGTCTTTTTCTGCTTGATCGAGCTTGATCGTTTTGCCGTCAATCGATACGCTGCTGCCTGTTGTTACTTTGCTGCGCGATGAAGATGACGGTGGCGTGAATGCATCAAGGCCAAGCGAGAGATTCTTGGTATTCTCGGCAAGGAGTGTCTGCAGCTGATCGATTGAACATTGATCACCACCGCGTTCAATGGTGTCAAATAGCTTCCCGTATGTTCTGTGCAGTGTATGTGTATCAGTAAACCTTATCGCAAACAAACGGACATACAGCTTACCCTGCTACTCGTTCATTCAGCTGGACCGATTGCGGTGCCATTGTGTGTAAGGAACAGGTCGAACAATTCCCAACTCGCGTCGATTTTTTTGAGTCACGGTCAGGTCAGAAAGACGCAGCATTTTAACCGCAGCACCATCAAAATCACCTGAAGATGTCCCTGGATCATCTGCAGATTCATAAGCATGGCGACTTTGCTAGTTACATTGCTAGTATGTTACTGCCGACATCCGGATCCTCCCATTATGAACATGTAATACCTCATTTTAAGTACCGGAAGGATGGTTGCGGTGATCCCAATGAATTATATAGATATATCACCTGGTTGCCTTTTGATTACATACGCTTTTAGCCTCTGCCTCTTCTATTTCCTACGGTTTTAAGATATTCATTAAGTATAACAGTATCTGGTATGCTTTCAAGCATAAATCGGGTCAAAATAATGCCAAAAACACAAACTCAACCGTCCCGTGCAGCGTTTTCAAGTAAAAGTAGGCCAAAGCGTCTCTAGTTTTGTAATACGCCCTAAAAGTTGAAAACTGTTCGATGAAGTTTAACATACACTCTCAATAGTTGACATTGCTAACCACATATGAGTATCTGTTTCTACGTCTATTTTTGATATCACTCATCCGAAAACTCACAACAGGCTCGAGGAAGTTGAATATATGTACTTCATTATAGTGATGCTCTCATCAATCATGCTAGTAAATGTCACTAAACATAATCCCATCCAACCATGCCTTTGTATTTCCGTGCAAGCGTGTATTGAAGCTGATGGAAATATCCAAAGCGTCGACCTTTCCCGTCTAGAAAGATTTCTATAAATGGAAGTTTTGTAATGTAAGCAAGTAGCCTCCAGTACGTTGTTACCAATCTGTACATCAGCGCATATGTACGTACTTACAATCAATCAAGAAACTGTAAGGTTTTGGATCGCACACTAATTTCTATAATCGCGATTGTTATTCACCATCTTTTCAAAATAAACTTTTTCCTCTGGCAGAAGTTTTTTTTTTGTCACCATTGTTGTATTTGCCTTTGAAATTCTCTACGAAACGTGCTAATACATCCGGGATATCCGATCGCTGGACCAGTTCCAATGCCTATAAAGTTCGCTTTACATATAGCCCATAACGTCTGATTTTCAACCTTCTGTAGGGCATAATCATGACGTATATCATTCATTGACAGCCGTCAAACCATATAGGTATCCGCTGACACTTTATCTCGCAAATAACGGTAATCGGTTCTACACAAGCTCTAGATATTGCCATCTTATGCCAAAGTGTCATGGAATTGTATTACAACGCTTTTGAATTTTTTTACGGCGGCATGTTATGCGTGACTAACAGGTAGTACGAATACATACATATTTACATTTTATCCTACCTTTAAAAGGTTGTCATTCCGTACGTCAACGTTGATCCGTATAAACACCATAGGAAATTGAAACCCTAAAATACCCAACTTTACATAGTGGAAAACCCTGATTGGGGTTTGGTCGTTCGGAGCTCCGCTGTAAATGGTACAGAGCTATTCTACCATGCTACATAGTCGGAGTTAGATGATGCTGCGCACTGCTTTGTTTTACGCGTTTTGCTTTTCTTGGCTTTTCTCTTTAGTTTTATTTTACTCACAATGACACAAACCGATTCAGAAATCCTGTCAAAAATTCTGGAGCCAGTTACAAGCACTGATAACGCTCTCTACGTAAACAACGCATTAAATTGGAGTGCTCGCGAAAGAAGTCAGTTTGCTCAGAGCTTCCGTGGAAGCACTTGAAAGCAAGCTTGTGTGTCAAAGGCTTAATGGCAGCACCACTAATACTAAACTAACCTCAAGCATACCGCGTCGTTCGACAACCAAGTTCTGTTGGAAGGAGATCAACCAGCTTTGCTTCGGAATCGCACATGCACACAGCTTGGACATGAGCGACTTCGATGCTGGTTTAATGGAAGACAATGTTTGGGGGAGAGCTCAAGTGCCTATTTCTAAGCTTCTCAACAACGGAAGAGTTGATCCTACTGCAACCCACTGGAACGCTATAAATGACCTTGTTGGCCAAGCTTGCACGACTTTGGAACAACGGCGCGCAGCATTTGCACCTCTCGCGGCGTGTCAAAACCATTGGGCGGCACGTATTATCTTGCAACACTGCTGGGATAAAAAGACGAACTATCTCAGGGACAACGCAAACGGTGGGTTATCGAAGAATAAAGGTAAGCGCTTTGCTAATGACATTGTGCATGTGCCTTGTTGTTGCTACAGCCAAAGAGGCCTTGGCACGCACTGCTCTTGATGTGGGCACCACTGCTCCGAACCAACAATCTGAGCAAGCACGCACAAGAGAACCACTACAGAGCAGCAGTAGCATCGATACAACCAACGAACCTTCTTCAGCTGCAGTTCCAGCAAGCAATTGTTTAGTGTTAACGGTACGTACTAGTGACATAAATAATTCTTCTATAGCTATATATCAAGTGCGCAACCATGGTCAATGGTCACATTCTGTAGACGAGGGCTATCAAGTGCAAGCAGCAGGTGCAGTATCAACCAATGCTAATGATCCGTCGATGCATTCTCCTACGCCGTAGGTATTTGAATGGCTAGACTCAACACCTGGATCCTCTTCCCATTTTAGTACATCCTTGGAAAATACGCCCAACTGTGATGCATCTGAAGATAGATCTTGGACAGACAGCGATGAAGACAATGATACGATACCATTGCCTCAAATTCTTTCCAACGCCATTACAAATGCCAGAGCCTGTAATTGCACCAAAAGCAAGATGAGCAATGCCGGTAAGCTTTATTTTATATACAACGCTATAAATCATTCGTAATAGTTATTTCAGGAAGATCAACTAATCAGCGGAGGGCGCCATGAGTAACAGCCCTAAGACGAGAAGGTCCACCAAACAGAGAAGTGCCAGCGGGGGCGTAGTAACGAGTGGTGCTACTCGCAGAACGGAAGGTGATGTTAATGGTAGCAATGGAGCACAGAGGAATGATAACTCGGACAATGATGAAGATGAGCGACCGTTGAAGCGAAAGAGACAGCCTACATGCCGAAGTAGATCACAAAGGAGAATTACTAATTGACACCACTAGGATAACTTCTCTTATGTAGATAATTTAGTTGCTAATATAAATTGGAAAGAAAAGCTGCGATTCATCATTAGCTAGATATCCATGTCATTAACCCGTATGAAATAAAACAGCTATTATCTAATATATAACGAAGAGTAAGGCGTGATAAACGTATGTAAATACAAACCCTAAAAACCTGAAAATATAGCCTACTACTGGAAATTGGTAGGGATCTTTGGTGGTCTGTTAGGGTTTTTTGGTGGTCTGTTAGGGTTTTTTAGGGTTTATCTGACCCTAAAAAATACCTAAAATGACCTTTTCGTGTTTTTTCGGGTTTTGGGTTTTTTGGGGGTTTTTTGGGGAAAATTAGGGTATCCATTTCCTATGGTGAAACAGCGACATGATTACTACGAGCATGAAACCTATTCATAAACAACAACAGTCATGCCTGCCTGATCTTCACAACACAAGAACGACCAGGCCATACGTCATACCGTTTAGTTTAAAAACAGGAAGGGGACGGACAGAAACTTATATTCATTTTCATCCTGCTTCTGTATGAGAATACTAACTGAGCAAGAACTAGATACTCCAAGATAATTTGAAAGTATGTTATGAAAAAGTCACTTAGAAGCGATACTAACGGATAATAGGTAGACAACAATATCCAACTAACCTGGTCCTAGAGATAAAAAGAATGCAAGTGGAGCATGCCTAGTAATAGCTATTAATTTACCATCCTCAGGAAAATACGGCGATCGACTACTTTAACTGCATCAGACTCTTGCACCCTTACAAGGGAGACGAAAAAGGCAAACTCAAGGACAATCGCTGTCTCACCCTAAAACATAACCATGATGGTTACGTACGTGCTTGTCGTAAGCCATTGATTATATCCGCTGCTGTTATTACGACATCAACAGCTATACAATCATCGATTGCCCATTTCGCACATATATCTAACCGATCAAGTTATGTATCTCTCTGTTAACTTTGCCTCAGATCTTAAGTCTCTTTGACAACATGAAAGATCATACGAGATTTGAAGGTAAAATGGACCATTGGTGCCAGTGCACAAAACATTTGTCTTCTCCGTCCCAATGTATCATCAGTATAACAGAGAGTAGTTTTCGCAATAATGCAATAAGCATATTTTGATCTCGTCATTCGAAAACCTTTTCTCGTTACGCGATACGTACCACAAGTAGAAGCATGAGTTAGAAAGCATATGAAATGAAAGTCAAAGGTAGATAAATGCAGAAAAAGGAGGTAACTCGGAATTATAAAACGGGTTGTTGGAGGAAATCATCTTGGTACTTAGCTTTTTTCCGTTATATCGATATTGATTCAGCAATTGGATTTTCTTACTATATTATTGAAATTATTCGTAGAGAAATCGAAGACGGTTCCAATAGTAGTACGTTGTTGTAAAAGGAAATTGTTTGTGTAAAGTAATTCTGTGTGAAACAGGGTCCACAAAGTAGGTTGAATATAGAGAAATAGAAAAGGTGAGTTAACTAAATACAGATATAAGATCCTGTCTTGGGCTTTGAAAGGTATGATCAAGATAATTGAGGTCAAGTTAACTGCTTTATTTCATTTGATTCAACAAGGGTATTTATATGTTTCTGTGGATACGCTGACTGTGGATACATCGGGCTGTGCCGGAGGTAAAAGGTGGGATAGATAGGAATTACAACTAGCAAGAGATCCGAGTGCGGAAGAAGATAAACGAAAGTGCAGATGCACCATATAATAGAATCGGTCGGTAGCTTGGGAAAATCAGAAAGTGGAAGAAGATACATCAATGTGCAGATGCACCATATAATAGAATAGGTCAGTAGCTTGGGAAGATCAGTACGAGAAGAATAAGATACATCAAGTGCAGATGCACCATGTAGTTGAATGAAGGTCAATACAAAGGTCAAGTGCGTGCCGAAAAGGGAAAGGTAGCATAAACGAAGAGGGGCCGAGAAATTTCGATACAACGTAACAAAAGAAAAAACTAATGGCGGCTGGAAAAGTTCAATTAGATGAAATGTTTTAAATCTGGTGTACTTCTAATTTTCCCTTTACAGATTCGTTATATATGATGGATTATCTCATTTGAAGATCGAATACATGTGCCTTTGAAAAGCATTTTGATATACTTTACACTTCGCCTCTTCGGTATAAGTGGTGATTACTAAGGCAGCGAATAGGTATCCAGCGAAGCAAAAGCTTTTTTTAAGTTACTAGGCAATACAGTAGAGGTCAGGGGCAAAAATGGTGAGATAATCTCAGTGAGTGAAAAGGTTTGCTGTTCCTCAGGGTACTGCTGTATTCTATCATTACAAATACCGTACATCATTTTTAACAGCACGAAACACACACGAAGCTCGCATACCACTTATTCTATGCTCATCATGACGGTAAGGACACCGCTTCAGAAGGAACGATAAATCATTAAGTCAATGTTCAATCATGAATCCTACCTTATCTGATTGCCAACTTAATATTGTATTTTAAAGCAGAATGATGTTGTATATACAATGAAGAAAGAAAGATATACAAATGATAGATAATAGCGAAGCGAATGGCTACTTTGATGAACATAGAGGAGCAATACGTAACATCACCACACCTTTAAATCTTGGTGAAAATGCTGCGCGTCATCTTAATCTTTAGCCCAACAAGAAGCAGACAACCAAGTGCATAGCAAGCACCCACATACATTTTGTATGCAAAATAAGGTTCTGCATCTGTTGCATTTTCGATTGCGCTAGCGATGTTGGGTCCTACGATCGAAATAGCGTTCGAAAACAACATTACCGTTAAAGCGGTAGGGAATTTCTCAATACCGACAATAGTAGCGGTGATAGGGGATACTAAAGCGTTGGATGTGTTACCGAAAAAGAAAAGCCATCGTGTGTGAGACTTACCTAGCAAGTAAAAGGAAGTGCTGAAAATGCCATAAACTACCGCAAATGCCATCACTGTGTTATAGTCATAAGCGACAGTCCAGATTCCAAAGGCTGCTGCAGCGGATATGAATGCGGCAATTATATGTGTGTTCAATCGTCCAACGCGATCACAAATAAATCTAAAAAATATTACTTTAGATATGGAACAGTGCATTAGTATTACTGTAAATACCCCAAAGTGAACCGTCCAAAACAATTAGACGCGGAAAGGACAGCCAATATTGCGGTTCCGTCTGCGCTGCTCATTCCATGATAGGTGGCATAGGCTAACAAAAGATCACTCAGTATGTGTATCTAAGATCGTCAATAATCTACAGTTACATGGAAGAAAGAAGGAAGGAGTAAAACAACCCAGAGTAGAAATGATTGAAGTAATCATCCACCAAAGAAATGTTCCATCCTTGAGAATGCTAAAGTCAAAAATTTCACGAAGAGTAGGAGGGGATACGGTAGGCTGTGTTTCACCATCTTCGGCTGCCTTGACTTTTTTGTTTCGAGGGTATTTCTCTTTTACAAAAATACATGTCAAGGCATTTAAACCGAGGCAGAGGAATCCAATTATACGATATGTCCTTTATGGCACGACACAGTATTAGCAAAAGAAAAAAAAGGTTGTTAGCAGCGCCGCAAAAAAAAAAATTACCAGCCAATTCCGTATCGAGCGGTGCACTCGTTTATGATGAATGGGTATACGATACCTCCAATGCCTGCTCCAGAAGTTATCGCCCCCATAGCGAACCCTCGTCTGCGATTAAACCATTGAGTAGGAGCTGACATTGTTGTCTTCCCAATAGCTTGAGTCAATGTGCTTTGGCTTTTTCACTTGACATACTTACTGTAAAGACTAGACCCGCACCAAGACCAAACATAACTCCTTGTGTCATATACAAATGCCAAATCTACTTATAGTTTAGTAGCTGCGCTAATTACCACGTTTAAATGCCATACCTGGGTTGTGACGCTAGAAAGCATAAGGCCCAATACCATTAACAGTGCACCTAGCATGAGCACCGGAAGGACTCCATACCGTGCTAGTTTCACGTTTTAGGGATTGAATTTTCAAGCTGATCCAGTTCCTTACCAGAGAGAATCTGTTGCAAAGGACCCATTATATTAAGTACTAATCCAAGTATGGTACCCGCAAAACTGAGTTGAAACTGAGCATCAGGTATATGATTGAAGACCTCCCGTTCAAAATAATTTTGCAAAACGCCTGTGCAGTTCAGAGTAAGCGAGACCAATACTTGATGCTACAAGAAAAATGCGTATGCTTTACCCCTAGAGATTTGTTAGCCTTTTCAATATAGCACCGAATACTTTTGATGTTTAAAAACCCACCATGAAAATTCAGCGCCTAGACTCGTAAAGTAGCCCCAAAATGCTCCAAAAACCACCAGCCATCCGGCTAAACCTCCGTCTGGCCCAGAATCATATGCATCGTTTTTCCCCCATCTGTTTTCTGGACTCATAGGTTATGATTTGGAATATATGCGTATGATCTAAGCCACTTACTATTGCCAGCAGATTCTTTATCACAGATTGTTTCTGCACGAGCAATAGAAGCGATGGATGGACTATGACTAGCAGGGTGTTGCTGTGATCCCGCGTCCTGAATTGTGTCGTTGTTATTATGATCGATTGCTGTAGTAACTGTTGTTGTCATCTGGGCAACAAAAAATTTGGAGGAACCAAAAGAAAGAAACGGTACGTATATTTTTTTGCATAAAAGTATAATATTCGAAAAGATCATCCCGTGTTTATAATAAAGTTAGCGTATAAAGCATGATTGGCTCAAGTACTTTTTAACGTAACTGTTTCTTCCTCCCACGCTTCCAGTCACAGGCAAAAAAAATTCTAGTCAACAATTTAATTTTGTGGTCAAGGCTCCATCGACAGCAACTCGAACTCGTCTGCTAAATTACTCGTCAGCTTGTAATATGGATAGCACCAATACATATTATTGTTGAGTGATCTATACACTTCGACTTGTTGCAGTATGAACTAGTTTAGGCACAGATCCGGAGACACAACAATTTCAACAGGAGTTTCGCCTTTTGTGACTAATTTTTAGCGCTTGTATTACATCTATGGCAACAGAAACCGCCAGTATATAAAAATACCCGATTAAGCAGTAAACCGTTGCAGGCCACCGTGCGAATATATTCGGTTGCCATGGCAACGGGCATCGGAAAGCGAGATCCGCCGCGTCAGTTTGCATCATTGGGAGTGTTTCACAAGAATCAACGACATATCACGTACGGTAGTAAACGATTTGAATGGTTTATTAAGAAACTTTTTTGTGAATGGGATATATGTTACAGTATTTTTTTGTGATATGCAAGAAGTATGTATAAGAAAGATAGGAAATGCAAATAATGTAAAATGAACTTAGGAGCTGTTATCGCCATCATCCTTTTTAATGGATCTCTTTCGAGCGGCATGTAACTTGGCTTGTTCACGGTCAGCTTCAACGCGTTCCAAAAAGGCAGGAATGGACTTTAGCAAGCCCTCAAAGAGTTTCAATTTGGCGGACTTTTCATCAGTCACCACATAATCATCGGATCCTGTCATCGAGATGCTGCGCACTTTGCGTCTGGAGTTGAGGATCATCGCATGGCTCATGAACAGGTTTTGAAGTTCGGCAGTGCTGACCCGATCGACGGGAATAGCGTCAAGAAGTTTGTCAAGGAACTGGGCAATTTCGGGATCGCGTTTGCCGTCATCGTCTTGGAAGAAGCGCCAGAACATGGCTTCGGTTTGATAACGATCGGATAGGCCAAAGAGAACCTTGACATCCACGCGGCCAGGGCGAAGCAATGCAGGCGTAAGCTTGGTAATATCGTTGCATGTAAGGAACACGACTGAAACAAGGTTAGATGCGCATCCAAGAGAAGATGGGGAAATCAAACTTACGTGAACCTTCAGGAGAAAAGACACCATCCAAGGCATTCAGCAGTCCAGTCATGGTAACTCTCTTTTCGATAGACTTTTTGCTGTCGCTTTCCTCACCGTCGTTGATGGTACAATGGTCGATGTCTTCCATCACAACAATGCTGTTCTTGGGTGCTTCGATCAGGGCTTGGACAAAATCATCGTCGCTCATGGACGTTGTTAGACTGATCAAGGCAACGTTCATGTGAACCTTGCTGGCCAGTGACTGGATGAATGAAGTCTTGCCTGTGCCCGGAGGACCGTAGAGAAGATATCCACGACGATAAGGAATGCCAGTCTTGAGATACCATGGCTTTTCGGAGCGGAAGGTTACCAGATCTAATTAATTGAGGAATGAGCATTTAATCGCCATGGAAACCAGTCGACCGATTTTTACCTTCAAGCATTTCCTCCTTCTGATCCTTCTTCAAAATAACCGAATCGAAAGAGCGGGGCTCCTTGGAACACAGTTCTTCCCAGCCAAATCGGCCCCAAGGGTCAGACTTGTACTTGTAAACAATGAGCTGGTAACATCAAATCTGTGTGTCAATAACAAAATCACATGCTTTGAACTCAAAGTTACCTGTCCGCTCTTCTCTTCGTAGTATTCATCCAGCCATTCCTGAACAATGCCTTGCAAAAGTTTCAGATTGCGGCTTCGCATCCTGTTTAGGCAAAACGCTTTATTAGGATGTGTGTACCAGAGAGCGTTGGATCGTGATACCAACCTGATAACCAACCGTTGATGTGAACTGCTCAAAGCCTCCAACAGTTCCCCAGCTTCACCACCACCGCCATTCTTGGCACGATCGAGAGGAGAATAATTATCGCGACTGATCCACAGCTTGTAACCTTTGTGGTGGGCCACTTGGACACTTCCACGCTCTATTGCACGGAAAGTTAGTGCCTGAAAAGCGCAGTCTGAAGGTAACAGACTCACGTGGGATCAAGTCGACTTGAAGTGATCGATCATTGCTCCCATGGACGTTGTTGTTGTTGTCCTGAACAGGATCGTGGTGAGTGACGCCGTTGACGTGCTTAAAGTCCTTGATGTTATTAAAGTGGTTCTTGACGTAGGTGTCAATGGGTGTGTAGATCGATTCGTCATCGTTAATCTCGATCGAAATGTACAAGAGCGAGGAAACAAACTCGGTGACTTGGGTATAGGACGAACGGAACAGGGTCAGGAGAGTGGCTATATGTACGCATGACTGTTAGTAAGTGGCAGCCCAATGCTTGATACGGAATGGACTTACGTCCAAGACTCAGGAACAAGCCGACAAAGATAGCATCGTTGGCAATGTATCGCTTGATAAGAGATAGACCGCGCTGGCCGAAAAAGACTGTCCAGAACGATTCGTCGCCGAGGATCTCAGCAAAGGAGGCGATGGTATCAAAGACGTTGTGCAGGTAATAGAACGACTCGCCAAACACGAACATGGTGGAGGTAGGAGAGGTAGGAAAGAAAGAGCCGCGAATGCCCGATGGGGTTTATATATTCGCGGCTGGCCATGCTGCGGCGAATGCTGCGGGAGAAGCGCTCGATCGAAAGGTGGCGCCTGTTGAATGCGTCATGCGGATAACACGTCGGACGTCTTGGAAAAAAAACTCCTGCTGTGTATCAAGACGCCGTCATTTGGTGGCACCTCGACTTATTATTGTCGTACTACAGGCCCTGGTGCAACAGTTACACACGCGATGCCAAAGGCTTGGTAGAAATGGATACAGCAGTCCGCAGCAAAATAGAGTGGTAAATGCGGGCCAGTGTCTATATATGGCGATTCTTCACACCTGAGTCCGGTAATGCAGCTAGGAGAGAGGCCACTCCAGTGCGCTAAGTGTGTTTCGTACCAAAAAAAGATTTTGTTTTTTACATTAAAACGACTTGAATTTTCCGTTTTCGCAATTCCTGCAGCCGAATCCAACCTTGAGCCTCTCCCTCACCTCCGCAACTCAAAGCCACGACACAAAATGATGAAAGGATTGAAAGGCGTGGTACGCGATCGTTCCCAGTGGACACGGCTGCTTGACTCGCCACTGCCGCTGCAAGCCAGTTCCCCTTACGCTGCTTCTTTTTTGTGGCCAAGAGACGCAATACTCACTACTTTTATTAGCTTTCTAGGAGCAAATCGCAACATCAAAGCGACTCGAAATCTCGAACGAAGCAACAGCAACGGTCGTCAGTATCCAGCCAACAGCAAAAGGCGTCCTCGTCACCCAAAAACCAACCACAGCCGCTAAGCAATGAGAACTCCAATACGCAACAACAACAGCAACAGCAGCAGCAGCAACAGCAGCACCCACAACAACAGGTATAAGGAAGAGCCAACAACACGTTTGTGGAGACGCAGTGTGCCTGATTGGCAATCCGTTTTTTCCTGTAGCATCTCCCACCAAAACCGGGCATGGCAAACAAAGTACCGGATTTACCAAAGTCTAGCAGCAACGTCAACAGGCTGAGCCAAGGCATGCCCAAAGATACGATTCCGGTGGTCAAGACACCACGACGTCAGCGGTCTTCACGGTTCTTTGCACAGGACAACAAGGTCGAGTTAGAACAGTATCCTCGTTTCAACGGTAAATATCACGTTCTTTTTTTTTCTGGCGAGAGACAGAGCCAAGCTCTCCCTAATCTTAGACTACATACATTAGAGGTGGCGCCGGCACAACGACAGCAACTGTTTCTGAGCAAACTGAGGCAGTGTCAGATCATGTTTGACTTCAACGACCCGTCGTTCGATCTGAGAGGAAAGGAAATCAAGCGCCAGGCGTTGCAGGAGATGCTGGAGTATGTTGCCACGACGCGTGGAGTGATAACCGACTCGCTGTACCTCGATGTGATCCAGATGGTGAGCAGGTAACAGCAATATTGCAAACATGCGCGTGCTAATCTCATGCATGTTAGTTTACTGTGAACACATTCCGAAGTATCTCGCCCCAGGTCAAGACCGTAGCTGAGGGCGCGGATGCCGAGGAGGAAGAGCCGGTGTTTGAGGTGGCGTGGCCGCATCTGCAGCTCGTCTATGAGTTTTTCCTGCGCTTTGTCGAATCACCCGATTTCAACACGCATGTCGCCAAAAAGTACATTGATCAGAAGTTTATTTTGCAGGTATGTTGTTGCAGACTGCCTGTAAACAAACAACAGCGGCTCATCTGTTTGCTATTTAGCTGCTCGAGCTCTTTGATAGCGAAGATCCCCGCGAGCGAGACTTCTTAAAAACAACCCTTCACCGCATCTACGGCAAGTTCCTGGGCCTGCGCGCCTTCATACGCCGCTCCATCAGCAACATATTCTTCCAGTTCATCTATGAGACCGAGAAATTCAATGGCATAGCCGAGTTACTGGAGATCATGGGAAGGTAAGGAGCTTTCGCTTCACCGTACTGTCGATCCCGGGATTCACGCTCCAACTGTACAGCATCATCAATGGCTTTGCCTTGCCACTTAAAGATGAACACAAAGTATTTCTGTTCCGCGTGTTAATACCGCTGCATAAGCCATCCACGCTGTCGCTATACCATCCGCAACTCGCGTACTGTGTGGTTCAGTTCCTGGAGAAAGACCCGGCATTAACAGCAGAGGTACGATTAAGGAGGCCGTAAGGGGGGGCAAAGCGAGATTGACAACAGCTGATACTAGATTGTGCAAGGCCTGCTCCGATACTGGCCCAAGGTCAACAGCGCAAAGGAAGTTATGTTTTTGACAGAAATGGAGGAGATTTTGGATATCACCGACGCAGTCGAGTTTAGAAAGATCATGGTGCCGCTGTTCCAGAAGATCGGCCAGTGTGTCTCCAGTTCCCACTTTCAGGTCGCAGAGCGAGCCTTATACTATTGGAACAACGAGTACATTGTCAATCTCATGAGCGACAACATCGACATCATCATGCCCGTAGTGTTCCCTGCCTTATATCGTCATGCCAAGGTGCATTGGAACAGGTACGCTGTTTTAGTGCACAGTTGTTTCACGTGATGTGCTAACCGGGATCGACAGGATAATCCATGAACTAGTCTCCGATGCATTGAGAATATTAATGGAACTGAACCCAGCATTATTCGATCAGTGTCTGAAGAAGTACATAAAGGATGACGAAGAGTAAGTTGGTTCTATATTATAAAAAGAAAAGTTACCCGGAGTAATCTTACGCATGATATAGTGCACAGATGCGGATGCAAGAGAAGGAAGAAAGATGGAACCGACTGAGATCGCAAGCAGAACAGACGCGGAATCTGGAGCCTGCAAAAGAAGCAGTAAGTTGACTTGTCAAAACTTCCGGGACGTATTAGTAGTAAGTCTGTGCTTATATTAGCTTAAAGACGAATAGTTCTACAGCTATACCAACACACATCACCCAGTCCGATATTACCGATACCCCTCCCTCTACTACCACCATCGCCAGCACAGCAACCACTACTACTATGGCTGCAGATCTGGGCGAGAAACCCGACACAGGAACCATGTCCGATGATTCCGATACTTGTTCATGGCACAGTTACTAGTTATATTAGAAATAATAAAAAAAACACGATTCTTTAGAGTTACTTTCCAAAGTAGCAACGTGCATTCGTATGCTCAGGTGCCCCAGCACGTATATCTGGCCAGATGCCGCGGGATACATATTGGCGTCGTATGGTAAACTCTATGGACATAGAAGGTTGCCCATGAGCAATGCATCGTGGAGCACATATATGGTGGGACCCTGAAACAGCCCGTTTGTCGGCGCCGTCCCCAGCATGTCTTTATCCTTTTTTTGTAGATCCCGGATGGATGCATCAACCATTGGTGGCGCTGCAGCTGTAGCAGCACATCATCCGCAAAGAAGACTTTGGAAGACTCTGAATGTGCCCACATTAACCTGCGGGATGGTTCCGATGCGGCGCGTGCTTATTATCATGTATTCAATGCTTTCTAACAAACAGCAAGCGTGCAATCTGATAAACAGACTCTCCTACGCAACCATTGAGGTGATAGCGAAACAAACGACCATCATTACATAAGCAGCTGATGTCACGATGGGTGTAAGGCGTATTTTGACAAGAAGCAAGGGGATGATGGTCAGCAATCGACGCAATCCGGTGTTCTTGTCGGTTTCACACGCGCTGGCGAACTTTAGAGCTTGGGGCCCAAGTTACATATTTTTTTTCTCGCTGACTGGCTGACTGACTGCTTTACCAGCTTCGGCTGCACACGTAGGACGAAATCCGAAATCGAACTTCCCCGCATCTTTTTTTGTTGCCTTCTTCTTTTGGTATAGACCCCAAATGCCCAGAACGTTTGTAAAACGCGGATTTTTTTTTGTAAAGACCTTAACGAACCTACATCTCCCATCATTAGTCCTAAAAACTCGAAAGCGCTTGCCGACGACAATGACTTTGACGATGAGGAAGACGAAGTCGACGACTCATTAGCGAGTACTCCAGTCAAGCGCAGCGGCCGCAAAAAGATCAAGATCGAGTACATTCAAGATAAGAACAGGCGCCACATCACCTTTTCCAAACGAAAGGCAGGAATCATGAAAAAGGTAAATGGTGCCTTTGGAAAGGGGGAAACAATGGGAGGGCTTACGTGTATACTTTTCAAGGCGTATGAACTGTCGACCTTGACCGGAACTCAAGTGCTGCTGCTTATCGTGTCCGAAACCGGTCTGGTGTATACGTTTACAACGCCAAAACTACAGCCCATGGTGACAAAACCAGAGGGGAAAAATCTGATACAAACTTGTTTAAACGCACCTGATCCTGTTTCAAACGATAGCACTTCACCCGTAAGAAATCAACTGTCCCCCACCCCTTCTTCCCGCTTGGGCGGCTGTGACTCATATAACGCATCCAATAGGCACGTGCTGACGAAGAAGACAGCATTGCTTCACCTCGGCCGACAACAGTCATCGCAAAAGCCTCAGTGAATGTAACGTTATAATCCGTGGGTAAAAATTATAGAAATCGACTCACCATGGAAACCGTTCCTTAGCCACCTCCTCCATCCACGGTTCCCTTGGCGCAAGACATGGCTTACTTATCGTCGCCCTACATGATGGGTTCGTCGCGTTACGATGGATATGCAAGCGGTGGCGCTTCCACTGCATCGTATGGCAGCTCGGCTCCAGTGTATCAGCCGCAGCCGCAATCGTACAATATGGCGCAAGGTGGGGCCTATCCTTCTGTACATCAGCCCGGCGTTGGTGTGCCACACGGTGGTTACTGGATGCCCCCATCCTCGGGAGCGTCGGCGCAATACCCTACCAGCGCAAAACCCGACTATGACCATTTGGCCCGCATCAAGCGAGAGTAGGCCCTTCTCTGCAACCACAGCTCTCTATTCGTATATATTATCCCCTTTCTCTCTTTGTATTGTGTATGCCCCTCCTCGACCTGTATATCTTACACTCTAATAGTAGTTTCGTCTATTTTGTCACATGCGTGAGTGTTTATTGTGGTATGCTGTCCATGGCAGGTGTGTACGAGAGATTGTTTTTCTTATATGTTACAAAAGCAAATGCAATGACGGATATACAAAGGAAGTGAAAGGGAGAATGGCTTTTAGAAACGCAAGTCCCATCCGATCTTGGGACCAAGCTTGGGAAGCACCTCGGCCACCGTGTGCATGTCCTTATCGCCTCTACCAGAGAGACAGACAACGATATCCTGGTCCTTGGGGAGCTCGCCCGCAATCTTGTGCGCATAGTACAACGCGTGCGATGATTCGAGCGCAGGAATGATGCCTTCCAACTGAGTGAGCTTGCGGAAGCCAATCAAAGCCTGGGCATCGTCGGCAACATGGTATTCTGCTCTGCCAGAATCCTTCAAGAACGCGTGCTCCGGACCAACACCGGGATAATCCAAGCCGGCGCTGACGGAATGCGTTTCGATGATCTGGCCGAACTCATCTTGGAGGAGATAAGTGCGGGTGCCGTGCAATACACCAGGTCTGCCCTTGGTCAACGTGGCCGAGTGATGGTCTGTGTCGACGCCACTGCCGCCAGCTTCAACGCCGACGATGCGAACAGACTTGTCTTCGACAAAGGGATGGAACATACCGATGGCATTGGAGCCACCACCAACGCAAGCAACAACAACATCAGGCAACTTGCCGGCCTTTTCTTGCAATTGACGCTTGGCTTCGCTGCCAATGACGGACTGGAAGTGACGGACGATCATGGGGAACGGGTGGGGGCCAATTGCGGATCCAACCAGATAATGCGTGTCGGCGACGTTGGTAACCCAGTCGCGCATAGCTTCGTTGATGGCATCCTTCAAGGTGCGCGAACCACTGGCAACAGGGACGACGGTAGCACCCAACATGCGCATGCGGAAAACGTTCAAAGCCTGGCGTCTGCAATCTTCTTCACCCATATAGACAACGCACTCCATACCGAATTTGGCACACACCGTCGCGGTGGCAACACCATGTTGACCGGCACCCGTCTCGGCAATGATGCGCGTCTTGCCCAAACGCTTGGCAAGCAAAATCTGGCCAACAGCATTGTTGATCTTGTGGGCACCGGTGTGGTTCAAATCCTCACGCTTCAACCAGATGCGAGCACCTCCTGCATCAGCCGTGAGACGGTCAGCAAGCTGCAATCGAGAGGGACGGGCAATGTAGTCGTAGTAAGACTCAAACTCCTTGTTAAATGCGTCGTCGTTAATGGCATCGATAAAGCAGCGCTCGAGCTGAGACAGGCAGTCGACGAGGACTTCGGGAACATATGCACCGCCAAAGTCACCGAAACGAGTGGTCAGTTCGTAAAAGCTCTTCATTTCCTTGGCAACAACAATGCCCTTGCCAGCAGCATCGCTGAGTTCTAGATCTGCCTGAGGTTGAACACTGGCAGCTGCCAATTCGACGGGCTTGCGACCGCACACTTCGGAACAGTATTGCTCGACCACCTCAGGAACGTTCTGGCCGGCTTCGAGAGCATCGCGAATCACCGTAATGATGCGAGAACCAATCACAACGGCATCACCATGTTGACCAACAAAGTCAAAGTGCTCGCGCGTCGACACGCCAAAACCAATGGCCAAAGGCACGTCGGTGGACTTCCTGATGCGCGCCATGAGTTCCGGCAACTCGTTGTTGACTTCTTGCTTGGCGCCAGTGACACCCATGCGAGAAACAACATAAATGAAGGAATCAGCAATTTCGGTCAAAAGGGGAATACGAGCGTCGGTGCTGGAAGGCGCGACGAGAGGAACGAACGACAGGCCGTACTTTAAGCACACGCCACGGAAATGATGTGATTCTTCCGGAGGCAGGTCCACAAGGATATATCCGTTCACGCCAGCATCGCGACAGTCTCGCGCAATGTTCTCTTCGCCATACGCAAGCACGGGGTTGTAGTAGCCCATGAACACGACAGGAATGGTCAAACCGCGTGCGCGTGCGTCACGGACCATCTGCAAGCATTCCTTGATACCGGTGTGGTGCTCCAGTGCAGCCTACATACATACCAATCAGTTTCCTATTCCCCCCTCAACTCCATGTCAAACGCTTACAGTGTTGGCGAATTGGATCGTGGGACCGTCGGCCAATGGATCAGTGAAGGGGATACCTGAGATTGGATTTCGCTTTAGCGGCCCATTATTCGACGGTTCAGCCCAAAGATACTTACCAACTTCGATTACATCGGATCCACCGCGCTGCAGAGCCAGCATGATATCAACTGACTGCGATGGGTCGGGGTATCCGCCCGTAACAAAGGTGACAAATGCAGGGCGATCTGGTGGATCGTGGTTGAGTTATCGTGACAGGCCTTCCAACGTGGCATCGATCAAACTTACTTTCCGCTTTAGCATTGGCGAATGCTTGACGAAGGCGAGCAGACATTTTTGTTGTTGTTGTGTGAAAGAAAAGTGGAAGGAACACTTGGCTGGGCCATACAGCAACCATTCTTATTTGTTACTCATCCATTGAAACTCAACAAGATGTGACTCGTGCTGCTAATCTCCTGTAGCCCGGCTGTAGTCTTGTCTCACTATTTTCATCGTCCGGGAAACAGCTCTCGAACAATCCACAGTGAAATGATCCCGCAGATCTCGTCATGTAAAATGCCTAATGCCCTGCTACCCCCTTTCCTCCCAAGAAAAAGAAAAGCACATTGCACATTAGCACAGTCCGCGAAACTCGCTTCTGAGGAGTTAAGTCAGCTGGGCTACAAATCACGCTTTGTCAGAGCATTAACGTTAAAGCCAGCCGGGGTTATTGTGGATGTGTATCCCCGACGCATAGAAAAAATACGCAACCTATTGTTTGGAATTACTCTCAGAAAGTCAATGCATCGCATTCCAGGACTTTATAAGATACCTATATCCTATGTCTACTTCTTTATTATGATTACGGTGACATTGACGCCTTTGATGAATCTTCCGCTCTGTTCACCGGCGATCAACCGCAGTGAGACCTCGCATTCGATTACATACGTAACTAGTCTAGCATCCTTGATCTGCTGCGTGTGTGGAGTAGGCGATGTGTGTACTTACTAGGTTATTAATTATGACACATCACTGTGCCCCTTTTCATCATCGTTGATCTAACCATTGGTCGCTGCAACAGAACATATCGTACCTATCAGTGCGTAGTATCATCTTCTATCAAGTTCTAAGCGAAAAGCAGCCGTTATATACACCTAATTCCAGTATCATTATTGCAAGGCACTCAGATTTTCACTAGGTTTAACAAGCCACGCCAGCGGCTTTTGAACTCGCTGAAACGATTCACAAGTGGAGGTATATTTGTCTATACATTACGTAGCTTGGTAGTAGTCATGCGCCTCTATCAGGAAGCTCTATCATCTATGTATTCAAGAAGGAAGTACTGAAATGGGAGACTTTTACAACAAGAAAGAAATGATAATCGAATATTTACTAAATTGAAGCATTTGCTATTGTTCAACTATCCGTTCTTATCGCCGTCTTATTTTTCGAAGGATACATTCTCAGAAAGCATATGTATCTGGTTGCTTCATCTATCGACTCTGGTGACAATACAATGCCCGGACTTGCTTCGGTGCAAAGCGGCATGGAACCAGAGAAAATTATAGTACATATAATGCATGAACCCCTTTTGTGATATCCTGATGATCTTCAAGTGTCGATTGTATTAAAAATAGAAGTATGTTGGCTTTAAACCAGTTTCATTACCCTTTATTATACAAGGGTTTTGAGAGCATGCATATAGAGCGTGTAATTAGGTGGCAACAACTGATTTTTTGAGTTCGTCAGTAAATATCTTGGTAATCCTAGAGTAATCTAGTCTACGAGCAGTATACGCCTGTACTTTTCTCATCCCTTATTCTTGCGAGTCCCTCATCCCTGCTTTGATTGTACCATCCGCTCGACCGCACTATCGACTTCACAACGCTTTTTCTTCTACCAGTTGGTAGTTCCATCCGTATAAAGGGAGCTATTGCAGTTATACATACGTGTAGCAATAAATAAGCGTAAGATGCTATTATTCCTTTATGCATAAATAAATGCACCGTGTGAGCCATGTTGCATATTATCGGTGAGTAGAGTTCTAAAAATCTATGCTGCAAGACCGTATTCGTGCATGCCGGATGTCAATCTTGATGCAACTCCTCTCCCTCTTCTACGTACATATACTTGACTATTTTGATTTACATAGACACTTGTTTCTCCTTCTTTGCTCTTTTTCCCCCAGTACTGTATTTTCCACTCTCACATAATGGAAACAGCAGAGGCCCATAACAATACTTTACAACCCTCATTATCGCCCACCGATGAACGACAAAAAGCGCGATACAGGAACGTCATGCAACTGTTGGTGATGTTTGGTCTCCAAATTTCCGTATTCCTAGCTGCACTTGACAAGTATGTCATCATATTCAAATTCTGAACAGAATTTAACATGATGTGAGACAACAAGGACTATCATCGCCACCGCACTACCTACAATTGGATCGGAATTCCAAGCTATGCCCATTTCTTCTTGGCTTATCAACAGGTACGTATGTTGAAATATGTACACATATGAGTTATTGGATTTATATATGTATATAACACATAGCTATGTCTTGTGCTTCAACTCGTTTCGTAAGCACAAACTATTGATTTGATCCGTGGCTTTTACTTTGACTGAAAATGTGATGCAGAACCATTGTTTGCAAAATTTTCTGATATCTTTGGGCGGAAATGGACAGTGATGTCTGGTATATCAATGTTTATGTTAGGATCATTAATAGGTGGTGTAGCCAAGGTACAGCAGAGCCCGTAAGCAGTATTTATTTCGGTTGTACTAATCAGTGAGCGAATAGAGTATGATTATGCTTATCGTGGCAAGAGGAATTCAAGGTATCGGTGCAGCTAGTGTAAGTATGCGATGGTTTATGAAGTAAAAGCAATGATCTATTTCGGCTCAATTAGCAATCTGTAGATTATGTCCATGGTATGCTTGTATTGTTGTAGAGATCTGCCATGATCTGCGAAAAATTGACAGGTTTGTAGGCTTTTGTCATTATAGCAGATCTCGTACCGCTGGAAAAGCAAAGTGCTTATCAAAGGTATGTAGCTCCATTAAGTATACGGAAGAGGTACTGTAAACATGTCTGATATCATGCTGTAAACAGTCTTATCTCCGTCGTTTTTGGTATAGCCAGTGTAACCGGGCCATTTATAGGTGTAAATATACGCGACAATCGAGTGCTTTATTAGTATGTATAACCAATGAAAATATAGGGTGTTTTCACAGATCAAGTAACTTGGCGATGGAATTTTTATATCAAGTAAGCATATATGTGCACTAGTCTGTCGGGTTTAAAAAAAAGAATCAGGCAAACTAAATGACATCTGTTTCAAGCTTGCCTGTTGGAACTTTATCCATGATTCTCATATTCTTCACTTTACACTTGCACACGGAAAAACAGAAGCTTAAGGAGAAACTTATGCGCATTGACTACGCCGGAAATTTTTTAGCTTTGACAGCCTCAGCATGCTTTCTTCTGGCATTGAACTTTGGTGGCCAAGCATTTCCATGGAAATCAATACCTGTTATAGCAAGTTTATGAAGTAACAATGCTACCACTTACAGTGCTAATGACGAATCTCATTTTTAGGTACTTTTCGTACTTACCTGTATCCTTGTCACACTATTCATTGTTGTGGAGGTTAGATATGCAAAGGAGCCATTGATGCCCCCACGACTCTTTAAGAATCGATCGGTTGTCGCTACTTTGTTCGTCGATTTGTCTTTTGGAATGTGCTTCTATGCGACGATATTCTTTTTGCCGATATTTTTTCAAGCTGTCCGTGGCGACTCGGCAATGTGGTCTGGTATCCGTCTGATTCCTATGGAGGTAACACTCGCTGTCGCTGCTGCTGTGAGTGGAGCTTTCATTGCAAAATCCGGTATATATCGCTCGGTGTACGCAGTGATTTAGCATGGAAACTTCGGGTACGCAGGAATCTGAACTCGGCTATAGGATGATTATTGGTGTTGCTCTGTTTGCGTCAAGCGCTGGTCTCTTTAGTCTATTTTCTATCACTACCAATTGGTCAAGTAAGTTCAAGGGCGAATAGTAATGTTATAATGCTAACAATTTCTACACACGTAGTGGTATATGGTATCACTGTCATCCATGGTATCGGTAAGCTACAAACATACTCTGATCAAAATATGTGCTTAGATTTTAGCTCACTCGAATGGGTAGGGTGCGGCATGTTTCTCGCCGCGAATTCCATTGCAATTCTAGCAGCTGTTGAAAAAAGTGATGCTGGTGTGTTACAGATTTTCTGAAACATTATCCATAAACTTACACGAAGGATAGCCGTTGCGATAGGTGTACGAGAGTTCATGGCTTCTCTCGGCGGCGCACTAGGTGTTGCGATTGCATCGTCTGTGCTTAACACCGCTCTAAAGAAAAACTTGAGCAGCGTGATACCCTTGGAATACGTCGACCGTGTTTTTCATTCACCCGAATATATACGTAATGGCTTGCCACCAGTTTATTTCGATGCAACAATTGAAGCTTATGCTTATTCGATGAAATTCGTCTGGCATATAATAACTGCACTGGGTGGATTTGGTATGACGAGGGAAGACATGTGAACATTTTTTAGAACTAACGAAAAACGAAAATAGGGTTTTTATCCTCACTCTTTATGAAGCATTATTCATTGGATAAAGATACAAAGCCTGAAATGACGAAAGAGAGTGACATCAACGGACAGCAATCGTCGTATTCAATTGTTGAAGTTGATAGCGGCCTATCTTCGAAACCGAAGAAGGACCAAGTCACGGTAATTGCAAACGAAATGTCCGTGCGCCGTCCTCAGCTGATCATCGATTAGTATCAGTAGAATTGTACCACCATCAACTGTTCAACTGCATAGGCCTCTTCCAGGTTGTGACAAATTTTCGTGTTTTCAGAAACCTATTACATTCATAAAAGTGCTATGTACATCGATGGTTAACTTTAGTTACTTTCGGTTATAATATATTAGCAGGATGATAAACTATTACTGCCTTGTGGTTAAATTAATATTCCAACCTGGCAGCTCAATGCATGGGATGCCTTAACAGCAAAGAAATCCAGGACAGCGACAATTTAACAACATGTCCCAAGGTCAACTTGAATTACGTAAACCTAATACCAACCGAATGAAAAGTGCTTATATAAGTATCAATACAAACGATGGCGGGTTGGGGTTAAGCGGGATTAGCCGCCGAGTATCTTCCTGATACGATGCGATGGACAACCAGCGGAATAACTCAACGCCGAGAACCGTGCGTGTTGATGGCGACAGAATTCCAGGTTAAATTGGCAAGTTTTGGAATTTTACACGTGAAATCTTGTTAGCTGTATATATGTTATGGCAGGGCAGGTCCCCACGATCGCGAAAAAGAAATTCTTTACCGAATTACCAAAGCTTAATGTACTGTCAAGACCTGACGAAGGGCGATCCGAAGTAACAGTCTATGTAAAAGGTAAGTATCGTTAAGGATCGACGAGCATGTCGAAAACTCAAATGTAAGATGACGAATTGAGGTTTCCTTGCACAGGGCGAGGCACCGGATCGATTTGAAGATTGGATGCATTCGCATCGTCTGTTGGTATTAAGTCCACAACATAAATGGGGACCGTCAGCACTAGGGTAACGTGGTTCTATTTTTATCTCTGTGCAAAGATCGGCTGAACTAGGCCTCTTAGTTACTCGTGGCCTTCAGGGTCGCCATTGTCTCAAATTCCGGTGCCGTTTGCAACTTTGGGATCCGCAGCTTACCTGTTGAGCCGCAATTGGCAACGACTGAGTAAACTACGCCTGCCAACGCCGGCATCGATCGTAGGTGCTGTTGCCGTGGATGTCGGTCTCCACGCAGCACGGCTGGCATACCAATTTTCGACAGCTACCAAGGAAAGTCACGAACGTGCGGAAATGTTAGCGTGGCGATTGCTCGACTTGCGACGAAAGCACGACACCCTCCGAGTCGTCGGTCATTCGCTCGGATGTCGTCATATTGTGGAAGCGTGCTCGCTGATGCACCACGAAGAACGGTAATTCGTAATTTCAAAAATGGCAATAAATCTAGTGGAATTCTGATCCGATTGGTATTTCACAGACCGGACGCCATCCATCTATGCGCACCCGCACTGGTACCATCTGATATTATACCGCTTATTCATCCAGGCACCGGCGGTTTGGGGCGGAGCAAAACTGTTGTATACTACTCGCACAAAGATGTTACACTTGGTATACTTTTACGAGCCATTCTAGGTGGTGTCCAGGCCGTGGGTGAAATAGGGCTGCCCGACCTGGACGTCGATACCAGTGTCAAGTTGGTGGATGCTAGCAAGTCGTTGGGCGGCTACTATGTGCGGGCACACACGGATTATGCGCACAAGTTTCATTACTTTGCGTTTGCTCCTACCGCGATCAGAAAGATTACCATATAGGCCATAGATTTGTTTTTTCAGCGAAGACCAATCGTCGGATAGAAAAATTTAGACCCGAGGTGTTTCAAAAATTATAAAAATCAGAATTCCCTCTTTCTTCCTTTTTCCCGTACAAGACGCCCGGAACGATGATGGTCAACAACATTCGGGGGAGGCCTGGCCAGCTCCAAATCAATGTGGTCGACGATCAGATCTTGCTGCATGGTCAGGCCGAGGAATCTGCAGGGAAGCTGCTGCAAGGCAGCGTTACACTCGATCTAGCTGAACCCATGAAAGTGCGAGCCGTGCACCTAAAGTTTTCTGGAAAAATGAAGGTGTCGTGGTCGGAAGGTAAGGAATCGTCTTTTTTGGTTGGCATGGAAACAGAGCTAATTCTGATATGCACACAGGCATTGGCCATCATCAACACTATCACAAACAGGAGCGAATCCTTATATCCCACAAATGGCAATATGTTCCCTTGCCGGACACACCTGTCAAAAAAACGTATACCCTTGCCGCCGGTCAACATAAATGGTTTTTCGAGCTTCCGTTGCCAGGCGACCTCCCCCAATCCCTCGAGGCCGAAGGTGGCCGTGTCAGTTACAGACTCAAGGTCGTTGTCGAGCGGCCGACTTTCATTCACAACATCATCAAGAAACGACCCATTCGCATCGTCCGCTGCATTCTTCCCACCGAATTCCAAATGTCACAGACTCTCGAAATCCACAACACCTGGAGCGACAAGATGGATTACTCTATTACACTCCCCAGCAAAATATACGCACACGGTGAAATGATACCGATATCATTCGACATTCGGCCAATAGCAACGAATCTCCGTGTGCGCTCGCTTTCGGGGACGCTCAAGGAGTACTGCACATACACCACCAGTGAGCGGTCCAAGACGGATACACGTGCGGTGCGGGTGGAGCGGCAGGATAAGCCATTCGCCAATATGAGGAGCAGCCAAGATTGGAAAAAGGTAGTCAAGGTGGCTGTACCGGAACGCTCCCCGCTCATCTTTTGCGACGCCGACAACGACATGATCCGAATTCGCCACAAGCTAAAATTTATTATTTCGCTGGAGAATGCCGACGGCCATACTTCTGAACTACGTTGCTCGGTTCCGGTGATCATTGTTGACACCTTTGTGCAACCATCTGAGGGAAATGTGCTGCCCGCTTATGATGACACTTGGCGATCAGTTCCCTACGACCGTGCAGTGTGGGATGTGCTGCGCACACGTACTTCCTCTATTTCCGCAGAAGGCGCTTCCAGTTCTTCTGCAGTCCCACCGCCTCAGCGTGAGCCGATTACCATCGCAGGTCGCACGCGAGCCGTGTCTGTAACATCGACGTCCAAACCTGGTTTCCATGACGACTTTGGCAATTCCGATGGAAACGGTTCAGGATACCAGCCCCGATCTGTTGAGAGCTCATCTGGATTATGGTGGCATGGCATGGAGTTGTCTCGCGTCCCATCCTATCGCACAGTAGCTCAACACCACCAACCTGCATTGTCGTCTTCTCCTCCAGCATACGACACTCTATCCGTATCCCCTCGATGGACCCGATAGCCAAGCAATTATTTTCTATTTGTATATGTATCTTTATCCAGCCTTTATGTATTATTTTACCGTTTATAATTTAACTTCCTCTTGCCATATCCACATTAACCGTTTGCGTGAGAAATACGTGCCGGATGAATTGATTGTCCGGAAATGAGATATAAAATCCTTGAGTAAGCTTTTTTCCATGGTGTATAGATCTTGTCATGCCTCGTCTCATTCCAACATTAACACGATTTATTCCGGTTCACGCTGCCACAGAAGGCTACAAGGTTCAAAAGCTTTGCGTCGAAAAGCATGTTTTCCCGGCAACCAAGCCGGCTAACCAAAAGTTCGCTTTTCTGTGGTCACACTCGAACGGCTTCAACAAAGAGACTCTCCATCCGGTCATGAGAAACTTTTTGAACCACTTGCGCGATCAGCCAAAGTTTGAAAGTGTAGATATCGACTTCATTGTCTGGGAAGCACGTAATCATGGTGACTCTGCTCGCGCAAACGAAGGAACTTTTAGCGAACGATGTAAGATTTTAACAAGATCAAACTATCAGGGGAAATACTGATCCCTATATCGAAATATAGACAATTGGTTCGATAATGTGATGGATACCAAACAGGTGATCGATACGATGGGCTTGAACAGTGATTACCACAAGTTCTTTGGCGTAGGACACAGTTTTGGCGCCACTTCCATGCAAGTTTTTGCGTCTCGATTTGGGAAGTGGATAGTGGATTAATAGACTGTCAATAGGCTTGTGTGCGAGTTCTTCTTCCCGAAAACATTCGATGGATTATGTCTTATTGAACCAGTAATTGGAGACAACATTGACGACCATGCAGTCCGTGCAAAGTATCCAACCATGGCGTCATACAAGCGACGTGACACATGGGACAGCAAGTAATGACTAAACGAAATCAGCGCGAAAACGAAAGAAAAAAAAAACTGATTTGTTTTGTAGGGACGATTGCTATAACAAGCTGGCACCTCGCCCATTCTGGAACAAATTTGACCCTGAAGTTTTAAGGCTTTACGTGGTGAGTCATGAGTTGTCCAAATTATATGGCTGGGGAAAACTAAGTGGGGTCACAAAAGGACTATGGCATGTACGAAACCGCCGAGGGCAAGGTCACATTAAAATGTCCCAAGATGCAAGAATTCGTAAGTATAGACAGTTAGGAAACAAGCGAACGTAGGCTCACAACGGAATACAGCACATCTTTGATAGCCAAACTTATTGTCGAGCAACTGGCTATCACTCCCTTCCAACATTATCCATTCCAGTCCATATGATTTACGCTTTGGGATCTCCATTGTAAGTACATACACTCTGTACCTTGTTTTGCACTATTTCTAAGAGAGCAACTAGCCTGTTACCGGAGAATGTACCCGACATCACTGGCAAGTCGCGCCATATTACGGTAGAACATGTGGAAGGAACACATATGGTGCCGAACGAACGTCCTAAGGAGATGGGTATGTTTTGTAAAGCTCTGAATTACCTACCAAACCATTAACCCATGCTTTGTTTTCCTGCAGCACCCCATATCGCCAAGATCGTAGACCGAGTGCTTGCTGCATCAAACACTTCCAAGCTGTAAACATTGTATACAACAATAAAATAGAAATCGATCTGATGTGGTCGTATCCGAGTGTTATGAGAGAGAGAGAGGGTCCGATTATGTACCGTTTTGGGTGAGATTGTATGTTTATATGCGGTCAGATCGTATCATAATTGGTATTTTGCTTCAATTCCGTGTCCCCGAAAGACTACCAGAATGGAAGATAAAATATAAATGCACGTAACACTCCCCATCGATCCTATACAAAAAGCATGACCTTTTTTTTCATGAGTGAGCGGTTCTTATTTGGTTTGACAATTAGCTTGGCGGCGGACTGCCCTTGGGCGAAGGCGATCGTGAATCACGACGCGGAGGGGGAGAACGCGACTGGGTAGGTTCGGCAGGACGTCTAGGCGACGGAGACCGAGAAGAACCATGGTAACGAGGGGGAGAACGATCACGACGAGGTGAAGGCGAGCGACCACGGCGCGGACCAGGGCTGCGAGAGCGGCTGTAGCTGCGTCCACGCGAAGGTCTGCCAGGTGAACGATCGTAGCGCCATGATTGTCTTGGTGCGTTCTTGGCCCACTAAATTATTAGGCCAAGAGTTTAGCTCTTTCGTTCAAGTTTGCAATCTTTCCCTTCCATTAACTTACCTGCACGCTGATCGTATACCCATCCACGCGTCTTCCGTGCATCTCATTGAACGCATCCTCTGCATCACGATTGTCCTCAAATTCCACAAAGGCATATCTACAGGACAACGCTGGTAAGTTCCATAAATCAATACCAAAGTATGGACCAACGTACGGTTTGGACGAGTAGGTTTTAGGTGCAGGAATGTCACAGCGGACTAAACGGCCATATCTAAAATGTCCCAAAAGTCATTCCACAGTGATCTTTGCCATCTTTACAGCTTTGTCCTGAACGTTACCTCTCGAATTCATATGCAAGATCTCGAGCTCGGGTTCTTGAACCAAAGCCAGCAACAAACAGCGTAGTCTTCATTTTCTTGTGAAGAAGAAACGAATGCTGAACGTCGCCACGCTTCACTCCTTTCTTAACTACAACTCCGCCTTGGCTTGGCTGCTGGTTTGACTGGTGCAACATGCCAAGTTTGCGCATAATCGAGGACGATGAGCCTCAGGCTGACAAGGATCAACCCCTCTGTAACATGTAAGCAACTTGATCGGATACTATGGCTACGTGGTTACTTAGCCTGCTGTCTTACAGTTGTCAAAAGCAATTCTCCAACTATATCTGTCCACGTTGCAACTTGCGGTACTGTTCACTAAGCTGTTACAAGGACATGCAGCATGCCGAATGTACAGAGTCATTCTATAAGGACAGTATCACGGATGAAATTCGATCACGCGGTATGAGTGAAGCCGACAAGCAAAACATGCTGCAGTTGCTACGACGATTTGAAGCCGAGAACGATGAACTTGCAACACAGGACGACGACAATGACAGTGTTGATGATTTGCAACAGCGATTTGCAACGATCGATCTCGATAATGCGGATACCGAAGCGATCTGGGATCTTTTATCTGAAGAAGAACGCAAGGAATTCGAAGCGCTTTTGTCGAATCAGGAAAGCATGCCGTTACCAGAATATCAGCCATGGTGGAAGGAAGCCACATCACAAGTCATTCAGGAAGTAGGTGAGGGTCCAGAAGTAAGCGTGCCTAAACTACCAAGCTCGCTGCCTGATCTTGAAGCTATGATGAAAGGAAATCCCCCGGGACCGGAATCAGATCTGGTATGGAGCTTAATGCACAGCGTAATGACATATTGTTACCTGATGCGCCACTGCTTGGGTGATATACGGGAAGATGTAAAAGATACAGTATCCGCACTGTCCAAGCTATCCAGGAAAACACTGTTCTCAACAGCACCTGGATGCGCCTATACCAACGCCAGCGACGCCACTTTTGATCTTGTGGATGATATTCTGGAATATGAGCAACGACAAAACTCACAAAGAGAACCACTTATGCTTATGCTGCTGGGCGATTTCCTGTCACTTCTGGAACGACACGACTATGTAGTACGCGCCATGACGGATCTGTGGCAGCTGCTTGAATTGAGTGTGAAGCGGACAAGCAAAACGGAAAGGAAAGCTTACTTTTCGGCATCTCGTAAGGCGTACTTTTATGTGGGATATGCGGTATACCTATCACGGAATCATGGGCTGGGACGGCTAAAGCTATCGGCAATGGCAGAACGAGAAGGACTGTTGTTAGAGGAACAAAGGTTCAATCGTGAACGACGAGCAGCCGAAGATGCCATTGAATTACAAAGACAGACAAAAGTAAAAATTACTGATGCATTATAAAAAACGTAAATATAGTTTTCGATCGCTTATACGCACTTTAATTCATTACTACGATAATAAGAGTAAAAGTATTCCTAACTACTGGAAGGATATCTTCGCAAGGGTATGAGATTATATGTAGTTGCGTATTACTAGTCGCTGAAGACCGTTACTCAGTGAAAGGATCCTGGTCTTTGAGCTTTGATCCTCCTTCCTCGACTGTGTCCAATGGGTTTCCTCCTTCTGCAACAGTTTTTCGAGAAGTTGTAACTTTTGCACGTCCTTGTGTCTCCGGGTGCTCTATCGGCTGCACAGCACTGTGGCGGTGATCTTGTGAAGAACCTCCATATCTATCCGTGGGACCTTCTTTACTAGGCTCTGAATCCGTTTGGCCAAGAGCACCGAGTAGAGATAGAGATCTTGGCATTTTTTGACTTTCCGAATGGGTCAATGGGCTTAAAAGTGTTCCGCCGGTAAATCGCACATCAACATTGTCTGCCGGAGTTAATGGGGCACCTTGAACCGACCCCGTAATAGCAACGCATACGACTAAGGCGGCAGCAGAATAGAGAAGATGTGGCATTGTCCAAGTGAAGACGATGGCTCGATACACTTGGCATGACTTCGTATTTATATACTACAACACCTTTTTCAGTTTCAGGGTAGCATTGATACTACTTGGGAGATCGGTACTCAGCAAGGAGGCTATGATTTCTGAAGACTATACATGAAGGGCAGTATCGCCCTGAAAGCGGTCACCTATCCGTGTGATTTTGATTTATCCTACACCTGCTTGCTTAGAAGCGGATAGTAGGGTTTTAGCGTCACTTGTAACAAGTAGAGCTCTGGATATATATACTATGATATCTTGGTACCAAGAACCGCATCTTTATTTACATTTTTTTCATGGTAATAAGACTACAAGTGATTTTTTTCTTAGTGCAACGAGCCGATGATATCTTCTTCGAAACTATACGTAGTAAGAGGTGTGAGCAAGGAGTCATACATCTCCTTCTGCTGGAGAATCACGTCTACTCCATTATCACAAAAGCTAGCTATACACACAGCTTGTGTTGCGTGGTTAGGGAGACTCGTGAGACTGGAACAGTGCTGGTTGACCTTTCAATTTCCTTGAATGGAAGCAAGAGGAGAATGCAGAACCTTTTTTATATGACAATGTAAACCAAGGATTAGAAAAGTTGAACACATATGTAAGGTACCCACACTAATATTGTCTGTGATCATCACTGGTATGTGGTTGGATAGCCGCAATTTCACTCTTAATTCTGAGTCCATGTAGGGAAAGAAATAGGGTCATTAGTATGGCTCGCGGTGGTGGCCTGATGATGCTTGTGCCCAAAATATCGACTCCCAGAATATCTGGTTCGCTAGGCAAATTATGCTCATGTGCAGTTGAACCTTCAATCTCGGCGTCCGAGATGAAAGTTCCCCTTGACAGCAGGATCGCCTTGCATACAGGAGCGCGAGTAACTCTTCCCGAAGTCTTCTTTTTGTTAGCTTTATTACATTAGCCAATGATACCACTTATTATGATATTCTGTACTCGTTACGCTAAACACTTTATCATTTTATAACCATCAGAAAAACAAGTCCGAGATTTACATCAAAATAGTTTTAAGTACTGTGTTTATGGTGCATACTGTTTTGAATAGTGAAGAATTTTCAAATCCCGATGAAAAACTTCCAGATGTATAAACGCAACGAGAAGTTGGTATTTTCTAAAACGGCGCACAATATCTATTTGTTATGCTATAAAGAACAATTATTGTGCGGGAAATTGCATGAAAACAAAAACTGGAGAAGTTTAAAGGGTTCAAAGTTTTGTCGGAAAATGAAATTTAAGCAGAGGGGTCCTGGATTTCGAACAGGACATCTTATCCCGTAGGCGTACTTTAAGCTGTGTGTAACCATAATGACATTGTGTAACTATACTTCTCGATGCTGCGGTTGTGGCTGTCATTCTTCCCTTCTCTTTTCTTCTTTCAATATGCCACGAAGCAAGCGTTCCAAGGCAGCTCTTAAGAAGCTCCGTGATAAAGACGGAAACTACGTAAAAGCTCCAACATCAGTGGAAGTAACCAGTTCAATTGACATCGCTGACGATTTCGCGATCTTGGGCGAACTTTCGGAAAGTGAGAGTGAAGAGCTATTGAAGGAGGCGTCATATCAGCCAAGCGCCCTTACCTGCCTTTCCGATACAGAGAAGACTTCCCGCGGAAAATACTGGGGTACTGGACGTACAACAAAATGGGACAAAAAGCGAAAGGCAGCAGAAATGGCCATAGGAAATATGTCAATTTCCAGTTTTTTCCCTCCTATCGCAACCCTCAACCCCACAGCAGCCGAAAATACGGTTACTGTGGAATCAGAGTCTCAGATGAACCCAGCTGATTTTGTTGATTCTGAAGTCATTGATATGGTATTTCCATACGACAATGACATCGACGCAATGAAAGCCGCATACAAAGCCTTGGAGCCTATTGCTGATACCCACATGAATCAGACGCACCCAGCAAACAGTATGCCCGATTACGAACGATCTAAGTACAGAAGCGTCTACTGGTACTTCGGGTATCGCATCGCAGGCATGCGGACAATGAAGGCATCGCAAGAGGCAGCAGCCAAGGCATGGACGAAACCTTCGAAATATTACCGCCCATTATCGATCCGACTTTGGGCAAAGGAATACCTACAGTTTCAAAAAATATCGGAACACCAAAAAGGGAAGCATGCGAAAAGAGCTTCTCTTTTGAACGATGAAGACATCCAACTTGCTGCCAAGGATTTGATCCTAAACACAAGGCAAACAAAGCGTACCTTGGGGGATATTGCCAAAGACCTAAACACAAAGGTTATACCTAACCTGATTGGAATGCCAGGCAATATCTCTCCTTCAGTTCTTCGAAACCATATGATTTCTTGGGGATATCGATATGCAAAGTATAAGAAAGACGTTTACTTCGACGGCCATGAACGCGCTGATGTTGTGGAATACCGCAAAGAATGGACAAAGCGCATGGTGGAGCGCAAGAAGTTGATGGAGGACTACGAAGGAGACGAAGAAGAGATAGTCAAGGCGCCGGTGATACCAAACGGTAAAAAGAAAATTGTGATAGTTACTCACGACGAGAGTACTTTCTACTCAAACGATGCGAAGGAAGACGTGTGGACGCATGAGGACGAATCCACTATCCGTAAAAAGTCAATTGGTGGATCCATTATGGTTAGTGAATTCCAGTGTCCTTGCCATGGAACAATGAGATCGAGAGCCTGGACATCACGTACCTTCAAGGAAGCCAATAGCCGTAACGGTTATTGGAAAGCCACTGATCTGTATACCCAACTGGTGGATGATGCAATTCCATTATTTGAACGGCTTCATGACGATTGCCAGGCGCTCTTTATCTTTGACCAGTCAAGCAACCATCGAGCGTATCCAGACGATGCTCTTTTGGTATCCCGAATGAACTTAGAAGATAAGGAAATTGCCAAGGATGCCCCAAGGCCCATGCGAAATGGCTGGATGATGTACAAAGGCAACGTCCTTTCACAGCCAATGTACTACAGCAAATTGGTGAGCGTTAGAACAAACAGAGGAGGAACAAGAGAGGTCGAGCATTTCTATGCTAAAGGCGTCCGTACTGTCCTAAAAGAACGCAATCTTGGGCGCTTTAAAGAGTTTGAGGACCAAGGCAAGACATGGAAGGCAAAATGCGGCGAAAAAGAGCCACAAGATGAAGAAGGAAACTGCTGTCCGTATCATATGCTGTCACAGCAACCCGATTTCAATGGTCAAAAGACCATGCTTGAAGAAGTTGTGGTAGAGAAAGGTCACATTTTTGACCTGTACCCAAAATTTCACTGCGAAACCAACTGGATTGAACGCTACTGGGGAGCCGCAAAACTAATCGCACGTAGAGAATGTGACTATTCGTTGCCTGCATTGCGGAAGAACCTCAATGGCTTCCTTGATTCAATTTCGCCAGTGTATGACGATCCTGACAGCGAGGTTACCCCTACGAAGATCAGGCGCTTTTACAAGCGTTGCTGGAGATATATCCAGGCATACCATGACATTGCTGATGGAAAAGAAGCATATGACTCAGTCAAAAAGTTTACTACACGTACATATGCCTCACATCGCAGACCAGGTGTTTGCGACTAACATAATACAGTTGTCGGCACATTATTGATCCGCGGGGATTAAAAAATTTGAGGATTTCGAACAAAATAAAGTTTTTACGATTCAAAACAGTATGCACCATACTATTTACTCCTCAGCAGGTTCCTGCATAGATAGCCCTATAATGTGTCGCTCACAAAACAAACGAATACACTTTTTCTGTCACTTGCTTTTCGTTCCGCAGATGTGCGGCCTTACGATTTAGATTATCTACGGTATTCGAATTAGGGATCGGGACTCGGACGGGTAGACCGGAGGATCGATCATTATAACCGACTTTTTAGGATATCGGTCTGAAGTCGATGCCCGAATAAAGGTGGCCCAAACGGGCACCGTCCCAGGTAAGCAACCGGCAATCGATCCTGTCAAAATTGACATGTACTCGAAGATATTGCGTGGATCCATATTGTCAACTAGATACTAATGTAAAAGATGTCGTACAGTCGACCCCCGGTTTGTGCAGCTCCCGTTTCGTGCAAAACCTCACTATATGCATCAAAGTATTTGGAATTCTTAAAGCGGTACAAAGAAGGTATGACTGTATGGACTATCTCTCGGTTGGTGCACAACCTCACTGTGTGCATCAACATATTCGATTTCCCTGTTCTGCACAAGGCGGGTTCGACTGTATGTAGTACGTAGCTCAAATAAACATAATACAGAGATGTTATAGTAGTACGTTGTTATGAAGTAATTTGTTATTGAACAAACCATCCAATGTATCAAAACTGTTTGACTTTGGTGATAGCGGTTGCGTATATATGCTGTACAGTGTTACTCGCAAAGATTCATTTGTATGTAGGCTTTATTGTGAAAAAATGCAACCTTGTACTTTTCACTCCGCGCCAATTTGGGTAATTCAGATTTGCCAATGCTGTTTCAATTACTGTTATAAAATGATGCACTGGCAAAACATTTATTGTCCTGAAATATGCGGCTTTGAATACGTAACAGTGGTGCTTTATCAACATCAATTGGTTAAATCGAGTTTTTCTATGATTCACCTGCGTATTTGTTTTCTCCTCTGGATTACTTATTGGAAGCAGGTAGCACCCCGGGTAGTAAATATGAGAGCGAAGAAGATACTATGTATTCCCTACCCGCGATTGATGATGACTACGCGAAATTGTTTCGACAATGGTGTAAAGCAGAAAGAAGGGCGTAATTCAGCATATAAAAACTGATTCAGAAACATTAGGCGTATATATACTACGCAGTAAAATATTATCTATTGAAGATTCCTCGGGAAGGACAAAAATTCTATTCTTTACTAGCTGTAGGTAATAGAAGTAGTCAAATTCCTCATAGATTTCACGAAGCAATATCGTTCAATTTTGTTGGTTAATTGCAGATCTTGATAACTTTAGAGAATCTTATTCAAATATGAAGTGAATCCTGAACCTGGCTATATGTAAATCTAACAACGCTACTACAGATCTTTGACGGTAAAATGACGAGTGCTACACTGTAAAGTAGCAGTACGATAGATATCGTTTTGGAAGTTATTTTATTCAAAATGTATGATATTGTAACTCTATACTACGCTTAGAAAATTGACGGAAGAAAGGTGATCATTAGTAGCTTATCATGTCGTCGCAAGTAATCGACTTCCAGATGCTCACATAGCACCTCTAATGGAATATTCGTGCGAATTGTATATCTTAAAGTTATTATATATCAACTGTAAGGTTGGAAGTTTAGTTGAAGACGGAAGCAAAAGAAGCCATAGGAACCCTGCTTCCTTTCCACCTGAAAAACTCATAGAAATGGGTACGTATGATCAAAAAGTATTAATGATCAAGGATCTCACTACTGATTACTAAGCCAAAGTTGGCGACTGCAGCCAAACCGGGGACCTTTGATGCGACCTCTGTATCTTACCTGACAAATAAAGGCAACACATCGTATCGGCGACGTTTCCGAACAACATCCGTACAGTAGCAAAAATAGTTCGCCTCCTATTCAAATTGAGCACTAGTATAGAATCAAACTTCATTTGGTTACTAGGAAGCGGTATACACCACAGGTGCCCTGCCAGATTGAGACTGATCCCGATCCATGGATGGCACCCAATCATCTTAAAACTTCATTATAAAGCAACTGCAGTAGTATTTCCAAACTCAATTCCTCGGAATTCTTAATCATTTTAAGAATATGCAACCGATGCAAATGCAAAGTACTAGAATGCTTCTTCCGTTTCCGTGCGCGCGCGTGCTGAGTCAACCAACTACATGAATGTTACCTAACTAATGACACGAAAAAGCCAAAGAATAAATCTAGCAAATGACATATTGAAGTTTAAGGAGTAAACAGTGGACTTTGGTATACAACATACCGAATGATATGACTTTGTTTTCCTATAAAAATAATTTCGGTGTTGTAACAAAAAGTGTACTTGTTTTGATAAGAAGAAATGGAAAGTGTCGCAAGGAAGAGTGGCATTGCATTAGTTTTGTCCCTTGTTAAGCTCAGTATGTAGGCTTGTAAAAAGAAGAAAAGTAAACTTTCTTATAGTATATACCCCGTGACGATATCAGTAATAGGAGCATGCGGATTTTTTATATATATCAAAAGTGATGCCAAGAATAGGCACAACTTAATTTTTAATATTTCTTGTTCTAGCCTCTTCCACAGCAGATATGATTATCTTTTTGTCAACTGGCATATAGAGAAAGCGGCGACCGAGTGGCAAACAGGTGGGGGGGGGAGTGTAGTGTCAAACAATTACAAGAGATCTCGGAGACAGCAGATCGAGCTCGCTAAATTGTTAACCGACAGTCGATCCTTTATATTTCGATCAGCAGGAGTGCTACTTCCCGCTTTCATTTTTTTTCTCAAGGTTTATTTAAATATCAATGCACGGTGGTATGCAACCTATTTTTGCATACATTATGCTTACAGTGCACATAACACACAGGCCATCATGGTTTGCCGTCCATGGTTACTAATTTTTCCGCACACAATAAACTGCGAATTAACTGTTGTGATGCTGACCATTTCCATGGGAACGAAGGGGTGATCGTATAAAAGTATCAGCACATGTAAGTAATTTTGTGTGTGCGATAATAGAGAGAGTTGCACGTGCATAAAAGCAATTGCTGTGGAAAAAAAAGACGACAAAAGGAGCAAATTTACTGAAGTGCATAGTAATAATGTCGAGATGAAGAGGAAGTAAAAACCAGACGCATCACTTTGAAAAAGAGATCCCATCAATTTCAAAAGGTAAGTGAGAGATGCAGGGGGACAGAACATTAGTCGGAAAAAGGAGGTGGGGCAAGTTTTGTGTCAATGGGATTTTGCCACTGGATAGTGGTGGTGATAGTCAATAATTTTTTCAACTGTAGCAACCAGATCGAGGCAACTTGAATAAATCAGCAGACATATCTGAAATCCAAATGACTTTTTTTTTACTGCCATATTACGTAAAGATATGCTTTACTGCTATACTTACCAGGAGAAAGCGCGGATGAAACAGTTTTTGATAAAGATCATAATTTTACATGCATTGTCTCGGTAGGTAAATTGGGGTGATAGTTTCAGTCAAGGAGCTTGGCCGGGATGGGGGAGGATGAGGATCCGGTTTTCCCGATGGTGGTAAATTTCCCCATTTGTCAATGCGTCTCGCGTGGCTAGGTAGTTATTGCATATAACGATAGCAGGAGACATCAACAAACGTCCAAAATTGTTTCTTCCTTCCTTGTATATATTTTTTTAAAAAACCTTAAAGACGCTGACGTTCGCTTTTTTTTTGTTAAAAAAAACGTCAACGACGCGGATAATACGAACGCGAGTTTTACTAATTCAACATATAGCGGGACGATGCGGCGTCATGAGCCACATCGAGTTGGCCTATTATCACGGATACGACGCAATGTTCGCAAGTTCCTGTTAATCCACAAACAAGAACATCCCGACAGTCAAGGCGACGAATCTAGCAGTAAAAAACGAGCGCGCGATTGGCGGATGTTATCACCCGAATGTCCACCATTACCTACAGTCGAACCGGTACCAACTGCAAATGGCGACGCTGGACCATCAAGTGCTGAGCATTTGACATCTTTGACAGACCAGGTATGTACTACTATTACAACTTTTTTGTTGGCTTTGGGGTTTTTCGGCAGGGACTCTCTGAGGAAAAGTAGAATGCATACAGCATTCTGGTTAAACCAGTGCCTTACACAAACCGGCCACTGCTTTGGACCACACAAGATCGTGCATATGTATGCACTTCATCACTGTAATAATGTAGTAATAGTCAACACCGCGTCCTTCCCCCAACACATCCCCCTTTTTCTTTGTTTCCGTTCTGGAGGTTTCCTGCCGAAGCTCACGCCACTTTTTCACGCAGAAACTGAAACTTACTTAAATACTCTTTTCTTTATTTTCTTCCCCAGCTTGATACGACTATCTTTGCTTTTTCACACTACCGACAACCGATAGGTCCGCTTGAGGGGCGGCATCTCTATACGATCCCCGAAGAAGGAGAAACTATGGCAACGCCAATACGTAACTCCAACGAACAGTATCCACCATCATCGAGTGTCCGAGTGTCCGACTGCTCATCTTCTTCTTCACCATCTTCTTCCTCTACATCCTCGAACGCAAACTATCGACCACCAACAACATGGTTCACTGAAACGCCAGACGAGCCTCATGATGATGCACTCGTTGGTGACGAAGTCCGATGTCAACTAAAGTTTGCGCGTGTGGTTCATGCCGCGTGCAAACAGCAGCAACATGATCAAAACGCACGAACGGAGATACTCTTCGATGATTATGATAATGTGCGTTCCATTCGAATTATCACGCGGCAAACAGATGACAAAGTGAACGACGAATATTGGCGATTCAGTGGGTACGTAAGAGCAAAAGAATTCGGGGTTATTATTGATGCTTACATGTACGTTCTAAAGGAATTCGCAGTATATTCCTCCTGAACTTTCATGCGGTGTGTATAATCAAACTTCGGCTGATGTCTGGGTTATGGGAATCATTCTGTATAGAATGCTTGCTGGAAAATACCCATTTAGTGCACCAAATGATCGTAAACTGTTTAGCAAGATGATGCATGGAGACTTTAGCATTCCACAGCAGCTGTCTGAAGGTACGTACGTTCACGTGCATTACATATGATCTTAAAAAACTTACATGCGAGCCCTATTATTATATAATAGATGCAAAGGATTTGCTCCGAAGGATGCTGGCACCTGGTAATGCGCGTGCATCGCTCGACCTCATTTTATTTCATCCCTGGCTCAAGCCTTGCTCATCGATTTTGCTCGCTAATAATGCTTCATCCTCCTCACCGGCTCCTGCTCAACCTCCTCCTCCTCCTCCTCCTCCTACACAGCGTAGTACTGGCGTACGGACAGAATATGCAAAGTCACTCCCGCGAAAAAAAGTCCAGCGACGAAAACGACGACGTGTTGCTCAATCTATTATGTGGATATTTTGTCTTTTAACAAAAGGGCCATACCCTCCCCCAAAACGACCGTACCGAGAGCTGGTACTTCTCGGTCGCGTTCATCTCACTACTACTGTAGTGTAATGTGCATAATCTCTACTACATTTTGATCAAGTAATAGTCATTCCTTTCCTTCTACTCATTCATTAGATTCTTTGTATATGAAAACTACCCCAAAATATATATCGTGTATTTATTTATTTTTTTCCTATCACAAACAGAACGTATTGCCTACTTCCCCGTTTCTAGGATCTGAACTTTATCTTGAACAAGAATAGGAGACCATGTGATATTATCCTTTGTACCTTGTAGCAGCAGTCAAAGTTTCTCCAGAAAAATATTTATTGATTGATTATCTCTACTTTCTTGTTTCGCAAATGCTTAGAGCACTTGAATCATCATAAATTATAAGCAACTCATTAGATATTGCTACATTTATGGAACTTGCGTCTGTGCAGAAAAAGGGGATGAGTGGCGATCTTACCACAAGTCTCGGAACAACGGATCGTGTACGGAAACACTATTACCAACAATCAAAGAAAAATGCAGATATAGATTCTCCTTGAAGAGCAGGTGAACCGGTTTTACTAAAGAGCTAGCCTCTCCCTTGATGATCTGCCAAGGGGTCCAGGCTCTGGAGGTTGTTTAGTGGTAATGAAATGTGGTATCAAATGTATTGATACACAATGGATTCCTATAAGAGAGCTGCTCTCTGTCATGCTTGACATCCTGTCATGTGTCGAAAGTTCTTTGGTTTCCTTACAGCAAATGCAGTAATGTACTGCACCAGTTTGGGGGAGGGACCTGGCTAGACTTCACCAGTTTTTTCCTACATTTGCATCAGCCGTACGCTGAATACACACCCGGGGGGGGGAATCATCATTATGATTGAATCATCTTATGAACTACTTTAGTACTCACATGAACTCGTACATAAACCCGTGTTTAACATGATACGTACCGTACCTAAGCAAACCGAATGATATTTCATATGCTTTTCGGTCAAACAACAAAAAAAAAGCTATTTTGGTTCGGAAATGTTAACAATAAGGAATCGGAGGACAGCTGCAGCGAATGACAGTTACCGAAGCGTCGGGGTAATAAGCTTCTGTAATGAAAGCAATGGTCTTTAGCATAATTGCCAATCACTGTTAGAAATACAAGAGCCAATCTTTTAATAGTTCCCTTAAAGTGCGCATAGGACCATGTAATGTAATTCCGTATTTCTACCAACTCTATTAAAGAATAAATTGATGTGGTTCTTGCTGGGCTTCCGTGAATACGATGATGATGATGATGAAGGTACTCAACAGATGATGCCATTATCATCATCATGGTAAACAAATCTCCAGGTGACTCTGTTGGTGTTACGGAATTCGTGGTGTTTGCTTCAGTGAAATTGCCATAACGAGCGCCCGCCATAGTTGTCAGGAACAGACTTGGCTTTAGGAGGATAAGCCTTTGTTGACGAGGTTCAGACCTGTGAAACATGCTAAACACATGATCATAGCAGCAGACGCCTTCAGTAGTGCTTTGGAATGGTGAAAGTAAGCATAGACCGGTGACATGGTTGCTTACTGTTGAGGCACGCGGTACTCGAACTTGTGATAATGCGATTTTTTTTTCAAGTAGCACAGCTTCTAACTGATAGAAGTTGTTTGAGTCTGAACCTTACTTCCTTTTTGTAAAGCAAGAATCCGTTTGGCCATGACGACGACATCTGTGTCCTCGGACATTCCGGCGAGCTATCTCTCGAACTACACGTCATCATCTTCTCTGCACAGCTTTGCACGTCGCCATTCCATCTACGGAACCGAAGATCGCGTTGTTTTGGATATAGGATCGTTGTACATTAAGTGCGGTTTTTCTGGTGAATCACACCCGCGCCATATTGTTCCCACTTGTTCACGATTGGAGCGATCGCCAGGTCCCGATGGTGAAGCATTCAGCGTTGATAGCCAGGTACCTTGTTGATCGTCTTTTTATTCACGTCTGTTAACGAAAAGAAAACGCAGCCGGTAGGGTTGTATGAACTAGACCTAATGGCAAAAGGAGACATGAAGTCGCTGGAGGAAAAGCTAAAAAAGCTTCTACATGATATATACTTTCGGTAAAAGGGCGACAAGTGGTTTGTAGCGTTGATATGCTGAACATAGAATACTAGACTGCTGTTGACAGATCCGAAATCTCGTAAAGTGATAATTTGTGAATCGCCACTGTCTCCGGTTGCATTGAAACGCACCATTGCAGACTTGCTGTTCCAATACTTTCAGGTAAAGATATAGTAAGGGTAGTCGATCAGGTTTACTGATATCTGGTTGAAAGGTTCCGTCAATTTCGTTTGTACCCGTCCATCTGATGGCGCTCTTGACAACAGGCACGACTACAGGTCTCGTTATCGATTGCGGTAACTTGGAAACCACCGTGTTGCCAGTCTACTCAGCTCGACCGCTTGTACCTTACATTGCCACTACTCCACTCGCTGGTCGAGCCCTTACCCAGCGCCTGAGGTCGTTACTCTTGGACCATGGTCGCTTTATACCCCCCTCGCATTTGAAACTCTCGCTTGCACCGCAAAATCCGATTCCACGATCTGTACTGACACCGAGCTTACTTGAAAGTCTGAAAGCGACAATCCTTTTCTGTTCTCCGTTAATGATGGATCGAGAAGTGCGGATGGATCCAATAGCTGGATACAAAAACTTTAGCAGTGCGACGGATATCTATTACCCAGTTGTCCTGGCCGATGGCACCAAGGCGACCTTGCTGATACCCGGGTGGATCCGTGAACGTGCTGCTGAAGTGCTTTTTGAAGGAGACGATGACGATGAGCCTAGCGTGGTTCACTGTGTTCTGAATGCTATTCTCAAGGTATATATACTGAGCAAGACAGTGTATACCCGAAATGGGCATTGACTTCTTTTAAGGCACAACCTGATCTTCGAAGGCCACTTGCATCATCCTTGCTGCTCAACGGGGGTACATCGCTTATCCCGGGATTCGCTTCTCGATTGAAGCAAGAAATATTGCGTGTGATGCGTGATCCATCTCCATTTGAAAAGAAGCGCTACGCCAGTCTACTCCGCCTTCACAACTCGGTGCGATTCATCGACAGTCCAGAGGAAAACAATGGCGCTGGTCGCATTTTCATGAACAACATGCGTGGCTGGATTGGAGGTAACTTGGATAGCTAGTAAAATGGATGCTGGTTGCTCATGCATACTGTCAGGGTCCTTGATGGGTTCGCTCAAACTGTCGGGCGAAGAGCTGACCCGGGAAAAGTATAAGGGCATTGTGACAGATTGGTCTATCAATCATTGGGCTCTGTCGTCGGGCAGCGGCTCTACTAGCACGGAAGCGACGGCGTCTTCTCCAACCTAAAGTAGCTATTTAATACAGTATAGTCTGGCATAGACCTAAAACAAATATATATCGCTTACCGGCTCTTTTATGTCAGCAGAAATGGCTGCGGAGTTGGCTGCCGGATATGTGGGGAAAAGTAAGCTTGAATTGTCAGCAGCTTCCTTTCCTTTTCGTTCACACACACGATCGTTTCAACGCTGTCATGCCCCTTTATACTTCCGCCAGTTTAAGTTTGCAGTATCACTCGGAAGACGATCAGTCCGTCACCTTGTCTCCAGCGCTATGGGACGCGATCGTTCCTGCGCAACACAATGGTAATACGCTTTGAAACCCAAAAGAGCGATCGCTTACCTGCTGGGAGTAGCATCAGTGACAGTGGCTGTAAGAGTGCCATGTCTTATTGCCAAGGCTCCGATTGGCGGCAGTGAACAGACCGAGACCTCGAGCAGCCTGCATTCGTTTCTGGCTCATGCCAAAAAGGCGGAACAGAGTAGACAGGTAAAAAGCATGTGACAAGAAAGCAAGGCACGGTTTGCTAACGAGCAGACTGTTAAGAGCGACAAATACAAAGTTTATGCCAGCGCTCGTCTAATCAAGTCAATATACGGCGCCGATTCACTTGCACGGCTCGATGAGGACGAGGATGATGATGACGAGGAGAAGGGAGAGGAGGAAGAAGGCTGCTTGGTGCAGATCAAGCAAGTGGAGCTGGTGGAACTGGATGAATTGATTGTGGGCGCTTTGGATTCAGCGTCGTTCGAATTCGCACAACAAGGTAAAAAAATGCTGGCCGCTGCAATGGGAATTGGCGAGCTTAACCAGTAAACTTTAGCGGAAGCTGAGCTGGGAGCGCTCTTTACTTCATCCGACGATAAGCAGCCATTGATCATCCGTAGCGGAGGCCGATACACATTCAAGGATGGGCTCAAGTTCCGTGTGCTGATGACAGGTCCTGTCCAGCAGGGTTATGCTGTATCCACCGAACATACCAAAGTGCTTGCCGTGGACATGTCGAGCACTGTGCCATCCGAAGCACAGACGCCTGTCAATGGGGTGCATACGAACGCCAGTGTCCCAGCATTCTCGATGTTGGACTCGCCACGAGTGCCTGATGTGGCCGAGCCACAGGAATTCACTGTGCGTGTCTTGCAACGAGCATGGCCCGAATCCCGCCTTTTCCCTACTCCAGAAAGCCAGCAGGATGATGAAAGCAGAGTGTACGTGGGCGTCAAGGATCTTGCTCGCTGCGGCGTGTTTAGCGGGAACTGGGTGCTTGTAAGCTCGACAGACAGCAAAAAATCACGTCTGTGTCGCGTATATGGTGTCGATGCGTTGGATACCTTGGAGGAAGAAGAGCAAATTGTGTACGTTCCACCTGTATTATACATCAACCTTGGCCTGCCACTCCCGCCAGCCTCGACGGAAGATGCCACGTTGTGTCTTACCCGTCTGACAGTGCCTCCTCCAGCGGCAGGTCCGCCAGTAGCCAGCGAGGTCAGTATTGCAAGAGTAGCCTCCCCATCATCCATGGACAAGAGTCTTCAATCGTCCTTGTTGGAGGCCCTGCGACAATGGTTCGAGAACAAGGAGCGCATCCTATGCGAGGGAGATCTCATTGCCGTTCCACTGGATGAAGAAAGTGCTCGACTTCGCGCACGTGATGAGGATGACAGCAACACAAGCAGCCGTAAACCAACGACCTTGGCATACTTTAAGGTGACGAGTATCGAGCAAGACCGTGAAGACAATACAGAAGTGCATCCATCATTCTATGGCAGTGGCCGCAGGATCGTTCCCAGCCGTACCAAGATGGTCCAAACCGGCATCGAACACTCTCGCGTACCTATCGGATCGTCATTGACCCATTACTATGACTTGATCAACAAATTGCCGCTGCATCGATCCAAAACAGCGGCATATCTACAAATGCGCGAGCTTGTTTCATCGTCATTGCATGCATTGGGACGTGACTTTCAGTTATCATGCAACGCACTTGTCCATGGACCACGTGGTGGTGGCAAAGCTACGCTGGTGCGAGAGATTGCCGAAGAGTTGGGTGTTCATTTGATGGAATTTTCAGTGTACGATGTAGTATCTGAAACCGATGCCAAGACTGAAGTTCATTTGCGTGCCAAGTTTGACAAGGCTGCAGCTCTGACGCCTTGCATTGTGTTGATCCGCAGTATCGAGGGTCTTGCACGCAAGAGTGCTGTTGTTGAAACAGGACAAGAACCATTGTTGGCTACGGTATTGCAGGAATGCATCGAGAATGTGAATGCGGCGCATGCGACCACGGGTTATCCTGTCATGGTGGTTTCAACTACGAGCGATATCGATGCACTTCCAACCAGTATTTTGGGATGTTTCAGACACGAGGTTCAGGTTGAGGCACCTGATGAAAAGACGCGTCTACAGATCCTGCAGAATCTGACACATGAATCACCCATTGCCCCTGATGTATCATTGTCCAGTTTGGCAACACAGACCGCCGCCTTGGTTGGCAAGGATTTGGTGGATTTGGTCGCTCGTTCCGGTGTGCTTGCCCTCCAACGCATCAACAGTGCCATGTAAGTGCATATACATAATATATGGTGGTAGCAAAGGATGCTTATGTCTTGCAGAAAATCAACCAACAGCTCATCCGTCGCGGCTGGCGACATTGAAGCAGCAGGTATTGTCTTGACCGCTGCCGATTTTGATTCTGCGCTGAGCGAGGCTCGTGCAAGTTACTCTGACTCCATTGGTGCACCCAAGGTATACTTTAATCCACATGCATATGGAAATCAGAAGGTTAAATGGAAGAATGATAGATTCCCAGCGTTACGTGGGACGATGTGGGTGGTATGGCTCATGTCAAGGACGATATTCTGGACACCATCCAGCTTCCTTTGGAACATCCCGAACTCTTTGGCGCCGGCCTCAAGAAGCGCAGTGGTATTCTGCTCTACGGACCTCCCGGCACCGGCAAAACACTGCTTGCAAAGGCCATTGCCACATCGTGCTCGCTCAATTTCTTTTCCGTCAAGGGTCCTGAGTTGCTTAACATGTACATTGGTGAGTCCGAAGCCAACGTTCGTCGCGTATTCCAACGTGCACGTGATGCAAAGCCGTGTGTTGTCTTCTTTGACGAACTGGACTCGGTTGCTCCCAAGCGTGGTGAAAAGGGTGATTCAGGAGGTGTCATGGATCGTATTGTCAGTCAGCTGCTTGCGGAATTGGATGGCATGAGTGAAGGTGGCGAAGGTTCAGGCGTAGGCGATGTGTTTGTGATTGGTGCAACCAACCGACCTGACTTGTTGGATCCTGCGCTGTTGCGTCCCGGAAGGTAAGCAGGAAGAGTGGCGCCACTAGCTCCTACTAAGACCAATGATAGATTTGATAAACTTCTTTATCTGGGCGTAAGCCAGGATCACGAATCCCAACTGAGAATTATCCAAGCACTCTCTCGCAAATTCCGTCTCCATCCTGATTTGGATTTGATGCGTGTTGCTGAACGATGTCCATTCCATTACACTGGTGCCGACTTTTACGCACTGTGTTCTGACGCCATGTTGAAGGCCATGACCCGTGTTGCAGATACCATTGAACTAAAGGTCCAAGCGCTGAACGAGGAAAAGCGTCCGGATCTACCAAACCCCGTGACCGCGCAATATTACCTTTCGCGCCTCTCCACTCCTGAAGAAATCATGGTTCAGGTGGAAGAAGTCGACTTTATCAATGCCCTGAACGAGCTTGTCCCTAGTGTTTCGGCCACTGAGCTGGAGCATTATCAGAGTGTGCGTGAGCGATTCGAACAAAAGCATGACGACGAGGAGGACCAAGATGTGGAAGAGGACAAGAAGAAGCGTGAAGAGGAGGAGGAAGCAAGACGACTGCTGGCCAAGCGGAAAGATAAGGGCAAAGGAAAGGCCAGAGCGACGTAATCCGTGTACATAGAATGTAGCATTATTAGTATTTTTTTTCATTATATCCTGTTCGTTATTTTTTCTTGCAATAGACAGCCAAGGGCTGAGTTCTTCTTTAAAGGACTTAAAAGGGAATCTGTCAAAAACGAAAAGCTTAAGCCCCGTGAAGCTCTCACACAAAGCGAACTTTCCATGATTGTTGCACTCGCCCTATTGATCGCCTTTCCGGGAAGCTTTCATTTCCCCTCCACTTTAATTACTTCCCCTAGTAGTCATTGGTTGAGTACTGCTAGGGAAACGCCATGGCAACACATCATTCGCTGTCAAACGTGCATCGTATGCAGATCCTTTTGGCCGTTTGCAGTCCTATCCCTAAAATGCGTGAGCAACCCAAACACGGCTTTTTTCTGCCAAATGAAACGAGAGAAAAAATGGACAGCCTTAGGAGAAGGATGCGGCGCGTAATCGTCATAGCTACGATAGTGCCGTCATTTTGATGTCAGAAAATATCCCTGTATTGCTATGGTTACATACAAAAGTGGGACGACAAGACTACATGGACGAGCAGCCCAACATTCATGAACAAAGCGTGAGCGGCGATAGTATCTCAGCTGATGAATTTAAAAAATTGGGTGCACAAAAAAGACGGGTTCCTTTCTTGACCTCTTTTTCTCTTTTAACTTTCTGTAACTTTGTGAACAAGTAAACAGCAAAAGCACAGCAAAAAAAAAATACCCTTTGAAACGGAAAAAGAAAAGAAGCCCCAAACGTAAAGACGCCCTGATGTCGACAGGTGCTCTTCCCACTCAACAGCCGCTGCCTGTCCAATTGCCGCAACAACCGCAAACCCCGCATGTCCAACAGCATGGTTTTCCTCCATCTGCGCAAATTCAGGCGCAAAATGCAGCGAGACAGCGTCAGTATTTAATGTTACAGCAACAAGCGCGATCGGGTTCGGTCATCCCCCCACCTACTCCCGCCATCACGCATCAACAGGAACTATCGCCTCAACCGGCTGCTCTGCCAAACGGTCTACCCAACAAGCCGCTCGCCAACCAGCGGTAAGTGTTGCATCTAAAGGAGGAATGGTCGATGTATCATGCCGTGTTATTAACGTTACTCGTTAGGCTGCAGCTGACTGGTCAGGCAGTACTTCGGTTACTTCAATTTGCTGAAATGATAAGCCCAGGTGCACAGGTATGTTTTTTTTCTTTGCTTTAGAAGGGGATCAGCACCAAGTTGTAAGGGGCGGGGGGCATGGCACAAACCTATCCTCACCACCCCTTAGGCAACCGATCCAACGTTCTGGAAACAGCTTGTCGATAAGTTTTTTACAGAATGGAGCATATTTAAAATGGGCTTATGGAGTGATCAGAAAAATGTGACGGAAGCATACGGTAATCCTACCTACACACGCCCTGCCGTGCTTGTGAAAGCAACCAAACTAACCTGGATTTCCAGAACTAACGCAGCCCAGCATTGCCGGCTTCTTTCATACCCAATACGATCAATGCAAATTGTCATCCATCCAGCTGACTCTGGAGCAGACGGAGGAAAAGTTACAGAGTGATGGGTCCATCACAATTGATTGTGCACGGAGTAGTCTTATTCATCGCTACGATAATGGTGGCATGGTAATAATACTTTTTGTTGCTATGGGAGCGACACCTACAAAAAAAGTAACTCATGTGGGAATTGTGCGAATGTAGGTGGTATCGTCGGGTACATTGGAAGTTCATTTTAGCCGTGCCACCACTGGCCTGCGGATTTCATGGATGGAATTCAAGTGCAGTGGCCATGAAGAGTTTATTGCACGGAATCGTATCACAGAGCTCGTACAAAAACAGCCAAAGTCCAAATCCAAGGGCCAAATGCAGCCCGAATCGCCTGTGAACGAATGGGGAGTCCCTACACAGTTATATATGTGGCTAAAGGTTTTCTATTGAAGTGGATACTGCCGAATTTTGCTCACAAAACTGCGCGGTAGATATCCGATGCCATGGGTAGAGTGGGTGAGATGATGTTCTACTCTCTGACTGCGGAGGTCAGTGCCGAAGGTAAATAGCAAACAATCAAAACAGGAGGGTACGTGCATGTTTATGCTTATCAATTTTTCTTTTCTTTTTTACCATAGAGAGTATGCGTGCGATGGCATTTCAAGCCAACCGGCAATTCCCTGATATGGTTGCAGAAAAGAGTGGTGGTGGTAAGATGAAAATTGCCAAAAGAGAGACAAAGCCAAAAGAAGAACGTCCCAAGTTGACACGCCAAAAAACATCTCGCGCCAAAAAATCAACAGCCAAAGTAAAAAGCGAGGATTCAGGAAATGAAGTGGCGTTTGTTGCAGATCCCTCACCCGTGGTCAAGACCCAAACCCCAACTGCGTCCAATTCCCCTGCGCTTGTTGCAGGTACAGCCCCCATGCAAAATCCTAGTCAGCTTCCACTTGCCTATGTCCAGCAACAACAACAGCTCCAGCATCAAATGTTACTACGGCAACAGCAGCTGTACCATCAACAGCAGCAGCAAGCTTTACTTCAGCAGCAGATGCCCGATGCATATCAACAACCATACCCAGGGCAATTCACTCAACCGCAACAAACTGCCTTACCACCATCACAACAACCTACGCAATAAAAATTCAGCCCGGTGTCTGAATCGACCTATATCCGCATACACTTCTCTATGTAATATCAATCCATTGCATTCCATCATCTCTTTTTATAGTTTCTTATCCTTTTATCTCTTCCTCTCTCTTTTTTTCTTTCTCTCTCCATGACCCTAATCCGCTTTGTGTATAGTGCTTTTGTTTCGCTTTCTCTTAATACAGTGACCTGCGTTTAATCCATTTTATAGTAACTTTCTGCATAGCTCGCATTGTCAAGTTCATTTCCACCTGCTTCCATTTGTAGCCCCTGAAAGATCGATTGGAATATTTACGTACAACGGTGACAGCAGTAAGTACATACATTATGTGGTAAGTAAAAATAAATGTCTTTGGAACGGCCAGTATGAATACTCTTCGATTGCATACTACGGAAGCAAGAATCCATTGGATATATATAGCTTATATAGCAAGTATAATCTTTCAAGCTCGTGCCTTTTCGTAGGAATTCTGCTAATGCAGATACGATCCGCAATTTATTTCCGACCAAGTAGCATTTTATGTACCATATCACCCTCTTTCCCTTGTGTAGCAAGAGCCGTGGCCATATGATGCCATGTCTGTGGTACCACTATCCTTTTACATAGGAACCGCGATATTTTCTAATTTGATAGCCCGCACGGTCATATTGGGTCTGTATCCATCATTTAACCTCCCGAGGTACAATTAATGTGAACGGGGTAGCATAGTGTTTATGACATCAATAAATACTACTTTTTAGGCGTTCTAACGGCGTTTGAAACAGCCTTTAGGGATTGGTCGATACGGCTGGCTGGGTGTCTGTCACGCGTTTTTACTGCGAGATATTCTACTTAAAACGGAAGCTGGCGGGTTGCGCCGTTTATGCATATCATTGGTTGCCGATAGCATTTCATGTGCAGAAACAGTTGATCCGTGCATACCATACATGAAGCGTGCACCTCGTTCGCATACTGAAACAATAGCGATGGCCAATAGGGTTGACCATTATGATTGGTACTACGAATGAAAGTAACAATGCTTGGACGTCAACGTTAGCCTAACTTAATAAGGAAGTACCAAATAAAATACACGCCCAATTGCGTGCTTCCGTCGACTCTCTTTTTTCGCGTTTCGCGCTTCATGCTGTACCACATTCTTTCCAACTATGAATCCTACGCTTGTACAGAAGATCTTTGGTCATTCGGAAGAGGTACAGATCGAAGCACCACCCATCTCAGCCAACCGGCTCGAGAACGCCTTCAATGGTCTGCATAACTTTGTTCCCGGTGTCGAGAACCTGCGCAAAACAACCAACGCCCTTAAAAGAAGCGGCATGGATATTCTCCAATCCACGGCATTGACACGGCTGCTTTCCGGCGACTCTGATCATACCATTGTCTTGCGAACCGCGCCACCAACTAAAGCAAAAGGGTTGATGTAGCTCGTAGCCATTGCTCATCAAAAGGATCTGCGTGTTTTCTACTTTTCCACCAGAAAGCACGCGCAGGTGATCAATCCGATCGGCAAAACAACTGTTAGTGTGCTGCAGCATACTGACTCATACCTTGGCGAGAAGACCAAATGGTCTCAACTTTGCGACTTGTCCGAGTACAAGGTTGGCTTTTGACTAACCATTCAAAGTAATGATATACTCAAATCGACTTCTTTTGAAGCCTCCGAAGCCGGTAAAGTGTCAGCCAACGCCCGCACCAGCTCCACCATCGTCTACTGTAGCCACGATTACAGACCATGACGAGAATGACGTGGACAACGAAGAGACGACAATGCCACGGACAGGCATTACCCGAGACCAGATCATCAGCGAGTTTGAGGCCGGGGTCAGGCGGTTCTATCGTCAAGAGATTGGAGAGGCATTTAAAGGAGCGGAAAGCAAGCAAAAAGCTGTCAAGATGCTAGAAAAGCTGCACAACAAGCACGACAAAAGAAAAAACGTTCCTCGCATCTATGACGAGATCCAAGCATCCATCCTAAAACGGCATCCCATGGACGTGGCTCCTAACTGGTTCGCTGACCGGATAAAAGGATATAAAGATTACGACCGATTTCAATACTTCAAAAGTGAAGGGTATCGGCTGCATGAGGAAGTAGAGGGTTTCTTGAACTCATGTACGTGGGACGAAGTCATGGGTTATCAGGACAGCGATCAAGAAGCCAATAGCAGTGATGACCAATTAACCGACGACGAAGATAGCCAAGCGGTCAAAAACAAAGACACTTCAATACGTGAAACAGTAACTTTCACAGAAGCTATGGCGTTTTCAATGCGGTCTATTTTACGAGAGGAAATCGCCTACGACGGGTTCTTGAACCGATTGGAGAACGAGAAATTGCGCGTCGGTCAGTGTATGGCACAACTTTCGACGGGGTATCAGCTTTGACTGATATGATCGCCAGCGGAAGAATGGCCCGACTGTGCGGTACTGTTGTCGACGACACAATTTTCGATATCCAAGCTCTGGTACCTAGTTTTGATTTCGGACCAGAGGCGAAAACGGTTGTCCATGTGTCACCTATACCGCCAGATCTGGACAAGTTGGAAGGTGCCCGCGTGTATCAGTTTGAACATTTCTCGAACAGACTGTTAGGTACGTCATCGCAGTGTACACTTTCCGTTTCCATCAATCAACGTGTTATGTTTTATGCTTAGGGTGCGTCGGTTCAAGCGTGAACAAAAAGATGGAATCATTTATCTTTCATGAATAACGCAAGTCGATCGAGGATACTGGCGTTGTCACCAAGTAGGATGACTTTGCCTTCAACGGTGCCATGAACAATGCTCTGCGGGAGCTCAAGACAGCTGCACACAACCTCTGGCCGCGGAAGCGCCACGACAGGGATCTCCGAGTCCTAACAACTGCTCTCATTCGGCTGAGGCTTGCACCAGATCGCGTCCGTCGTTATCTTGCGCGGATTGCAGCTGAGAAGAGAAAAAAGGAGGAGACAGAAACCGGCAATCCCGTGGATCGGCGTATTAGCATAGTACATGCTAAGAGTAAGGCAGATTACCACCGGAAAGAGCTTGAGAATTCGATTATTCGCGGAAGAGACGATGCTGTGATCGAAATGTTATTCGAAAAGCTAAACAACTGGGTCGCGAAGGTAGATCGACAGAATTTTTGTGTGCTTACTTTTCGCACTAACAGAGTTATTCTAAAAGCTTGACAAGCTGGCCCGTTCATCAAAAGCTCTTAGTAGCAAAGAGGAGGCCGAGAAAGAAGAAAAGCACAAACAGGATCGCACTCTTCCCAAGAAGCTTGACAAGGACAATCCGATTAGTACAAAGACCAACGACGCCGACGAGGAAGAAGTGGAAGAGTCTGCCGTAGATGCCCAAGAAAATGAAGTTACCACCCGTCAAGTTCGAGCACTGGTAGCCATTATCAAACGAGTGCTTGTCCACCACCTCCAAGCAGGTGTCTGCCAGAGCAATTCGCGATGCAGCCTATAAGGGGAGCGACCTAACAGATAAGCAGTGCCAGACTGCTGCCAAAATCGCCAACGCAGTTCGACCATACTACCACTCCGAACCAGACCAAGACGATAGCGCGGAAGACAGCGATGATGACGAAGTGGATGTCCTGTCAGTGCATGAATGCGTCCCTCTGGCTTATATCACAAACGCTGTCGTTAAATTGGTGGTCCCACAACAGAATATCTGAGTGATCCTCCCAGACGTCGACTGCAACGATCACTCCATCCATATTGGAGCAAATGTGCTTTACACATTATTCTCCGGTACTTACACGATCCCATCTACCAGCGCCAAGGGGAAAGTGTTACCATCCAGTAATGCTGTATTGTTTTAATTGAAGCTCAGCATTATATAAGTAGCGGCTGTAGCCAAATTAATAAAGACACCTTTCATCTTCAGCTGTATCACTTGTTGTACCTAAGTGTCTGGTCTATTGTACAGCTTAGTATGTAACAGAAAGTCACCAGCAAACGAGAGGCGGGACTGCCAGAGAGGCGCGATGATGTTTTTGGTGCCTTTTTCCGCTTACCGAAGATAGCACAAGTGTTGTATCCAACATGAACATAATCACTGATCAGTATCTCGGAACGGTTATCTCTCACTTTTCTTTTTGGTAAAACTCACTCATGCAGACATATCTTCCATATCCGGCATATTGTCATAGACGTTATCATGAACGCGTGTCAACAGCTATCACTTAGCTTATCATTATCCGTTATGGACCGGCTCCATAACGATAGACATCACTCGTTTCTCAAATAACACCCCAACATGACATACGTAATGGATATACAGGTATAATCATGATATGACCTTGGATAACATCGGTAATAGGAAGTCCCATCCATGATAAGCATTTAATATAAATAGAGCGAACTCTTCATCAATAAACTACAGTTTTCTGGTCTCGTTGACTTTTATTGTCCCTTTTCGATACTCGCTACTTCGCTCTTATCTCAGTATCCCTCGAATCTTTTGCAACGCTTTTGTTCCCATTCATAAGAGGGGTTATTGTTCCAGGTATTACTATTATATACACCAAACTACCATCTCGAGATAGCATCTGTTTTAAAGAACTGGAAGTAATGTAACCTACTACTCCATGTATGTTCTTTCAGAAGCCTCTTTCTGTTGGTTCCTCCTTTTTTATTGCACGATTCGCGGACGATGGGCCCGCACCTGTAATAACCTTAGTTTATAAATCAATATGCACGGTGATCGACAAGTTTTTTACACATTGTATTAGCATCCACGTTCATCGTTTGCATTGAACCTTTTCTCACTTATGTATGAAGGACTTCTTTACAGCATGATCTTGTTTTTTGGATGGGATGAACTTTTCGATCTTGTCATAGCAAGTGGTACATATCTTGGAATTAACCCACTACAATAATGGAATAATGCAAAGGAATATCCACGACCTTATTATACATACGGTCTTTTATCAATGAACTTGTCAGTGTCAACTTATCCGCATCTTTGTGGAGAATCTTCACGAGTCTGAACTCCTTATGGTTCGTGCGCATCAGTAGTTCTGCTGATCAAAGATTTAGGAGGTAAGATATGGAATTATTTCAGTGGGGCCACTTTAGTCTCTCGTTCGACATATTTTTGAAAGCTATTACATAGTTAACTTAGTATTATACTCGACTAGTATGTGCATTAGTCAACCTCTTCGGAAGCTTTCGATTTCGCGTTGCACGCAGTTGTGGGATGCTGTGCGGTTGCGGTTGTTGGCATCCGCAGCTGTCTTGATGACCGAGATGAACATTGCAATTTCTTGTAAAATGGCGCCTTCGATATCTCTTAGTCATCTACTCGGTCATAGGTCATCTTGTCAAGGGAATCCTTCTTTTGATATGCGAGTTTGAAGAGATCGGGCCCAGTTCCTGTCCGCACTTTATTCTCGCCCTGATATCTACTATCATTAACACTTGTTGTTCTGACATTGCATCATGCATAAAGTTTTTGAGAGATTGCGGGTTTCGTAGCTTTTTTAGAAGCGCTTCCAGATTCCATTTTATGAGTCATTTACTATCGGTCCTAAATGAACATAGAAAGTTATATCTATAATACATCGGAAAGGAATATTCAGTACTTTACCCGTTCGTTGCTGCAAAGAGGCCCCCTTGAAGGAGTGAGAGTACCATACAGCATACTACAAAGAGAGAGAACTGCTTTCATGCTGGCCTATTTTTCGATGCCATGGGCGAATAGAGATAGAGCCTAACTGAAATAAAGATCGACCAGAAAAAATATATACAAACTTTGGGTGTATTAATATAGCTACCTCATGATGTTATTTTTCTGCTCTAAGACTGCAATTTTCGTGCTTCTGACGCTATCACTTGACTTATATACATCTGGTTGTGTATAGTGATATCGCCAATCTGCTCATCGGCTGTATCACCTGTTTGCTGCAGGGCATTTGAGTGGCCTCTTATCTTTGTGGGAAAATGGTCATTCAACGCAAATATTATTACGATGAGTATAAACGAAACGATGTCTATTCTGTAGTAGTTGTTGAAGAAGATGGTGATTCGCTTGAAGCCGAAAATTAATGCAAGATTGATACTCAATCGCCGAGAAAAATTTCTTGATAAAGAAAACCGATTAAATTTGTTCTACTAGTCACCAAGCATGCTTGACGGAATAAAAGATTCTAAAGATTATCATCTAGTTGCCTGGGAATCATATGTTTTTTTTTATTTCATGTAGGATGGCTGTGGTTCCATGAAGATATAAAGGATCAAACTTTGTATATATTTTTCCGGCCGGTTTTTAATGACGGAAACCGATGCAAAGCGTTACCTGCGATGGCAGTTGGCTCTCACAAGAATGAACCTAAGGTGCTATAAATGATTAAGTTCGTCATTCACAGAAAGATAATACCTTATTTTAATACTATACCTACTTCGTTTCTCAATGAAACACATTCGGTTTCTCATTGCTGTGGTTCTACTGATATCCATTAGCAAATGGAATCATTACGTAAAGTCTTATATATCATACTTCGATGTTCAATTCCGTAATCAATTTTTAAGGGCCATGTTCGAGAAGTGTCTGGTCTCGCGCGCGTCAGTCGTTTCCCGTCAGAATCATGGTAGGTGAAATCTCGTAAGTGCGATCACGCGGTTCTCTTGCTGAATGTATCTATGGAAGGCTGTATTACTGATTTAGTATTCTATTCAGCTAATAGGTACTTAATTCACTTTTTGGAAGATCGCGATTACATAGTGTGTTAGTGTAGTTGCACTGGGACACCTTTTGTTTGACATTCTAGCAGACCCGATGATGGCTGGGAAATCAATGGCTTCACGCTTTAGCCTAGATGTCTCAACCATCGAGGACATGACGTACGCAGACGACACTTTGATGTTCCTTTCCCATCTACGGGAATTGCCCTTTAACGCTGTGCGTTTAGCAGCCAAATGAACAAGGAGAAGGCAGTAGCTTCCTCACTTCTGGAAAATGGCAACCAATATGTCATCGCAGCTGTAACTTCTTACTACATAGAAGAGAAGAACATACCAAACGAAACCATGACAGAGAGTAGTTTCATTGTATAAAGGCCATGCTGAATGTGACAAATGATGTGCTGTTATTGAACATAAAAGATTTTTTACGCTGCGTCATATGACTTTACTACAAATTTGTCACGGACTGTTTGTCGTTTTTTGTTCCGGTGGAACTGGAAGCACTTTTCCGCGTTCGATGCTATCATTCGCTATATTGTAGTGCTGCTGGTTAGCTATCATGTAAAAACCATAAACATTGCAAAACAGAAGGAATTTCCACCAGTTAGGCACTTTACATTGATCCCCCGTTTTTTCCCTATGTGTAAAATATGCTCAAAACTGAGGTAAAATCCGTTAATAAGAAATAAGAACAGACAGTGGCTCAAGAATGAGGAAATAGCGAGAATAGGAAAAAGGGGGAACACTGTAAGATACAGGAATACTGCTCTGAACGAGCTGAAATACGTATTCTTGTACCAAATAAGTTACCAAACCTCTATTAGAGCCCGTTCGGATGCAGAATTCATTTACAGAATGCATTTTGGCAAAACTACTTTTTTGACGCTGAAATGCATTTTTGGCAACCCGAACTCTCAAAAAGTTGCCAGTCATTGCTTCGAGATAATTCTCGATCGACATTTTCTAAATGCATTTTATTTGAAATAATAGCTATAGATCGTTGCTTATCATTGTATCGCTTTATTTTGAGCCGACGAGTATTATATTAGAATATTTTTTATGGGTGGTGTAAATGTGGGAAATGTTGCAAAATGACTTTTTTCAAAAAAGCAGCTCAGACCTACTTTTCCTCAAAATGCATTTTGGCTCCCGTAATGACTTTTTGAAATGGCACCCCGAACACAACCAAAATGTATTTTGCCCCAGAATGCATTTTCGCCCCTTAAAATGCATTTTTTTTGGTTACCCGAACGGGCTCTTAGTATAATATGCCCTTTTCTTTTGCGTAACCTAGAAAATTCACTTACTTGCATTGTCGATAGCGCCTCGTAACTACTCGCAAGCACACAGAAGTCATGCCGTTCCCGTGGGATAAAAAAGATTGACAAAGGGGCAAGGCGATATAATCCCTGGTATCGAAGATTCATTACGAAAAGAGTGCAACGGAAGCCTACAGTATATTGGGCGGTTACATCGATTTAAGTTCCTTCGAATATATAGATTACCCTCCACAAGAATTCCAAGTACTGTGATATCCTTGTCGTCCATTTTATCGTCGATCATCTTGTCAATAGAATCTTTCATTTGGTATGCAAGCTTCACGAGGTCTGGCAGGCTACCGTTTCTCACTTTGTGCGGAGGTTTGATCTCCACAATTGCGAGAGCTTGCTTGGGCATTGCACCGTAGTCGAAGTTGACCGAGAGATCAGAGAAGTGGCAGCCTTTTTTAGAGGCGTTTTCCGATTCCTTCTTCATAGTCTTGCCATCGGTTCTAAATGATCATAGAGAGTTAGATCAATAATACATCTCGGAAAGGAAATCTTAATACTGTACCCGTTGGTCGTAGTCAGATGACTCTCCCGCAGGAATGGCAGTACCATAGGATAGACTGCGGAAAGGGAGAAGGTGTTTTCATGTTGATCAAGTTTTTTGGAAGCCTCTGGTGAATACAAGGAGAGCCTAATAGAAATAATGCATATAGATATAAGGACACAGTAGGTTGAATAATATACACAGATTACGTACACGTTATGGAGTGACTCCTTGATGGAGTCCTCTTCCTCAGCGATCTCATTGACAATGGCCTTGGACTGCTGGATATCTTTTTTGATGGCCTACGTATTGTTCATGATAAGTTTACAGACTTTTTTGAACCGCAAATTATCACCTTTGACAGCTTCGTGATGCTGTTTTCTGTTGACTCACGCAACGAGTCGACTGGGTAAAGCCCATTGCACTCTTCGACCATGGCTTCCCAGGTGCACTTATCAAACCCGTATTCGATTTGCGAATACGGGTACACGCAGTTAAAGCCATCTACCAAGAATATCCCATTGATGGACCTAAAAAGATGCAATCGATAAGGTTACTACATAGCATCGTATGCAATAATTACTCACATCTCCTCTTGGTACGTGTCCAGTTGCCCTTGTTGAGCTTTTTCGATCGTTAATTTTCGGTACTGGAGAAAGATTTCGGAAATTTGTTCTTCCCCAACTACCCACTGGAAAAGAAACAACGATTGGTATTAATAGTTTTTTGAATAGAAAAGAGCTTTGTTACTTTCTCAATCTCCGGATCCAGAGTGATTTCTGGCGGTACTTGGCCTGAAAGAAATATGGTCAATTTCTTTCGCTACACACCCAGAGATCTTGGAACCTAAATAAGGAATTGCCTTTTATAATTCAAAAAGTAAACAGAGAGCACCAAAAAGCCAACTTTTTTTGGGAAGGAATAGAAGTCATATGAGGTCACTGAGTACAAGGGGCCACGTAATAAAAGGGAGGCCACTAACCATCATCGCACTGTGCTTGTAGTGCATTTGATCAGTTCACACTTTCTGACTCATCACTTCAGTAATTACAGAATTGTATTGATATTGTCAACCAAAGAAGTGCCGCGTCGCCTCTCTGATTGATGATGTCAACCAACTGACGAAAACGACGCGTGTCCTATAGCCGGTAAATGTGTTAGTATCGAGGTCGAATGTATTTCTGTCAGTGCTTACCATGATATCCCAATAGAAAAAGAAGTTTCTAAATCAAAAGTATTACAAAAGTGTTGTTGCTAGATGATTCAAAATCTTAGTTACGTTACATTTCGCATTCAAATCTAGATGTGACCTAAAAAACAATGAGCTTTCTTCAGTGACTAAGATTAAGAGACGAACTTACACGCTGTCACGTCTTTCACAAAGAGTAACCTGCAATCTAGGAGAAACAAATTATTACTTTGACAAATTCAAATGCTTGGACTTACCCGATAAGGTTGGAAAATGAGCGAAAGAACAGTAATGCGACTTGGCGGAGTTTTACCCAATTTTTGTACTCTCACAGTTTCCAAACACAGTCATCTTCCCCCCCTAGAGTCGTTCTCGTTACTAGGTGGCATATTAAACAAAATAATTTATCTTAGTAAGACAAAGTATATCCGATTTTTAAGCTGCGTTATACGAATTAAGGATAAATTTGCTGCGTACGGTTTCCCTTTTTTTGTTTCTATGGAACTGGAAACATCGATGCGCATTCGTTGATATCATTCGCTATATTGTTAATACTGCTGATTAGTTATCAAATACAAAAGATCATAATCATTTCAAAGAATTCCCAGTGGTTGGACATCAAATGTATGGTACAAGAATACTGTTCCAAGTAAAAATACTGGGTGCTCACAAGGTGGCAATTGATTCTCAGCGGTCTTAACTGCCACCTTGTAAGCACCCATTATCACACCTGCTTTTTTCCTTTTATAGAATCTGTATTCACTTACTTGCACAGTTGATAACGCCTCATAGCTGTCATTAAGCACACAGAAGTTGAATCGATCGTGCGGAATGTAAAAGACTGATACTGGTATTAGGCGATAAATTCCCTGGTATCGGAGATCCATAATAAAAAGCGTGCAACGGAAACCTACGGCGGAATAACGGTTGATTTGATCAATATTGTTCCACGTATATGGTTTACCTTCGATTAAGAGTCCTAATACAGTGATCTCTTTATCATCCATACTGTCATCAACCATCTTGTCGATAGCATCCTTCATTTGATTGGCAAGTTTTACAAGATCTGGTCTGCTTCCGGTTCGAACCTTGTGTGGCGCCTTTATCTCAGCTATGAGCAGAGCCTGTTGAGGCATAGCACCATACTCAAAGTTGATTGACAGATCAGAGAATTGGTATCCCTTTTTCGCGACATCCTCAGCGTCTTTCTTTCGTGTTTTCCCATCAGTGCTAAATAAACGTAGCAATTTAGTACTGTGATCAATCTCGAAAAGAGTGTTGAATACTGTACCCTTTTGTTGTCGTAAGATCCGTTTCCTCCAGGAATGGTAGGATCATCGGGTTTACTGCAGTGAGCGAAAATGTACTTTCAAGCTGATCGATCTTTTTGGATGCCTTTGGGGAGTAAAGCGATAACCTAATAAGGATATAAGAACACACATGTAAGTATGTGTATCTACGTTGAATAATATACACACGCCACATACATGTTATGGAGTGATTCTTTGATGTACTCCTCGCTTTCATCCATACTGTTTACGATGCTCTTGCATTCTTTAAAATTTTTTTTTATGACCTACGTACATCCCATGATAAATTCACAAGCATTCTTTTCAAACCGAAAACGATTACCTTTGAAAGCTTACTGATCTTGGCCACGGTAGATTCAGGTAATGGGTCGATCGAGTACATTTCATCGCAACCTTCAGTCATGGCGTCCCATATATTTTCATCGAAACCGTATTCCAATCTCGAACTGGGATGAATACAGGCTAGACCATCAATTATGAAGATGCCGTTAATTGACCTGAAAGGATAAAGCCGAGAATATAAGTATATATCACCATATGCTTTTTTTTGTGAATCGGTTACTCACATCTCCTCTTGGTACGTGTCTAGCAATCCGTGTCGCGCCTTATCGATAGTGGTCTTTCGATATTCAACCAATTTCTCGGAAACCGATACACCCGCAACTTCCCACTGCGAAAAAGCAAGCACCAGCGTCAGTATATTGCTAGGATATATAAGAGACTGTTACCTTCTCAATCTCGGTGTCGAGTGTGATTGCAGGCGGTGTATTTCCAGCAAGATATGTGGTCAGCTTTTTGCGCTAATAAACAAATAGTTAGGTATACATTTGATGTTACTTTAAAGTCTACCGATGTGGCTTGCTTATTGTTTACTTACGCGTTTACTGGTGGACTCCGTACTGGTGGCCACATCGGTAGAGTTGCCGGAGGCCGGGGAAGCGGAAGGAGTAGAGGTAGATAACGCTGCTTGCTCTCGACTTCTCTTACTTCCCGACTTCGATAATATACGTCTAGTCAAAATGCATGGTGATGAAACACGATATAAAGCCTTACCTGTGAGATCTAAAGTGGTATAAATTATCAGTTTCATCGTCCCAAGAAAAAATTGCACTTCAACTGAATTTTTACCTGGCTCCTTATAACAACCCAATCTGGTTGTTCCGCTGTAAAATTCTGTAGCTGTATCAGCAAATGAATATGCTAGTACCTATATTCCATACTCTGATATTAAGCGCTTTTAAGGCTTTCGTGAACGCCTGGTTCCAACAGGCCTTTAGGTCTTTGTTTCCAATATCACCAGTCAAAATGACCTCGGGCGCGTAGTCATGGAATCGCCGTAGGGAGATAGTGCCATTCTCTTGGTCAATGTATTTCTTAAGAGCTGTATTGCTAATTTAGTGTTTTATCCAGCTAACATATGTAACTTAACACACTTTGTTCGAAGATGTCGATCGTACTCATGGCGATAGGATGCGGGAAAACCAGAAACTTTGTCAAGTGGTCACCCAGGTTACGAACGGCGACAGTTACACCAACGCCAAAAATTACGTCACTATCCCCAATTTGCGTGGGCAATAACGAGCGGTGTCCTTTTTCGAAAAAAAACATAAAAACGTATTTCGTTTACCGAACGTACATTAATGCCAACGGCGAAAATGTTTAGCGATAAGTGTACACTATACTTTTTCTATTGCATACACGAATGATCTGATAAACATTCTATGATTACTATCGTAAGTTACGCAATCAGATTATACCTTGGGAGACGTACATGTTATGGCATTTGTCCGGGATTTACTGCGCTTTTTCTTGGTAGTTTGTGTGGAATGACGAGATTGGTGCGTCCCTCTAGCCCCTCAGTATGTGTCTGCGATATTCCTTTTCCTGTACTTTCCATGGTAGTTCGTGTGGAATAACTAGATTGGTGCGTCCCTCTAGTCCCTCAGCACGTCTGCTTTTTCTTACCAGGGTAGATTCTATCCGAGTGGATATATGTGGAATAACTAGATTGGTGCGTCCCTCTAGTCCCTCAGCATGTGTCTGCGATATTCCTTTTCCGTGTACTTTTCACGGTAGTTCGTGTGGAATAACTAGATTGGTGCGTCCGTCTAGTCCCTCAGCACGTCTGCTTTTTCTTGCCAGGGTAGATACTATCCGAGTGGATATATGTGGAATAACTAGATTGGTGCGTCCGTCTAGTCCCTCAGCATGTGTCTGCGATCTTTTTCTGTTCAAACATTATACAAGCAAGGCATCACGTATACCTGCAACAAGAACACAAGCCCAGATATATCAATCATTATAAATTTCCCGAAGTTTTTTTTGGCAGCGAACACACGGGAACGCGCATGCATTAATTATAATATTCTTTACTGCTTTATTTCGGTCTTTGATATAAACATCCTCCATTTGTCGTTGTAATATAACCACTGTATCTGTGTCTAGTGAAAGGGGCAAAGGAAATGCCCAGGACAAAAGATGATAGAGCGCGTCAAAGTATAATCAAGTTTTTCTGCAAGAATAATGATACAATTCCACGCGTGTTATTAAGATTTATGCTGTCGCCTTTAGCTTCTTGATGTCCGATTTCCTGCTCTACTAGTTTTCCAACATTATCGAAACAAATATATGTTCGTAACCAGGTATACGTTGGGATAGGCCTAGTGATAGATATTCATTGCGAAAAGCATTTACGTAGCACAAGCCTACGGCGAAACAATGATTATTCGGTCAATATTGTTCCACGTATATGGTTTACCTTCGATTAAGAGTCCTAATACAGTGATCTCTTTATCATCCATACTGTCATCAACCATCTTGTCGATAGCATCCTTCATTTGATTGGCAAGTTTTACAAGATCTGGTCTGCTTCCGGTTCGAACCTTGTGTGGCGCCTTTATCTCAGCTATGAGCAGAGCCTGTTGAGGCATAGCACCATACTCAAAGTTGATTGACAGATCAGAGAATTGGTATCCCTTTTTCGCGACATCCTCAGCGTCTTTCTTTCGTGTTTTCCCATCAGTGCTAAATAAACGTAGCAATTTAGTACTGTGATCAATCTCGAAAAGAGTGTTGAATACTGTACCCTTTTGTTGTCGTAAGATCCGTTTCCTCCAGGAATGGTAGGATCATCGGGTTTACTGCAGTGAGCGAAAATGTACTTTCAAGCTGATCGATCTTTTTGGATGCCTTTGGGGAGTAAAGCGATAACCTAATAAGGATATAAGAACACACATGTAAGTATGTGTATCTACGTTGAATAATATACACACGCCACATACATGTTATGGAGTGATTCTTTGATGTACTCCTCGCTTTCATCCATACTGTTTACGATGCTCTTGCATTCTTTAAAATTTTTTTTTATGACCTACGTACATCCCATGATAAATTCACAAGCATTCTTTTCAAACCGAAAACGATTACCTTTGAAAGCTTACTGATCTTGGCCACGGTAGATTCAGGTAATGGGTCGATCGAGTACATTTCATCGCAACCTTCAGTCATGGCGTCCCATATATTTTCATCGAAACCGTATTCCAATCTCGAACTGGGATGAATACAGGCTAGACCATCAATTATGAAGATGCCGTTAATTGACCTGAAAGGATAAAGCCGAGAATATAAGTATATATCACCATATGCTTTTTTTTGTGAATCGGTTACTCACATCTCCTCTTGGTACGTGTCTAGCAATCCGTGTCGCGCCTTATCGATAGTGGTCTTTCGATATTCAACCAATTTCTCGGAAACCGATACACCCGCAACTTCCCACTGCGAAAAAGCAAGCACCAGCGTCAGTATATTGCTTGGGTGTAGAAGAGACTGCTATCTTTTCAATCTGGGTGCCCAGTGTGATTGGAGGCGGTGTATTTCCAGCAAGATATGTTGTCAGCTTTTTGTGCTAATAAATAAATAGTTAGGTACACATTTGGTGTTACTCTAAAGTATACTGATGTGGCTTGCTTATTGTTTACTTAAGCGTTTACTGGTGGACTCCGTACTGGTGGCCACACCAGCGAAGTTTTTGGAAGTTGGGGAAGCGGAAGGAGTAGAGGTAGATAACGCTGCTTGTTATTATGCTTCTGTGGGTATCTTTAATTTAGGAAACTTAATTAGCATAAAGCACACATTTGGAAGCACTATATTTCATACTTTGATCTTTAACTCTGCAAGCAATTGTTTTAACCTCTTGTTCCAATAGTATTTCATATTGCGTACACCATGACTACTTGTTATTAAGGCTAGTACGTATCATATTTCGGTGCTTCAGTAGGCGATTTCTTCATGTGGAGTGCGTTTAAGGTATCTTGTTTTCGCGCACGAGCGTGTGCGTATCCAACTCCGTCGCAGAGTTTTAAGCAAGACTTGAATTTTTCGCAAAAAAGTGCGGAATAAGAATTACTAGTAGTCACCGAATTTCTGAAAAACAGGCGAAGTTGGCTCAAGTCTACTTCGTGAAAAATGGCTAAGTCATTCACACAAGAAAAATTAAAATCTATTTTGGCGGTTGCGTTGGGCAGATGAAGTTTGCTCCCAGGTTTTTAAAATTGACCATGCATTCTCGATATTTTGAGAAGCTTGGTTTATATAACGAGCAGCTATAACAGGGTACGTGTTTGAATTGACCCTTTCTGCCTGCTCGGCCAGCTTTTGGAAAGACTCTCGAAACCTGAAGCAAAGTTAGCTATCACATTGGAATTGATACATATGAACCATAAATGTACCTTGCCAATGATTCTTCAAACAAATCCCCATGTGATATTTGCTCGTTTTGCTCCGGTTCGGTTATGGCGGGAGGTGTGGTCAACGCAGTCAAGTACCATGCAGGTAGGCGGACGCCATGTATAATGTTAACTAGGTGCATATGCTTGCACACAACACCTCGCTGAACAAAGTCACGGCAACTGCAATCCACCATGGCACCACGTTCACTATCTTCTAGATTGATTGTGTAGGTAGTGTCGCCACGGGTGAAGGACTTAACAAGAACATGGGTCTCATCCTGCCAATCGATGAGCTCAAATGCAACAGACTCTGCGATAATTCCAGGCAGCAAAATAATAATTAATCGATATAACATTCACTTTATTTGCCAAACTTATAACAATAAGCTACATATGATATTAAACTTACCTTCGATATTGCTGGCTATGTCGCGACGTGTCGATTCAGCCTGGTTACTGACAATTGCTTGTAGTTCGAGCCTGGCTTGGACGTGGTCCGCCATCACATCAGGTAGAACATTATCCCAAAGGATATGGACCAATACATCTGCACGTTGTCGCTTCAGCTTACCAAGGTATGCCTCTTTAAGCGTGCGGTGCCATGACTCAACATAGTTGTTGGTATTGATACCACAACGGAACTAATAAAACCATAAAGCTTTTGAATACCTTTTCGCACTACATTACTTACCTGGCGCCAAGCATTACTCCACTTCTTCTTCTTCGGGTAGTATTCCCGATCAAAGTATTCTTGGAGCGCCCCCATGTCCCACTGTTCGTGATGTTCCATACAGAAGATCTGTAGCTCATCGTACGCAAGATCAAAATCTACTTCTGTAGGGGCAAGAACCATGTCGTTCAACCTGTTGAAGGTCTCATCTCGCATCTCCTTCACCATTCCAGAGTATGTTGAAACACCTGGACGGACGAACACCTTCGAGGCGATATTCTTACGCCATGCACGCTTAAGATGCCAGTGGCAAATTGCCACTTCTACATCATCGCCGTAAGCTGACCGGATACCAGCCATCTCCGTGTCCGAATTGTCGATCATAATGCTTCGTGGCTGGAACCTCAGGTCGTTCTTGAGCCATTTAAGCCAGAATTCCACCGGATACTGCGAATCTGAATTCGTCAACATCCAGCAGAGAGGGGCACCTTTTCCGGTCTCCTGGCAACGGGCGACAATAGTATATAGATAGCACTGGGACTTCGTACCGTCAATGCATGTACCATGAGTTGAATCAAGGCATATAATACCACCGTTGAGGTTAAGCACCTAGTAAAACATAATAATATTAAACCATTTCCGTCATAGTTGATAACACTATATACTACTGTCAATTACCGTCAGCTGCCAGTCAGACATGAACGCAAAAAGAAACATGCCCTCTTGATATGATGACAAGTTCTTGGAGGTCCAATGGCCGTTTTCTTGGGCAATTTTCAAACCCCAGAGATGTAGACTTTCGTCAAACTCTGGAGAAAGATATGCCCTCTTGCTTAGTACCTTTGTCATGGCGTAATACACCTCTTGGTACGAGATGCGCAGGACATGTGGAATATTGGTGAAATCCCCGGAAAGAATAGCACCAAGACGCGCTTTGTCTAGACGGATCATATTCTTGATGTTGGTCCAGGTGAGATCCCTCTCGACCAACTGCTCGATTATTTCTTTGGTTTCCCTTGATATGGGAGCAGAGCGCATATCAGCGATGCTATTTGGCTGGTGGCCTTGATGTATCCAGTGGTACTTGATGTTGACTACCTCTGGTGTTTTTTCGTCAGTCTTAACGATGATTTTCGCAGTGCAACCACATGCTAGACGACCATGTCTGCTGCGCGAAGGTGCTGTAGAAGGCGCCCCGGAGTGATGGCAATGATATTCCTATAATGTGATCAATAACGTGCTATAATTTTGGTTATGATACCATATGTACCAGCCTGAAGGAAAGTTTCTTTGGGCAGCCCATCCTGCTTGGCCGGGGTACTAACACAGTGTCGTTTCGGGGAATAGGGGCATCATGCGACCCATATCTTGCAATAAACTGGTCGTTTCTGGCACCCTCTTTGCGGTATTCACCACTAGTTCTGTCAATGAACTTGCATCCGTACTCATTCTCCTGGCTGCGGATCCATGCTTCGAAGGCAGGCCGGGCTAACGTGAACGTGGTGGGGCATTCAGGCGCAAAAGGATCAGGTTCACCAGTGGTGCGCCCTTGGAGAAGACGAATGGCGTTGTCGATGAAGGTAGACATGGTGCAAGGGTAGATAATAAAAAGTGATTACACAGGGCATACATCCAGGCACGGATGTTTACAAAATGTTTTTCACAGTCATATTATTCTTATTCCGCACTTTTTTGCGAAAAATTCAAGTTTGTCGAGTTTTAAGACCCATTTTATACTTGCATTAGGAGATTTCAAAACCTGCAGATGGTCACGCCGGCAGGGTTTGCTCACTGACGGTGAGCCCGGTATGATGGGATGTGCCGGTGGGCTGAAGCAAATGGCATATCCGTTTGGTCAGTTTTATGTCGTTTAATCCTCGAGGTTTATAAAGTTACCCCTTCAATGTCGTTCTTGGCAAACGCCCAAGAAGAGAAAAGAAAAGAATCTTGGCACGCTGCTAATATTTTCCCACTGCAGGGTTCTGTTTCACTGATGTAACTTCTCACTTTTTATCATTTCACTGATATGGAAGTCAAGCCACATGTCATCTGAAAGCTCATCAGCAAATCTGAAGTAGTAGATTGGTGTATGCGCCTTGTGATCTCTTGAAGAAATAAGAAGAAGCATACTCTTAATCTATAAAATCTACGCAGACAGTTGTAGGTTCTAACCAGCACTTGTACCACGCATTACGCAATTTTAATGCAACCGAAAAAGTGCATTAATACGTACCTCGAGATAATGCTTTCATCATCGTCGAAACGTGTGTGTGATGAGTAGTAATGGGCGATCGAAAATTTCTAGAGATATATATCTTATCAGCATAGTGTTACAAGGAAAGAAGAGGCCATTAGCACTACAGTGGCCGTTTTATATAGCGATATTTGTATAACGATAATTCGATATAACGATACAATTCTCGATGCACCAAAACGGTAATCTCTGCCAAATCCCATTTTATATAACGATATTTCGATATAACGATAAAGTTTGGGCTGCACCATCGTATCGTTATATAAAGCGACCTCTGTATGCTTATTATGCGTGCGTACTACATCGTCAGTTGAATAGCTTTTCGAACGATTTAGTTTCATCTGGTATGAAGTGCATATAAGTAAATGTACTGCTCATTTTTCATTGGTAAGCACGGCTTCCATAAATTCTGCCAAGGAGGGCGCTAATTTATGACACAATCACAGTTTCAGGGTCGATGAGTTGGTGGCTGGCTTTGCCATGTTGTGATGACTTTATCCGTGTACATAATCACAGTCAATGCACCTGCATAAAGCTACTTGTTCAAAAAAGGAATTCTATGCTACTCATAATAAGTGGCTGCGAGGAGTCAACCTGTAAGTATGCAGCCAAAATTTTCATTGTTACCTGAAAGAACCTTACATTCGCATACTGGTTGCGCTGCGCCCTTCAACTATGTAGCCCAGCGCAAAATGTCTATAGGCAAGTGATCAAAATTTGTTGAATTCGTCTTCCCCATCACTCACAAATTATTCAGATGAATGCTCGCTTTGCAAGTATCTGGTAACGCTAATACATGATTTCTCTATGGAGTGGAACATTGTAGTACGTATCAGGCAAATACGTTATTGTTTGCCAAAGGTCTCTGTAATCCTTATAAAACCCTTCAGCATTTGTGCGATCTTCCTTTTAGTATACTTTTTTATTGAATACATAATTTGTGCGGAATATCCGAGAGGTGAGGTCGTCCTAGTCCTTCAATATTGTTCTGCGATCTTTTATTTCACCACGTACTACGCTGCATAAAGTACCACACTCCAACCTGGATACACCAAAGACAATGGAAATTATCTCGGCTTCTGCCAGATAATCTCCGGAAAACGTCAGTAACATTCCATTTCCTTGTCCTTGCCGTATATTTACTTTGTGTGCCATTTTAAGTACCTTGAGCAATGATTTTACATGCAGGCCCAACAAGGGCATTAACTAAAGTACAGATTTTAGTAGTATACTACCGTGCCTCAATTCTGCGCAGAGATTAACTTTAATCTGTGCGCGATCTGCGTATTACAGACCGAAAAAAGTTATGCTGCAGTTGCAATATCGAGCCGACATATGCTATCGATCATGCGACCAGTGTAGTATCTGACTTGAAGAGTTTATAGTGAATTTTGGATCGGAGCAGCAGGACACGTGTCGGCTTGAAGGTGTTTCCCCCGTTATACCAAGGAAAAAAAAACGATGAATCGCACTGCCACCAGTACAGCACTACCCATGCCGTCATCACCTTCATTAACACCATTGACGCAAGACCAGGACGATGACGATGGTGACCTCTCTGTACCATCATCACAGTCTCCGTTATCATGGGATCATTTACGACGCCAAGCACGACAAGTTGAAAACGAAATTGAGCTGAAGCTGGCCTCATTGTCAAAGCTAGGAGCATCCGTAGCGTCCAGCCGATCGCCAGGCAGTCCCGATTCAGTCCCACTGAACAATCTTGGCAAACCGAGCCAAGAGCTTGAAATTGAAGAGCTGTTAAAGAAGGTAGGCGTGTGTGTAGGTATAACGGCGGTAGAGAAGGCTAAGAGAAGCGATAGCTGCATACGGTGATTACATCCATGAGCGAAGTCTTGGATCGGCCGAGTGCAACGCCGACAAATCCATCCATGACGCATATGCTGGAGCGGCATAAGGATATCATGTTCGACTACAACAAGGAGTTTCGGCGGGTCAAGGTATGCACAGACAGGTCAGGACGGACGCGGGGCTGATGAAGAGCATAGGCGAACATCAAAGCTGCGAGGGATAAGGCCAATCTGATGGACCAGGTGCAAGACGAGATTAGGTAACGGCGGCGGTGGGAATTCTGGGAAAGGCAGGCGAATTGAATGGGGTGATTCAGGACATACAATACCACAAACGGAGACGGATCGGATTATTACTTGTCTGAGCGCAACCGCATCGAGGGCACGCACCGGATGACGGACATGATTCTGGAGTAAGGGCCAGAAAATTAATTGAAGATTGAAATTTGTGTAATGATGCTGTATATAGGCAAGCGTATGCGACACGGCAAGACATCTCCCGGCAGGGTAGAGTGCTGCAGAACGTCAACAGCCGGGTTGCTGGGGTGATTGGTAGGCGGTTTCCAGGCAACGTGAACGTTATTGCTGACGCATTGCCATTTAGGACGTATCCCGGGCATCAACAACTTAATTAGCCGCATCAACACCAGGAGAAAGCGCGACACGCTCATCATGGCCGGCGTGATATCCACCTGTATTATTCTTATTCTGCTTTACTGGTTACATACATAATTACACAGCTGATCGACCGAATTCTAAAGACAACATTGCAAAGGGGAGTAAAACGTTATTGACAAACGCTCCCTAAAGTTTGACATCAGCTTGTTACCTCCTAAAGTATTATTTGTTCCACGATCTGGAAGGCAGCGTTGTTACGCAAAACAAAAGGTCCATCGCCATTTTTGGATTCATAGCATTCGATCTTTATAAAGTACGCCATGCCGCTCCACAACCTTTTTTCTCTTGAAAAAACCATTTCTTTTTTCCCTTCGAAAGCATGGCCAATGACGATATACCCAGTTCTCCATCAAAGCTGGTGCATGCCTTACATAAGAGTGAGGCTGTTGCCCAGCAACACACCCAACCCGCAGACCTCGTTACTTCGTCCAAGAGCACGCCCTTCAACCGACGTATGCGCACCACCAGCTTTGGCGTAGGCCCTACACCCACCCGAGCTCCCAGCATGACTCTTCATCAACGTCGCCGTACCGCGTCGGGCGCTGGTCACTTGAACAGCCCCAAACCTGATGTCCGATTACTGCCTCGATTGGAAGAAGAGAATGCCAACTTACCTCCACAGGTACATTCACACACTTTTTTTCCTAAACCACATAAACCGTATTAAAATGAGAATAAGGATTCCATTGAATTCATTTTGGCGCAAATCGAACGACAAAATGCAATGCTCGACGAGGATCCCAAATCGGTGTGCATCCAGAGTAACGAACTGAAAGCCCATCTGTCCACCATGCAGAATTTGGTTAGTGATCAGTCCGACACTATCCCCAACGACGATATCGATTGGGAGTTCTGGTCTGCCCTGACGGAAGACTTTGGTTCAGTCGCTCTAAAGCTGCCTCACCTGCTGTCCGCCAAACTCAAGGCGGGAATCCCGCAGAAAGTCAGAGGCGTGATCTGGCAAGCCATGTCCCAGAGCGCCTCCTTGAACCTTGAGACCGTCTATGGTCAGCTTCTGGCCGAACATTCGCCCTATGAGCGGATCATTCAGCGTGATCTGGCCCGCACTTTCCCCAACGTCGACATGTTCAAGCAAGAGGGCGGCGATGGCCAGCAGGCCCTCGAGCGAGTGCTGAAGGCCTACAGTCTGTATGATGCCCACGTTGGCTACTGCCAGGGTCTTGCGTTTCTTGTTGGCCCCCTCTTGATGAATGTAAGCATTTATTCTGTGATAAAGGGACCGCATATATTTATTCTGTGTTTATACATAATAGATGCCGGAGCAGCAAGCATTCTGTGTGTTTGTCAGGTTAGTTTAGCCCTCTCGACAGGCTCAAGAACCATGTCCCTGACGCACATATTTTCCCTTGATAGACTCATGGAAACTTACGAGATGCGCACAATGTTCACGCTCAATATGGAAGGACTGCAATTGCGCCTTTACCAATTCACTAGTCTGCTGTCTCAGATCCTCCCGGAGTTGTCGGACCATTTGGCAGACCACGCCGTGCACCCGCCCATGTACGCATCACAATGGTTCCTGACCCTCTTTGCCTACGCCTTCCCCATTCCATTGGTGCTGCGTATCTACGACATTGTGTTTGCCGAAGGTGCTGCCGAAACCATCATGCGCGTCGCAATTGCCATGCTCAAGCACTCGCAGCAGGAGCTGCTGCAGATGACCGAATTTGAAGATATTCTGGACCACGTCACATCCAAGCTGCATCTGGCGTACAACGACGATGCCAGCAAAATGATCAATGACGCCATGGAACTCAGCGGAGCCATTACCCGCGAAAAAATGGACCATCTGTCTGACCTTTATGTCCGCGAAATGGAGCAAGAAAAGAAACAGACTGAGCAGGTCTTGGCCGTCCGATTCAACTTTTGGAGCAAGCAAGACAAGAAGAAGAAACGCGAGTCCGGCAGTGGCTGGCTCAGCAAGCGATCTTCCACGTCAACTTCGTCTGGCAGCGATAACGAAGCCCCATCACCACCGCAGCCGACCACTCCGTCCACACCCAGCAGTAGCGTCACCACGATTCCACAACAAGACGTTGCCACGTTGCACCAACAGATTGAAGATTTACTCCTTGCACTATCGCAGATTCAGAAAGATCACATTCAACTCAAACAGGAACTTGTACAGGTGCGCATGGACAAGATGGACGTCGAAGCAGAACGTGATGCATTGAAGATGACCATGCTCGATATGCAAGAAGGCGAATCATCGCTAAAGAACTATCAAGAACAACAAAAGAACCTGCGAGTCCTTCGAGCAGGACTCACCCAGGCCAAAGAACAAAACTTTGAGCTACAGCAACAAAACGAAGAGTTACGCCATCAGAACGAAATGGCCAAAGATGCCCAAACCGATCTGGTCGAAAAACTCGTCAATATGAAGAACAAGATGGAGCAACTGGAGTCGGACCACATCAAGGTTGTCAAAGAGCGCGAGCAATTGCAGAGCAATAACACGGTGCTTGAACAACAAAAGGCAGATGCCGAAAAGACGGCTCATGAGCTTCAGTTTGAAAAACTGCGATTGCTGGACGATCTCGAACAAGCAAAGGAACAACGCGATCATATTACACCTGTCAAGGCACGAGCACGGCCCACTTCAGTGTTTGTGGGTAAAAAGGCCGACTTGGCTGCAGAGACCCGGTGTCTGGAATTGGAACAAATGCTCGCCGATGCTAAGCTACAGATTGCCGAACTCGAGACATTTGGTCCAACCAGCTTAAGCAGCAGTACCAAGAAGAACAGTAATGCAAACAAACGAAGGAGTTTCGACCCTGTCGCATTGAACCGAGCATCCAATTTGCCCAAGCGGTCCAGTTTCTATGGCAGACTCTGGTCGTCCGTAACAACATCCTCTACCCAGGATACACCGCCTACAAGCCCCATATAAGCATCACCGGAGAATGTCGTGCATGCATTACGTTAAAAAAATACTCACACTATTAGCACTCGCACTCGTACTTACTAATCTATCTACTACAAGCCGAAAGTAACATACCTCTCTTTAACTACCCCTCACCTCCTATATCTCTGAATATGCCCACCCATTCGTTATTACCCCCTCTTATACCTCCTAATTTTTTTCTACGTAATGAATGTATGCCGTTTTTTGCACTGTTTAAGCTTAGTATATGTATATACATTTTATATACAACAATCCAAAGATATTTTTTAAGGCAAAACTTGTTTTCATTGTTCCGAAAGAAGTAGCACGTAGCTGCTTCCAGAAAGTTCAGCCGATGTGAGATATAGGTGCATTTATATAGTAGTGGATCTCCAAGGAAACCAAGAAGTGATGTAGTCGACGTAGATGCACTATGCGTAAAGTGATAATATTGGTATCGTTGGTAATTGAGAGATACATACATTATTTAGACGGAGAGTATGTATTATTGAATACATATGCACCATGAACGTACCTTTCAGGTACGTACTGGATCAAGCAAATGGGATGACACATATGCTCAGCACATAGGTCTTAATCCAATAGATGCCTCCTGAATAATAACACGTTAAAGGCACTTTGATCGCTACGCATAAAATTAAATGATCTGAGCTTTGGTTGAATATGTTCTGCATCGAGTTTGACTATTTCAAGTTGATGTGCACAGATAAGGAAACCTTTGGTACTCACACGGACGTACGATTCTGCTTGCATACTTTGGAAAAATACACATCGAAGGCTTTTTGGACTCGGTTCCGTATAGATTACAAAGTCAACGTTAAATCACCATGAATTTCTCCTAATACGATATGCGGTGTGCTTAAGGTAGGAGTAGTAAAGCGTGTCGCTACATGATGATAAATTATGAGCGCATTGCTCGAGATTATTATGCACGTGTCAACAGTGAAAGGACGTGCATATAGGTTATCTAGTACTACACGCACGTTTTCTTTCGCTCCAGTGAATGTACATCCGTACATAATGCCTCTGCCGTAAGATGATCACTCATACATTGGATACATCATAAAATAAGTAAATGCCCACAAAATTACGCTTTAATTGTGCTTATTGCCCCAATCGCATCTGCAATTGACTCTAGTAAAGTGACGGTCATCATGTGGTGGTAAAGGTTAATGTGCCGCAATCATTATCTTTGTGTCATCACTAAAAAGATGACTTGTGATAGTCATCCATATGTAGGCAAATACGACATGCTTCTCCGTATGTCCGCCTTTGTCTTTTGTAAACCCGCGCTTTTGTCAAGGCACCACTTTTAAGGTTCAATATGCCTGTCTCTTGCGCATAATTCACATAATACAGCCTTTGCATGTGGTAAACTACAGTCACCAAACTCCAGACAGCGATTGCTTGAAAGCAGATCTGATCTGAATATCTCATGTTTGTCTCAAAAGGAGAATATACATATCGTGACGAGTACCACCACGAAGCACTTGGAAGCAATAAGATGGATAGGAGTTTGTATCTGGCTGCACCCTTTGCCTCAGCACCCAAATCGATTAGAAACGTGCAAGTGCAATATTAAATGTTTTCAATGTTTTAATGCAAATGAATATAACTATAAGGTAGTGTAATCAACATCTATCCGAACTTTTTTTTTACAATTCATCGTGATCTCGGAGGGGCTCATCATCTTCCGCATCGTAGCTACCACCGGGTGCACCGCCATCAGCGTACAGCTTGGAGGTAATAGGGTTGACGACAGACTCGAGCTCCTCACGCTTCTCATCGAAATCTTCCTTCTCGGCGGATGGGTTCTCATCCAACCAGTCCATCTTCTCGCGGATAGCCTCCTCAATGGCATCACGATCATCCTCATCAAGCTTGCTGAAGGCACCAGAGTCGTCGCTCAATTGGCTCTTCAAGGTATACACGTAGTTCTCGAGCTGGTTCTTGGCCTCAGTGCGCTCGCGTACCAGCTTATCCTCCTCAGCAAACTCCTCAGCCTCACGGACCATGCGGTCGATCTCATCCTGGGAAAGACGACCCTTGTCGTTGGTGATGGTGATGGATTCGGACTTGCCGGAAGCCTTATCAGCGGCGGAAACCTTGAGGATACCGTTGGCATCGACTTCGAAGGTGACCTCGATCTGAGGAACACCACGGGGAGCAGGGGCAATGCCAGTCAACTCAAACTTGCCAAGCAAGTTGTTGTCCTTGGTCATGGCACGTTCACCCTCAAAGACTTGGATCAACACAGTGGGCTGGTTGTCGGCGGCGGTGGAGAAGATCTGGGACTTCTTGGTGGGAATGACGGTGTTGCGGGGAATAAGCTTGGTCATAACCTGGCCAGTGGTCTCGATACCGAGAGTCAAGGGGTTGACATCCAAGAGCAAGACCTTGTCGGAACCTTCTTCACCAGACAGAATACCACCCTGGACAGCGGCGCCATAAGCGACGGCCTCATCGGGGTTGATGCCCTTGGAGGGCTTCTTGCCGTTGAAGTAGTCTTCGAGAAGCTTCTGGACCTTGGGGATACGGGTGGAGCCACCGACAAGGACAATGTCATCAACCTGATCCTTAGTGAAGCCGGCGTCCTTGAGGACCTGGTCGACGGGCTTGAGGGTCTTGCGGAACAAGTCGTTGTTCAATTCCTCAAACTTGGCGCGGGTAAGGGTCTCGGAGAAGTCCTTGCCCTTGTGGAACGACTCGATTTCGATGCGGACGGACATTTGGGATGACAAGGCACGCTTGGCCTTCTCGACCTCACGCTTGAGTTTACCCATGGTCTTCAAGTCCTTGGTGATATCCTCACCGTTCTTCTTCTTCCAGATCTTGATAAAGTGGTCCATGACACGGCTATCGAAATCTTCACCACCCAAGTGAGTGTCACCGGCAGTAGCCAGGACTTCGAAAATGCCGTCATCGATCGACAGGAGGGACACATCAAAGGTACCGCCACCCAAATCATACACCAAGACGTTCTTCTCACCACCAGTCTTGTCCAGACCGTAGGCAATAGCTGCGGCAGTGGGCTCGTTAATGATGCGGAGAATGTTCAAACCAGCGATGGTGCCGGCATCCTTGGTTGCCTGGCGCTGAGCATCGTTGAAGTAGGCAGGGACAGTGACAACGGCATGAGTGACGGGCTTGCCGAGGTAGGCCTCAGCAGTTTCCTTCATCTTGGTCAAGACCATGCCAGAGATTTCCTCAGGGGTAAAGACCTTGTCGTCATTCTTGACAGCAACCTTAATGTTGGGCGCGCCATTCTTGTTGACCAGCTTGAAGGGGAAATGCTTCATGTCATTCTGAACATCCTTGTCACTGAAACGACGGCCAATCAGACGCTTGGCGTCAAAGACAGTGCGTTCAGGGTTCGAGGCATATTGGTTCTTGGCGGCATCACCGATGAGACGTTCGTCATCAGTGAAGGCGACATACGAGGGCGTGATACGGTGACCTTGGTCGTTGGCAATGATTTCAACGCGTCCATTCTTTTGAACACCCACGCAAGAGTAGGTGGTACCCAGATCAATACCAATTACTGTTGCAAAAAGAGCATCTATCAGCGTCGTCGCCCTTTGGCAGTACACGCGTTCCTGGGGGGTGCTTACCGGTGCCATAAGCTTCTTTGTCATCTGCGAAAACGGTTTGCGTGCCGACGAATAAGGCACATACGAGGGCAAGAAGGGCCAGTAACGTGGCCGATCGATGCATGTTGTGTAGTATGTACAAGGGAAAGAGAGAAAAAGAGAAATGCCGGATTGGAGTGTTTTCTGCTCCCGTTTATATAGCTAGGCGACCATTTAGAGGGCGAGCCATGTTGCATACTGTGATTGGCCGCGGCTTGTGAATTGTGTGGTGCGCTACGTGGCAATCTTCTAGTTTGACAGCCCCTGTATATGCATCGTCCGCTCTTGCCTTATTCTGATCGTCCCGTTTTAATCGCTACCGAAGTTGAAATTAAATTGCTGTCTCACAATCATATAGCGTTTCGACAACCTTCTGCGACCGTCCATCGTCTCCCAATTCTATTGGACCACGCAATCCGGGGAGCCGGTGCGACCAGGCGAATCTGCTTCAGCCACGATTGTCACTCAGACAAACAAAACCGCCATACACGTAGGCGCTGATCATTGCTTGGGCTTTGGTACAGAAAGAAATACCAAGTGCTGTATATGTGACAGCGGATGAAGGAGAGAAAGCGCGCAAGTCAAGGGAGTGTTACTCCTTTTTTTTCGCGTTCCAGTGCCAGAAGCTGCATTCGACGGCGCAAGCTAAGCATAATAACCAATCTGCGGCAAGCTGAACCACAATGAAAACATCGCTTGCCCTTGTGGGTGACAAATGCATTGCGCAGTACACTTGATATAACGGTGCACCTGATCGAGCTGTTTTGATAGGAAGGTACACACTTTTTTCACGTGCTATTTCCACACGGAAATCGATGAGCAGGTGTGCTTCATAGAAGTCTTGCTCCCATTCTACTTCTTCCGTCATTTTCCCGAATTATATATATAAATCAGTGTTATTACCGCAAAAGTCTAGCGTGACAGCACAAAAGAATAAATATTCAGACGGAGGCGAGAGCGAAAACAGCAACAAAAAGTGCAGTTCATTGTGCTTCTCGCATATGGCCCATCTACAAACTGTACAATATGATAGCAATTGTCTACTGTTCTTATTCTCCGCGATAAAATACGTTTTACAAGTCGCTATAACCGGTTCATCAGCGGCGGTTGCTTTCTCGGGTCGAAAAGCATCGCCAACTGCAAGTAAATTTGACGATCATCGAACGGAGTTCATTGTTCACGACGAATCACATAACATTGTTATATATATATATCCCTGCAACACAAGACTATATGTCGTTGGTACGATAAGCATGCGATCCCACATCATAAAGTCGACGTATTGTGGTGTCATTGTGCTGATTTTTATCATGCTCTTTTGTAGTGTAAATATGAAACTTGCTTTCTTCACAACGGAGCGAATAAGCATTTCTGCTGACCAAATGCACTTTTCAAAAATCCTGATCACTTCCTTGTTGCGTACGTATCATATGTAATACTTCCGTTACAGTATTACACTCAAAGTTATACGTGTATATTATTCAAGATATTGCTTATTTTATGATTAACCTATAAAATATATACGGTGGACACATATATGCTTGTTGATGGTGGCTTCATTTGCAAGAACCATATCCACATCTACTGGTCAGTATTATTCATGTTTTCTTACATCAAGTCAATGAGTACGTATTCTAATATTAGGATCGTGGTAGCCATGAGTGCTTAAGAAAGAACAACATTGCTCGAATATCATTGCACTGATCAATTCGCCCGCTCCCAAATGAAGCCACGCATGTGTATAACAGGGATCCACCTTCTCCGCAGCTACCAGTATATAGCCATCTTGAAAGATATAAACAAATATAGATGCTTGAGTACTTTTTATGAAAACTCCTCAGCATTTCAGCTACATATAGAGAGTTGCACCGTTACGGTCACGTTCACTGATGTACGCTTCGTTTTCAACTGTATCTCATGAATCCATTAGTTTATTATTTTATGTCACGTAGACGTTTCTCGATATGATACTATTCAATTACTCATAGTCAAGTCGCAAAACTTGCCCAGATGGATTCATATAAGCAAAGAGCCATTTTCCTACGCTTCAGTGGCAAAACGTTTTGTCGTGGTACTCCTGGATATGAGTCATGGTCCTCCCACGACTAACACATGGCATGTCAAATGAAGCGTGAGGATGATGATAGTTCGAATCTATGGTCGGATCGCTAGAAGATAACAGTAAACACAATAAGTATAAAGAACAGTGATTCAAGTGCGCGCCCAGTACCCTACTTTCCACTATTTACGACTTTTCTCCGTCTCCTACGTATGTAGTTTATCACGTATAACATCTACTAGACATTGGAATAGATGACACAGTTAGCGTCAAGATATTTCTCAAGAGCTGCCTAGCGTGTGCGATGCCATGCATATTCAGGTTCAGTAATGGGCCATATTGATTTGAACTTGGTTGGCATCCTCTTTACAACTCCATACCATCAGACACAGTTGCATTGGTCAGTCCACACCTATTTCCGTGGGCTCCGCCATTGCATCAGTAGCGGCACTTTCGTAAGTACGTATTAGCTTCAGTAAATTAAATCCGAAGAACATGAAAAAAAAGCGCACCATGCCAATATCGTGAAGATTCTTTTTCAAAAGCCTATTCAAAAGCAACATAAAAACGGACACGTAACGCTGAACTTGCTAAACATTTGAATCACAGTAATTGGCAATAAAGCACCGTGCCCAGTGTATAATCTTCCAGGGCAAAGGTGGCGCATACACCGTTATGATAAGGACAATTACTGTACAGTAAACATAATGGTAAGCATCGAGCTCCAAAAAGCCATTACTATTGTAAAGTATTAACCAAACATGCTTAGTAGAGCAGGTATAATCACTTGATCCTGGCATCAAGGAAATATTCGAGGGGAGAAAACCAGTTGTTTCCATCGCACTGTCCGTTCAAGACAAGACAAAATGATCAGACAATTGACGCAGCGACGTCCGAAATTACTGATCGTTCAACTCAGGAACGGAGGAGGAGGACAAAATACCGGTATACAAGTGTGGACATTATCTGCTTGCTTCGCCATACGGACCAGCTTTGAGAGCTACTCCAAAATGGTGCCTTTCGAAAAAGGTGGCAGCCAATAGGTGCAAAAAATATATGGAAAATCTCCAGTAAGCAACATAATCAAGTAGATTTGGCATCCTGGCGAAAACGGTTTGGGTGCTCACTCAGAAAAATGCTGGCTTGTGTCTATGACGTGTCGGGCCGCTATTCGGACCCAAATAACGTTAGCGCTATAATATTGACGGCTCCGTAATACACAGGGTTTGGATACTGTATGCATAAGTTTAAAGAGCGTCCACGTGGCACGTACCATCCTTACCTATGTAGCTTACATGGAATAAAACCAGTACCATTGGTTCTATTTTCTGATAATCTAATCAAATTTACGTATCGTTGAACTCTCTACATAAAATGCGAACATATCAGGGAGATACTATCCTTGAATCAGCTTTTATTCCAGGTCGTAACTACAAAGATCGCTATATAGCCCATAGCCTCTGATTTTCGACTTTATGTTGCTTTACCTCCAGTTATTCACTACCATTGCATCTTTAGATATTTACTTGAGGAGTTGATGGTAGCTGATATTCCATTTGCTTTATAGGTAGCTTTTCATTCGTTCGCTGTTATATCTAGCTCTGAGAACCATTGGATGCAGCTTTAATTTTTCTATAAGATACATTACTAATCAAGTATACACGATCTTCGGTTGGTTCAGGAAAGTGCTTCTATTTAATACTTGCTTCACTTTTTTCCGGTGCATCCAGCGATTGGATTTGCTTGGTGTAATGGATCTGGGTGTATTTTGTAGGAAAAGCCAAGGCGCATACAGTGGCTTTGATGTCTAATCAAGCCAATGTCTGGATAAAAAAAATAGTCTTGCGTAGAAGCAATGCAAACGTCATCTATATTCACATTTTTTGGTTTATCCGGTGCCTGAAGCGAATTTACCGATCAGGAAATGTAACATTAGTAAGGGTGGAGAATACGTAGGAAACCAAATCAGAAGGTCTTCCAGGCATAGCCGACGATATGAAGACCAAAAGCAAAGTTTGGTGTTGTTTTCTACGAGTCGATTGCAACAGTTCAAAGATATATCCTATCTTCGTTTTCACCCTGCCGTAGGAATCTGTTATTCTGCCGACGTATGTGTTATCCTTTCTCATTGGTTGGCTTGCGTAATCCATGCAAGACATAAGGCATTGAGAGTATCTGAGTTAATACATTGTATATCCTATGGGATATATTGTGAGAACTGATCCAGAAATGCTTTTATGTGTTAAATAAAGGTTTGCATTTTGTCCGTAGCAGCCGTATGCGTTTGTTAGCTTAATTAAAGTTTATTGACCGTATGTTCCTTGCATAACGGACTTTTTTTATGCGTAGGAGGCCAATTCGAATATCCAAACCAACTCATATCGGTCTTGATTTTTTTTATTCAATCTCATTAACTTATTCAAACGCTAAAGTTTTAAGCGACGTTGCAGACTTGCTTGAATAGTACGATACTTACCCGAGTGGATCAGCCACATGCACAGCACGCTGCATTGTATCACAGGAGAAGCCTCATCTCTTGCTTGGATTCAGTCGCTTACACATATATACGATAACCTTCTTGCTCTTAAAAAAATCTGTCCAGCTGTACTATCATCATGCAGCGCCGCTTTATCGGGAGGTGTTATTGAATGCTTAATAATGCGTCACTTTGCAGGCAAACCTTGTTTTCTTAAAAAGAAATCTGAGTTGATCATGATGGTGCCCATGTAACTATGGCAAATCCTTCCCCATGCGTGTGCAGACTATCAGATGATAAAAATGGAAGAGAGATACACATTTTTGGGTAGATATGTCAGAATGACAACTAAAAAGTGCTAGCGCCATCACATGCGCTGGGAAAAAGATTGATAGATACCTACGGTTTCGAAATAATTCGTTTACGAAAAATGGCATAGTGTGCCTGATCGTAAGAAAAGATTGGTTACATAGCTTACCATGTGTATAGAATTTCCTTTTTTCTTGGAGCAAAAAAAAAAAGTCGGCTTTAACCGTGCCAAAGCATCAGCTGGTTCAATTCTGCATTACGTAGTGGTTACCAAGGAAACATGCACCCCTTGAAAGTGTAGGGAACAGTGACAGTCTGCTATGGTTGCACAGGCATGGAAATAAATTGCATTGCCATGGTTATGGCAAAGTGACACGAGCCATGGTTACTGGATTAGGGTTACATAGAAAGCGCAATAAGAAGAGCGTTTTGGGCATGAAAGCTGAACGAGTATAATTTTTGGGTGGAGAACCAATTTAGGGGACATGGTGGCATCTCCGCGCCAGCCTTGCGGCATGAACACCAATAAAGTTCTGTATGCTCGCAAAAGGGTAAGAAGTTGCGGGGTAGTTTCGCGTACACCATGCAAGGCGGGCTTTTCTGCTTGCCCTCTTTTTATTTTTGAAAATAGGTTTGGAGTAGAACGCGATTGTTTTTTTCTGTCCATTCCCCATTTACATTAAACGGGAACCATTATGCAAACTGCAGCTACGGTCAATGCAACAGACACATTTCGAAATGACAACACTGTTTCCACTGGCAGCATTCCCGAGTTTGTGAAGAAACTGTTCCGGTAAAGGCAAATTGAAAGCGCAAAGATGGCGGGCTGATAGGGTTGAGACTGCAGTATGCTGGAGCAGGATTCGTGCTCGGAGGTATTGACGTGGGGCATCGACGGCAAAACATTTGTGGTGCGAGATCCAAACGAGTTCGCACGTCTTATCTTACCCAAACACTTCAAGCACTGCAATTTCTCCAGCTTTGTAAGACAGCTGAACAAGTATGATTTTCATAAAGTACGGAACGCTGAAGATGGCCAGCGACCGTACGGCGATCAGGTAGATATAAGGTTATCAGTCAGCGATTGCACGGGAAATGGCTGATGCAGCGATAAAAACAGGCATGGGAGTTTCAGCATCCACACTTCCAGTACGATCGCAAGGACCTGCTGGACGGAATCAAGGTGCGTTCAAGTTGCGTGGGCGGGCCTGTTGTTGTTTTTGGTAACTTTTGAAATAGCGCAAGACAACAACCAAAGTGGCACGGACCTTACCTGCCCAGGAACCAGCCAAAGAGGCTTCCAGCGAGGACGAATTAAAATCTGTCGTGTTTCAGCTGCAATCGCAAATTTCAGAGCTGCAGCAACAGCAGATGAGCATGACTGACCATTTGCATGGAGTGGGTCGCAACTATAATCAAGTGGTCGATACCATCGCGCATCTGCGGAAGACCATGGTCTCGCAAGATGAGCTCATGAGCCAGATTGCGATGCACACCATGGCATCATCATCATGGGCGGCACAAGGTTTGGCTGTCTACGCGCAAACCGCACTGGATGTGATGCTAATATTTGGCGCAAAGATGACGTGCAGCAAATGTTTGAGTCTTATGGACAGGTTGCACGAGAGTCGGATCAACAGATGGAACAAATCAGCAAGCATATCGAATCATTGCAACATATTTTGCGTTCAAACCCATTGTTGTCGTCATATGATGTTCCACAAAAGGGCAGCAACGTGTTACAGCATTCTTCGGCCTCAACGTCGCCCACATTGACGCCCAACTCGGCTCAGCCGCCGCCCTATGTCCAGCAGGAAGACGCCGGGTTGGTGAGAGTGAATATGGTGCCAGTCCCGAAGCAGCGGCCCCAACAGCTCGTCCTACCAGGGTGGTCTGTGCCACCGCGGGTGCTACTGGTGGACGACGACTCGATCTTTCGACGGATATCCACGCGGCTGCTGCAGATGGCGGGGTGCTCGATCGACGTGGCGGTGGACGGGGTGGAGGCGGTCCACAAGCTCGGGACGGGTCGCTACGACATTGTGCTGATGGTAAGAGCAACGAGAAGGAAGGGAAACAGCGCGTGAGACTGGAAAGGGAGAAGAAATTAAAAGTTGAAGAGGGGCTGGTTAGGATATCATGATGCCTAATTTGGATGGCATTTCGGCAACGCGGAACATCCGACAGTACGATACCTGGACACCGATCATTTCCATGACAGCAAACACGACGGACCGCGACGTACGCGAATACATCATGAGCGGGATGACGGACGTGCTCCCGAAGCCCTTCGACCAGCGTGTGCTGCAGAAGCTGCTGGAGCGGTACTGCGCGCACCTCAAGCAAATCCAGCGGACACTGCCATACGACGAGCCGTACGCATCCTCGTCGTCTTCATTATCATCATCACTCTCATCCTCATCATTAGCATACCAGGACAACAAAGGAGGAGAGCAGAGTTAGGGAAAAATATGGAACGACTGGAATCACGTTTTCGCTTGTGCCACCAACAAAGCATGAGAAAAATCTCCCTTGTTTTTTTCAACTTCCGAGTTTCCCTCATTCCCTCTTTTCGCTCTCTCTCTCTTCTTTCGTTCACCCCCCTTTTATACTCTTTGGCTCCCTATTTCTTTACAAAGTAACTGCAAAAAAACCAAATCAAGAAGCCCGCCCATCTTTTTTTTTTTACTTCTTGCCCAAATTGATAAGCGCTTAGGCCAACTGGTTTAAATCATGCAGCAGCCCTCCAACTACTACCAGCCTCAGCAGCAGGCCTTCCTGCTTGCCCAGCAGCAGCAACATCAGCAGCAGGCAGCCGCCGCAGCCGCCGCCGCCGCTGCAGTTGCTCCCAACGACAAAGAAGACATCGAAGACGACTCGGACGACGATCAGAGCAAGCCGGGTAATAAGCGCAGCGGGCGACGTAAAATCAAAATCGAATACATCGAAGACAAGTCTCGGCGACACATCACCTTTTCAAAACGCAAAGCCGGCATCATGAAGAAGGTAAGGTGCGTTTCTTTTTTTTGGCGTGGGCAAAACCTGTTATCAACACCAACAAATACAAAGGCCTACGAATTAAGTACGCTGACGGGCACACAAGTGCTGTTGCTGGTGGTCTCTGAAACGGGTTTGGTGTACACGTTCACAACACCCAAACTGCAGCCCCTGGTCACGAAGCCTGAAGGCAAGAACCTCATACAGTCGTGTTTGAACGCACCCGACGCTCTCGACGGTTCAGCCGACCCCGCCACGTCCATGTCGCGCATGCAGAAGGAAAACACTCGGGTAAGTTGACAGGAAAACGGACAGCGGTGTCATTAGACAGAGAAACATGTAAAAAGATAGAGATGAATTAGGCTTACGGTGGAATGGCCGCCGCCGCTCCTCCTCCTCCATCGTCCTCTTCGTCGACCTCGTCCTTTGGTTACCCGGCCTATCTCCAGCAACAACAATCTGAATCAGGAGGATCCATCCCAAGATAATACTTCCCATATTTGTATCCGTTGTCTTTACCCCTCTCTCGCCTCCCCTTTCTTTCTCTCTCTCTTCTAATATAAGCTCATTCCCTCCAATCCTGTGTGCAATTTTCGGGCCCGGACTCGCTGTGACTCCTTCTCCGGCCCGCACCTTTCTACTTTTTTGATTGCCTAGAAAAAAAAAGCTGCGAGACTATCTCTTTAAGTTTATGCAATGCGCTGTCGTTGCGGATCGACCAAAACAGAAACTGATGGCCCCTCAGGCACCATTGTCTGTGTGGGATGTGGCGAGGTTAGAATGAACTAGCAAAGGGCAACCGAATGCACGATTACCAACGACAAAAATACAGGTGTTGGAAGAGAACACCATTGTCTCAGAAATTACATTCCAAGAAATCAGCGGTGGCAAGACTGTACTCTCTGGTTCATTTGCTGGTGATTCCGGTAATTCACCTTGATACCGTTACCGCTGAGAACATTCTAACGCGCACAACCATAGGACGTATCTCTGGTGGCGGCCCGTTTGGTCGTGGGCGGGGAAAAGAGGGCCAGGAACAGGCTATGGACAATGGCAAGTCGCTTGGGTCGCATGAATATAAACTTTATCGTCTAACCTGTAATCTACAGGCCGGCACAAGATTGCGCGATTGGCGTATGCGTTGCATCTCCCTGAGCGTTATCGAGAGGCAGCACAACGATATTACAACCTTGCCGTCATCAATCGATTCACCCGTGGTCGCAAATCCGAGCATGTGGCGGCCGTGTGTCTTTACATCGTGTGTCGAACGGAAAAGAGCTCTCATATGCTGATTGACTTTTCTGACCTTCTGCAAGTATGTTGTCTTGTTGTTTCTTAGCGACGCAAAATGCTCATTTGTTGACAGGCCAACGTATTCGTCCTTGGTTCGACCTTCCTCAAACTTGTACGCACCTTGAACCTCAAACTGCCGCTGATCGATCCGTCCATTTACATTTCACGCTTTGCGGCCGCACTCGATTTTGGCGAATTCACTCAGCGCGTTGCCCACGATGCCGTGAGACTTGTCCAGCGCATGGACCGCGACTGGATCAGAACTGGTCGTCGCCCAGCAGGTATCTGTGGTGCCTGTCTTTTGATGGCCGCACGCATGAACGGATTTCGAAGAACAACCAAAGAAATGATCTATATCGTTAAAGTAGCAGAAATCACGATTCACTCGAGGCAAGCTACACCATTTTTCTGTTATATATATATATATGGCAATGATTAACACGTTTACATGCTGGTAGATTAAAGGAGTTTAAGCAAACTGAATCGGCCAATTTGTCAGTGCGCGATTTCCGTAACCTTTGGCTCGAGAACGAAGCAGATCCACCCGCATTCAGCAAAGCACGAAAAGAACTGGAAGCAGCAAAGAAACGTGCCGAAAAAGGACCAGACGACGGGGACGAGCTTGCTTTTGATGAGGAAGAAGATGGCAACGACGACGAACAGTACCAGATCGATTCGGATCTCGACTCTGTGGTATCACGACGACGTCCCACTGTGGTCGCCGCAAGTCCAGGTGGCCAGACGGTGATTTCATACGATGATAAGAGCATTGCATCTACTCCAGCAGCCAATGCGCTTTCGCCTGAAGATACCCAGTCCACAATGGGCATCAGAGATGATACACAATCCACGTTGGTCAACCGGGAAGGCACACAATCCACACTAGTCAACGGGGGCGATGCGCAACCCGGTGTTGCCAATTCAAGTTTCGAGCACGAAGCCAAAAAACTGGCAGACGAGATGGATGAGTGGATGCACGACAGCTCGTTCCTTAAAGAGTCGGAAGCATATGGTAAGGCGCTCTTTGCTAGACCAGAGGATGCTGCGCTAAACCCAACGTTGTGCAGAAAAAGAAAATGCAGCCATAGAAGCAGCCAAACAAGCGGAGGCAGACGACACCAACCTGTCTGATGTGGATGATGAAGAAATCGAAGCCATGATCCTTACTCCGCAAGAAGTCAAGGTGAAAACGACGATCTGGTACAACGCAAACAAGGACTATCTCGAAGAAATGAAGGCCAGAATGATGAAGATCGAGATGGACAAGCGAAACGGTATCTTTGTCAGAAAAGGCGTACGTTATAAATAGGTCCCTTTTTTTATCGCTGCTATGTGTTACTCACGCCCGTTATAGAAAGGCTCTAAGAAGCGCAAGTTCGCACCTGCATCCACACCCACCGAAGCTGCAAAACAACTCTTGACGTCCAAAAAATTCTCCAAGAAAATCAACCAGGCCGTGTTCGATGGCATGTTCGAGTCTCCGGAAAACATTGAAAAGATGAAGGAGATGGACAAGTTCAAGGAAGTAATGAGACAAGCAGGTGTCAGCGAGGACTCGATCGGTTACGCGGGATACGAAGTTGTAGAAGAGTCGGGCGATACGCCATCAAGCAAAAAGCAAAAGACGTCCGATGATCCTGGCAAGGAGAATGTGCCTGCAAAAGACGACGACGAAGCCGACGAGGACGATGATGACGAGGACATGGAGCTCGATGATATGGCGGACGACGAGCGTATGATGTTAGAAGGTCGACGGCGAATGGGTTGGACTGAAATGGAAGCAGATGACGACTATTACGATTACGACGACGATTAACTTGCATGTATAAACCCACCACCAAATACCTTTTGTACAAAGCTCTCTCTCCTTCTCTTTATATACTTCGCTACTGTAGCTTTAATCTATTTCTTTGCATTTCCTAGCATCTTCTCTCTGCCCCTGCTTTTCACGTTTCAATAAAGAAGTCTCTCGCATCGCTCCTGATCCCATCTGGCCCCCCTGTTAGCGTGGGTTCCTGCATTAGCTGCATGTGCCCGATGCAGCAGTTTAACCTTTTGGGCTAGTGATTAACAGTAGCAGTCGTTAGAAAAACAATAACACCGATCAATTCGCTGTTTCCAATTCAGCGGGACCGGGCAGTATGCCAAGGAGAGGCGTGTGTCTTTGCAATGGGCTAGCACAACCGTAGATAGCTGCTGCCAAGACACGCTGCGAAAGCATCGACGTGGCAAGGATACCGAATGGCTCTGCCTCTTTGCCAGCGCGCACTTTGGGGGTACAACAGTGGTTCGGGTCCGAAAGATATTGAAATCGGTAAAGCCATCCGTGTCCCTGCACACCCTTTCCAGGTTTACGCGCCAAATCAACAAAATATTTTGCTTTTTCTTTGCCATTCGTTTGCAGGAGAATGTACACAAGCCATAATTCTGCGGTGGAGCGACAAAAAAAGAAAGAGCTGACAGACATGCATGTTGGCGATACCCCTTTTCTTGCACTGCCGTTTGCGCAGCACTGTGTACTCCCCGAGGTACTACATATCTGTCACGGCAGCGGCCTAAAAAGAGCATGATCAGCACAGCCATGTGAAGGGCAAACACGTATATATGGCAACAGAGTGTCCCACATCAACTTTGTCGGAAGACGGCATGGGAATTTCCAAAACGTGCCAAAGGGCCGTGCGTAGTGGATGAATGGGTACATTGGGCAATAAATACTGCAATTTACATACAAAAGAACGCACATCAGCGAAAAAGGAGGGGGGGGGCTGAGGTTATCACGGAACTGCAGGCTGAAATTACATTAAATGAAAGGATGATGTAACCGCCACTTCATTATTTTTAGTTGTTGCCGGGCACACTTCACAGATGCAATGCAAAAAAACGCCCATCGGCTACTGCTGGTCGAGAACCGTGCAATTATTTGACATGTTGAAAGTAAATGGTGCTATTTACGCTGTACCACCACGTTCCCGGGTGCTGATAAAAGTAAGCACTGGGCACCCACCACTCTTTCTCTTTTCTTCTCTTCTTTCCTCTCTCTTTATTTTCACAAATGACATGGCATTGAATGCTTCGTCTTCGATATTGGCCCGCAAAGCCAATCAGCAGCAGCAACAATCCGGACGCCCACCACCAACGCCACAACCTTCGCAATCAATAACAAATCGCTTGAAGCTGACGTTGATTGCATCCGTATCCAAGCGTCGACCAACCAACAGCACCAAACCACCGCCGGCACCACGACCGCCGAAACCCGAGAACAAAGCAAAGAGACTGTCACTGTATGCACAGCATGCCCCTCGAATGCTACTACGACGACCCGTGTCTCAATACACGCCCACCACCACCACCAACCAAGATGAACTGCCACCGTGGCGACGCCAAAGTGCCGACGTGATAGTGCGTGTCGAAAGCAACAGCACGCTATCGTCATTGAGTAGCGTGGACGACGTTTCGACGCGGTCGTCAAGTGTGTCATCATTACCAACGCCACAAGATGAACATGCTGTCATGCCAATGCCATCGTGCAGTACCGTGCTCCCCGATCAACAACAACGCAAGTGGGAACTCAGACCTCGCGCGAAAACGACCCAAAAAAAAGAAGCAGAAGCGATCTCAGTCTGGCGTGACACAAGTGCCAAACTTAATTCAGAACGTTTTACAAGCCAACAAGACGCAGCGCTGTGCCGGCACATTATCCGCGAACTTTATCACACCGAACAATCCTACAACCGACTCCTCGTATTGATCCAGACCCGCTACATGCTCCCCATGATGACCAAGACCAAGCACGCCTCCCTATTATTTGCCCATTTGGACGCTCTCTTGGCATTTTCAAACAGAATCATGCAGGGCGTGCGCCAAGGCAATGTCGCCAAATTGTTTATCGATTTGGAGCAGGACATGGTCGTATTTCTGAAATACGCGGTCCATTACGAAGCAAATATCAAGGCCATCCGACGTGTTTGTGCAACAAACGCCGTGTTTCTAAAGATTGAGCAGGACGGACTCAGACGACGGGACACGAACCGTATGGGCTTTGCTGATTACTTGATTGCCCCGTTCCAACGTATCCCCCGTTACTGTCTACTTATCAAAGGTACGGATGGCCCTCTCTTTTTGCTCTTTTTATAGATGCTAAGTTTTATGTAGATCTCATGAAGCATTACCCACAGCGCTCCGATAATAATCTCGACAAAGCATTAAAAATGCTCAAAGGCCTCGCTGCGGCCATGGATCACACCCAAAAACTACCTTAGCATACGCATACCTGTACATAATACTATCATTTACCCATACCATATATCATCTGGAATAACATATAAGGGTGACCCAGGCCCTTCCCCGTCACTGCTGCAGGGCGACGTGACAATGCATTGCTTTGTGTTACCTTACCTCGGTCCGTTTGGAAATGCTGTCAATAGCACGCTGTAAAGAGCCTGAAGATTGGTGATTCATTGGAACATTCTTTCTTCCCAAATAATGTACTGTCCTGCAAGATAAACTGCGTCTAGAATAACTTTAAGCACATCTCCGTCCATCGGTTAAGCTAGTAACTAAGTAGTCTGTTCTACATGGTCTCCGCTGCATCATGCAAGTGATTAACGCTATTTATGCTGGCGTACTACTAGTCTAGCTGGAGTTCAGACCTTGGTAAACGCAGGATTCTTCCACAAATCCAAGCAGTGAGAAGCTGCATGCGTGGAAAATCAGTAAACTGTATCTATTCTATACTGTACCGCGACCACCGCAATGTTTCACTTTCAGTAGATCAGCTGGTCTACTTTAAACTGTGTATTAAAAAATAAAACTTGGTACGTATCTATGATCTTCATGCATAATTAATCTGACCATTGATCTTAATGCTTTATCCTGGAATCTAGGAGCGTTATTGACGACTGCTGGACCGATATGTAAAGATTATCTACTGATATATTATATGAGGAAGGTTACTTTGACGGTCTATCACTCTTGAATTTATCTGTGCAACTGATATGCATGGAGGTCGATGATCCCCTGAAGTCATATGATAGGACATATTGTTTTGTTGGTGAAGAATTCCAAGCGCGGACATAATGTACTAAAGTATGCCAAGTAAGTTATATGTCTTTAAACGTAAGGTGCATGCATATTAACCGAATGTTGTGAACAATGCATGATCATCCTCACCATATATCTACAAAAATGTCACGTGCGACCGTGCTTACATCTGACAACAGAATTGGGTATAAGAATCACGCTCGATATGGACAGTACGCACTAGGATTATCCAGGAGCGCACGTGTACATACGTATGTGCAACCTTAATGAAAGTTAGCTGCACAGCGACGATACTATCTTAAACTTTATTGTATAAATGACTATGTCACGCTATTTACTATCAAATCTGGAGATCGTTACAGTAGGTATCGAAACTTTGTAATATATCAAGTACTTGGACGTTACATAGTTCCATCTTCTAAGTATAAACAGGCTGTGTGAGTTCCAAAACGTCAAGTTCCGTCCCAATGTAATCTCAGAGACTAAGAGACAGAGCTTCCAATGATTCTACTTGAGCAATGTGGCGTAGCACGTTCATTGACAATCCTTGATAACTTCTGATACAAAACACCTTCAGCGACCGCTTTGATGCATATGACGGAAGGAGTTGAATGACTGCTTGCTCTTTAAGTTAAAAAAAAGCTCAGTTGCAAACATGATAATCCACGGATTTCCGTCGTGGCAGCTGAAATTTCACGAACCACATCATCGTTGAAACGGTAGAAGGAGGGTCTCTAACACCAAAGTATCCAGTGCGGGATAACAGCGTAGCATTAGAAGATGATGATGATGCAGAAATGTTAATGACGTGTCGTCGTCAAGGATACGTAGGCAAGTCAGCTTGTGAAGACGATCGAAGTGAAGAGTCTCCAGTCAGATATAGGGCAATCGTAAGGCAAAAGACACATAGTTTGCAATGCGTTGCTGCTCTTTTCCCAGACATGCACGCAACGGTTCCGCTGTAAGTACAGGAAGTAGTATCAGATGTTACAGTCCATCAAAATCGCTTTCTTTGCTGACGCTGGGTGGAACATCGTACACTTGGCGGAACGCTTGCCGGTTGATAACGACGGTGATCAAACGAGGACAACGCTGTTCAGTAATAGTAGGCAAGATATCGATTTGCTCCTTGTTATTAAAGTTGAGGTTCAAATGACGTATACTTGGCGCAGACTTGAGCAACAGCTCCACGTGAATCAACGCATATATCGAACTAACCGTGCAAAGTTCAATACTGGCCAGTAATTTTGTGTGTGGTACGCGGGCAAAGTGGTAAATGTGGAACACAGTGAGGAAAGTGGAACCAATATTGGGGCATCTGGCTAAGATTAAAGCAAGGGCAAAACCGGCCTTCTCATCGCGAACAACAAGCTCTTGTAACGATTTTCAATACAGTAAAATGGAGTGTACAATGGATTTTCTCTGCCATTTCCGTACTCTCTAAAAACTGGAAACTCCTCTGTACATACGTATTTAGCTTGGCGACGGCCAGAAACAATGTTAACAACGCACGTGGTCCCGTAGGTGTCAATGACTCCAAACGTCACAAGTTGTATAGCGTTAAAAGCCGGATACCTTTGACCTCCGTGTCTTCAGGTACGATCGCTTTCCGCTCGACATGCTGGGACACGTTGGTGAGTAGCTTGACCAATGGTAATGATAATATATCAATGGTGAACCATGGACCAGGTCATCCAAGTAGTAGCTCGCGCCAAGCGTTGCATGTCGTTATCGTTTCCAAATTCAGAAAACGGACAGTGTTGCATAAAACATCGTATGGGCTGGACGTCAAAATGTCAACATGGAGATCATTGACACGAGTGGTTTTCTGACAATTATCAGGAGGAGCAATGTCAATTGTTGGACTGGCCTTGCGAGATGGGGATGTGGTGAATCTGGGCTGATTCATGAAAAAAAAAAGTTAAAACGCGCCACTACTACTCTTCGAAGCAAGAGAATATTTATGTTGAAAATCGCACAAAAGATCACAAGACCAAGTGAAGGTATCTTTAACCACGAACCAAAAGTTCAATTAGCCCAACAGTGCGTGTTATTTCTTGGATAAGAAATAATCAGATCAAACACTAACAACAGAAGTTGTTGCCTAGGTTACTTGTTGAGTCAAGCTCAAAGTGACTCAATTGCCTTTCAATCTTATTTATGAAAGCTAGATCAGAGTTTCGTAGGACCGAGCGGTCTAGTAGCCACGCAATTTCTGATGATGATACCTTAAAACATCACAATCTACGGGAAGGACGTGTAAGAGATCAACAGATGCACTGGCGGTAAGTTATCCCGACCGGAGGTGTCGACCAACCTGCAACAAAAGTTCGCGCGTCGCCAAAAAGTTTATTTGAAAAGCACGGATCAACAGAGCATGCAGTAGGAGCGTAGCAAACAATACTTGCGACATTTTTCCGTGCACGAAGATTCATGAAAAGCGGGACCCAAATATTTGGAAGAGCCGGTGCATAAGGGGCTACCGAAACTATCTATACAGATGATATTTTGCTTGTTGGCTTGTGGCGATCGATTGCTGAGCAACTCAGCTTAATGTAAAATAAGAAACAGACAAAGAGTAATGTGCATTTACGGGGTACCTTGAGGGAAAAGCATCGATATTACGATAAGAACATTGAATAGATCAAGACCTGCATGGTCTATCCGTCGATCGTTCGCCCTTCCTGAACAACATTTCCCTCATCTTACTGTGTCGTGTGTTAAGCGACTAGACTGAAAATGGTATAGGCACCCCACGAGACGAACAAATATTTCGTACAGCATAAGCATCGAATACTGCCATAGGAGCAGGTCTTAATAACTCTGTGAAATAAATAATAACTTCTGAACTAGAATACTGCCAAAATTGAATGTGAATTAAAGCAGAAAAAATGAATGCTAGGCAGGAACTTTAGCTTGACATAGCGGTATATATAGGATCAAGGTTTGGATGTACATAACCTGATGACTACAGTTCGTCACACTGAAGAGAATGTGTGCTAGCGCGCATATACAACATCTTTCTTAATTCCTGGCCGTCTTTGAAACATAATGGCCTGTCATGCATGCATCGACATGGGCGTACATTCCCCCTTTTCCCCGTTACTGCTTCGAACTTTTTAAAGAATGCTTTGAGCATAGTCTATGATTGGCGTCAAAGGGTACATGAAGGCAGTTGAAATTAAAACTAACTAACCAGTATTGGATCGGTTGACTATTGTAAAAAAAAAGTGCCTGTCAACAGTTGTATCTTGCTCTCCCTTACAAGTGCTGCAACAAGAGAGAGAGAGGGGGGTTATGTTTTCTTAAGTTTTGAATCCCTTTGCGAAAATGAATAATACAACGCTTGACAGGAGATTCCATTTTGCTAGGATAGTATGAACCAACACTGACAGGACGATCAAAGCACGATCCGCTCTGATCGATGGATTCTCTTTTCATTAAGATACATACTCACGACGCTGGTTATACATATATAGAGCGTACGGCTTACGGCTAGTGTTGCCGTGATACGCTTGATAGTCCAATCAAACACTAATGTTCATCCGCGCCTCCAAAAAGTCTGAAAGACACCACATGTTTGAGCAACTTTTGAATATACAGAAGCCTAATTTATTGATATGCACAGCTGTTTTGTAGGCCATCAGGCTCTGACATTAAGTCAGAATGGCGTGTGTGTCCTCGAGTTTTAAAATAATGGCTTTCGTAAAACATCAGCTTTCCGCTGAAATATGATGCAACTTTCACCCCTGGTTTCGCTATCAATATTACATCATCTCAGACGGGGCAGATCATAAAGCTGCGCATATAAAACATAACCTCAGGAATAAAATCTTACTGTAACTGTGCCTTATGTATTGGCTTGACCAGAGCAGTTTCCATTGGGACAAGTCGGTAGCTAAATATTATGCATAGCGGTGAAACAGCTTTACAAATCGATATCCTTATCATTTCTATCTCTCCATCGCGAGCTTAAGGTTTTATACGCATATGTATAGGTAACCTCCAACCCCCCCCCAATAATCAAGCGCTATGTAGGAGAAGGCCCGTCTGAATGTCATTTTCTAGGACGTCGAGTATACTCGCACTTGATATATGTAGATAACAATAAATTGCCGTTTGGGAGTAGATGCCAATAGCGGACACTGTGGTTTTTTGCTGCTGATAAAAAGAAGCAACAATAAATTAAATCTTGCATGCATGCTGATATATTTAACAGTCTTTACCTCTCACATCAAACACAAGTGGAACTATCTTATGCGGTGGCATACAATCCGCAGTATGCATCCAGCGTATCTCGATGCGAAGGACAGCGATCAAGATGGCATACGTCTGAAATATATATCCTATTATGGACCGAAATGCGATTAATAAGGAGGAAGTTTTTTTAGATTAATTTAACGCGCCACATAAACGAGTGAGGATAACAAATCGAACATGACAGCTTTTATACTCCTGCTTTGGAAAGATAGTGTACTTGATTTGGTTGTTCCGTCCACCTTGCAATCGACTAAGCTTACGAAATGCAGAAATAACAGTTTTTCAATCAGAAAAAAAAGACAAGGATGATGGTAAGCATAAATTGGCAATAAGGAGAATAAGAAAGGGCATTGTATAACCAAAGAGAGAATTATCACGCTAAACTGCACGTCTTCATCATCTTGCGTAAAAGGGGATAACCGTAAACCCGGGAACGATAGAAATGGAGAGAGAGAGAGAGGGCAAGTATACAGATCGTGTGTATACACATCATCATCTGCACAATGCAATGCAAACTTTTCTTTTCGTATATAGTCTAAGCATTTGTGTGTGTCGTCAAAGGCGATAAAGTTTATGATTTTTGCGTGATTGGAATATTTCGCGCTAATATGTAAAAAAGGGGATATTGTGTTTCAAACTGCAATGGTAGATACACCAGGGGGATAGGGCCATGTGAGGTCACAATTATCGCCCTGGATAATTATATTGTTCAATATCATATTGAAAACTTTTTTTCTGTAAAAGGAGAAAAGACATTATATATGTACATGAAAAGGACGAATAAGTGAAAAAAAAGGGGTATCGAAAAAGCTGTTATCGAGGAATTTTTTGTACATGATCCATGGCGACGGTCAAGCCTGTCAACATTTTTAAGGCAACATCGAGTTCCGCAAACTGTGGATCTGCTCGATCCATATGTTTCATAAGATCTAGTTAGAAGAAGACGTGGGGTTAGTCATGTTGACATTACTTTTTTTTAGTCTGGAAGTTATCGGCATACCTTTGATTAATAGACAGTAACGTGGCACGCGCTGAAACGGTGCAATAAAGTAATCTGCAATGCCCATCCGATTTGTCTCCTTACGAGTCAGTGATTCTTGCTCAATCTTGAGAAACAAAACGTTATTGCATGCACGACGGATAAGCTTGCTATGTGTCTCGTAATGCACGGCATATTTCAAGAACACGACCATCTCCTGCTCGAGCATCTGAAACATGCGCCCGACACGGACCCATTGCTTGTGCCCTTGGAAGCACTGCAGGATCTTTTCTGATAATCCCAGCATTTCAGGTAAATGCTTAAAGAGCACGGGGATATCATCTTCCTTGACCAGGGCCGTGCTTTGCTGGGAAGCGGCGATCATGGGCTGCATATAGCGGGTCTGGATCAATTTGAGCAAACGATGGTACGATTGCTCGGTGGTATATAGTTCATTGACGATAAATTTGCATAGTGCGCGATCTTTTGTGGTCTTTGCTATAGCATCATCTTGATCAATCTAGAAGAGCAAAGCTTATTTTGGTTATTATTAAGCTTTGTTTTTCTTTCGCAAAAGGGGGTTAACGGGAAATATTTCTATTAGTATTACCTCGTCCGAAAGCAAGAGCTTAGACACCGTGTTCCGCCAGACAGAGATCGCCTTGACTTCCTTTTTCTGCACGCTTCCAATGACAGCAAACATGGTACGTGCCCGAACAGGCTGCTTCTTTGTTATGACTTCGCTGGACAAGGACGACATTGGCGTGGGGCCGCGGGTCTCGAAAGAAGGATACATGGAGCTGCAGGACACCATGGGCGTTACAGGTTGTTTGTTGCACATAACTGCATTGTTCGGCTGGGTTGCATCCATCGCTTTGTTTAATTTCGACAGGAGCCTGCTCTTGGTTGGATCGTGAGTCACTGTCCGGACTGACGATGACGACGATGACGACGACGACATACTGGATTGACGACTGACGATCCTGCTTTGCAATGCCATGGTGGTTGCGGATGATGGCAGACTACGTCGCCACGGCGGCAAGGGCTCTTCTATTTCGTCGTCGTGGATCTGCTGTTGAGACATGGGTCGTTGTTGTTGCCGTGCTACCGGTAAGCGCGGGGGTGCATACAGGGTATCTGCTCGGTCCCTCTTTTTCGTCGTTGGGGCTCTCCTTTCCTTTGGCTTCTTATTGACAGGACTTTCTGATGGTTGGCTTGAAGCTGTAGAAGAGCATCGCGTGCGTCGCCTCGACACGGATGCGATCAATGTTAGGCGAACGGACTGCAATCGACTCAAGGGCTGTTTTTCTGTAGTCGGTGGTGGCGATGGTGGAGGTGATAGAATGGTGGACGATTTGGATGGCACTGGGGCTGATGCGAGTCGTTTCAGAAAGGATTGTCGTTTGTGCTGCTGCGCTTTGGTGGCGAAAATGGACGATGGTGCGGCGTCGCTTTTTGACATTATTGAATGAGGGGAAGATGGAAAAAAAAGAAAGGAAAGAGGGAAAAATGGCAAAGTCCCTTTCTTTGAAAAGTAAAAAAAAATAGGGGGACAGGGGAAGGTATGGAAGTTTATCAGTGCAAAACTTCTCGTGGTGGTACAGTAAGCGAATGTCAACGAGAGAAGGCGTTGGGGAACCGGGACAACAGTCCGAACAAACTCTAAAGTGCCTTGTTCGTGGTGTATCACTTTTGCGATAATATGCCCTCATTCGGCAGCATTTTTTAAGGGGGCTGCGGATAGGAAAGTGAGCGAGAGAGAGAGAGAGAACAAAGGAGTGTAGGGGTCCAGGGCTCAATGACGAACTAGGCGAATGGAGCCTTGTTTTGATCCGTACTGAATGTTGATAGATCTCGTTCAGACGCACAGACTGGCTACCATTTCGTGTCGTGAGTTTATCATTCCATAGTGCACACAAAGAGCGATCAACAACAAAGGCTGCCTTGGGTGCCGCGAAATGAAAAAAACAAGGGGGAGATATGCGTGGCGTTTTTGTACGAGATCACGCTCTTTGTAACCAAGCGGGCGAGGAATCGGTCCGAATTACCCGCCTGTCTGTCCCGCTCCAGATTCAATTTCCCTTTTTAAACCTTCTGGAGACGCTGTGAGACGATCTCAGCCTTCATCTTTTCCGCAATGCTGGATTCCATACCTGGCCGGGTCTTCGTGGTGGGCGTGTCGCTCCTGATCGCCACGATCGCCTATTCGTCCCAAATCTTTATCTTGCTACCTGCCATGGGATGGTGGTCCATCAGAGCCGCAAAGTCCCTGATTCCCTTTAATATCCTCGTTCTCATGGTCTACTACAACTACTACTTGGCATGTACCACTGATCCAGGCCGGATTCCGCAAGGATGGGTAATTCCCTACTCCCTTCAATGGTCACCTTGACAACAATTGACAACTTTTTTGTTTCGAATAGGAACCACCTTACTCGTCACTTCAATATAAAGATGAATCGGGTTTGTCAACAGCCGACACGGGAATCACGGGTCCTCGCTACTGCAAAAGCTGCAAAACATATAAACCGCCACGAGCACACCATTGTCGTTACTGTCGTCGCTGCGTTTTGAAAATGGACCACCATTGTCCCTGGATTGCCAACTGCGTCGGGCACGACAATTATCCTCATTTCGTTCGATTCATTCTGTACGTTGATATTGCATGCAGCTACGCACTTGGGCTGCTTGTGTGGCGTGTGCGATCGATTCTTGACGATATGCGCCATTTCCGAGTAGGTTGTTTTTCCAGGTTACAAAAAGAGAAACCAGGCTAAAAAGAAAGCAATGTAGTGGCACGCGGACCCAACAACGACCGAGATTGTGTTCTTGGTGCTCAATTTCATACTAGCTTTCGTGGTGCTGTTCTGTGTGGGTATCCTCAGCATCTACCACTTGTATTGCATGGCGCGAAACCAGTCGTCCGTCGAGAGCTGGGAGCGGAGTAAAGTCAAGAAGCTTGTCAAACGAGGAAAAATCATGCCAGTAAGGCCACATTATGACAGGGTGGAAAGGGTGCCGCGACTAACGCCGGCTTCTGTAGATCGAATATCCTTTCGACGTTGGGCTTTACAAGAATATATGCTCAGTACTGGGCAACAACCCGTTCGCATGGCTATGGCCACAGGCACCGACGAGCGATGGATTGGTGTATGCTGTCAAACGTGGCACGGACCCGCGCATACCGTACTGGTGGCCACCGCGCGATCCGGACGATCTGCGACCGTCGATTTTCTCAGCACGGTATAGAAGACAGCAAGAGCGGGAGATCCGACAAAACAAGAACCGGCTGGTGCGACGTGATTCGGAAGGGTACTTGGTACGCGAGATCACGATGGAGGATCGGATGGATATGCTGGAGAACCCGCCCCAGGAGGAGAATTTGGAGCAGCTGGAGGATGATGCCCGGTCGATTGATTCGGTAGAGGACTATTATGACTCGGGAAGCTGTGTCAGCGATGATGGCGAGGAGAGTGTCCCTCGACGCGCCGATGAAGAGTATCAGATGCACCCACAGTTTCATGCGCGGTGGATGGAGGATCGCGTGTTGGATCTTTCTGGCGGTGACTACTATGGATCTGGATCGTCGTCCTGGGAAGACGATGACGATGATGACAATGCTCCTCTGCTGATAAACGGAAACGATAGACATTCTAATAAAGTCGTCGCCAAGGAAGATTGACAAGAGCTTAAATTGATTGTCTCCAACTGTTTTTGGAAAGCCGACGTGTGCGCGCGTATCTTGCACAGCTTCAAAAATGTCGATTGAGCCAGAAGTTCCTTACGATGTTGATTTTGACACGCTCGAAGAAGAAGAAAATTGGCGTGATCCTCAGATCTTGGCTGATGAAAATGCCATTCGTCGGCAACGCGAGTTTGGTGGTGACATTGGCGACTACGATTACAGTGAACCACTTCAGAGCCAGGACCAGCAGCCCGATGATTGTTGGATGCTGCCACCCGAATACACGCTGCAGGAAGTTTTGGGCCTCAAAAAAGCCAAACTAGAAGAGATTCGAAACGAAACAGCCACCTCGTTGAAATACAATGAATCCAAACACCAAGTTGACATTTGGGGCGCCCGCGACTCTGTCAATCGTGCCAAAGCCTTACTCGAACTGATCGTGCAGCGGTTGCATACTCAGAAGGCTGCGACACAAAGGAAGAGCAAAAAGTGGGGCAAGCCCGAGCGTGAGCTCACAGAAAAGGAACGGAGGCGCGCCGACCGTAAACAGGCGCAACAGGCCGAAGCTCGTAGCTATATGGGCTACCCCACAGTGCCCCAGCCCTACAACGCCCTCGTGCCGCTCCCTGACAAGTCAATTTCTGCACCAGAACTTTTCGGTGCTCGCGAAGAGTTTCTGAACAGAGTGCGAGTGGAGTGCAAGAGCTACATTTACTACAACGCGCAGATGAACATCATCAACATTGCCGGCGAGGACGAGGACGCTGTCAAGCAAGCAGCCATGCGTATGCGCAACCTGTATCTCTACAACGCACGATCCCCGTCATCCAAAATTCTGCGCCAGTTGAAGCAACCATCCACCAACATGATGGTCCAATTCCGACGCTTGCCGCAAGGGTTCGTGACTCAGCGATACTTGCAACCTGCCCAGGAGCAACTGTCGCTTGGCAAGGACCGGCTGTTGGAAGGTGTTCTCACCGGTGTCGTGGATCGAATCACCGAACGCGAGAATCTGATTGATTTGGACGACGATCCTCGTCCAGAAGAGGATAACACGACAGGATTGTCCGAGGAAATGCAGAATCTGGACAGAGAAAACATGAAAAAGGCTCAGGATGCGCTCGAGCTGGGCTTGGAAAGCATTCGCCTGGTACGCTGGGAAATTAAGCTGAAGATCAGATTGGGCCAGATCGTCGTGGTCAGCTACCCTCGCCGTGACAATGCCATGACGCTTGAAGAGATCGCGTACAAGTTCTTCCCAAATCGCAAGTTCGAGTCTGAATTGGCCCCGTGCATCGGCAAGGACATGGAGAATCTCAAGCCGTTATTCGAATGGCTCTCCTCCAAGTGCATCCAGTACGCCGACTCGCCACGTACCACCTATACCATTGATGCCGAGCAATACCCTCAATTCGTCGAGAAGCCGACGCCATACAGCCGCCGCGAACAGCAGTCTGCGTCCATGGATAAGGAAGACCGATGGCGCACAACGATCATTGCCCACTTTACCGGCGAACGACGCGTTGGACTGTGGCGTTGTTTGACCGAGTTCCGCGACATTGTCACCATCAGCAACGCCGATCTTGAGAACGACTATTCATGGGAGCTCAAGCTGCAGACGGCAGTACGCATGAACAGCGATAGCTACGACACGCCTCACGGACGATTTGTCGAACATCTTAGACTCAACCAAGATACGAACCGACTTATCCTGTTACCAAACTGCACAGATTACTATCCTCAACTGATAACGCAAAAGACGAAATGGGTGTACGGTTACGGTGACTACTGGGATATCGAGGTGGCGCGTGATGAGGTTTGGGACGTCAACCGCTTGAACATTTCACCGCAGCGCCGCGATTTACCCGTAGATCTGACCTCTCACGAGCCACATCGTGTAATTTTCAAGTTCTCGATCTATCACACCAAATGGATGAACCGTTTCTCCGAGAATCTATCGTTGGGCGTGGGCGAGGCACCTGCATGGACACCGGTCGATTTTCTGAGAAACCCCTATGACCCCGACGAAAGCATGGAGGGCATTATCAACATCGCCCAGAAGATGAAGGAAATCTTGGGCAAGGAAGTCAAGCCATATTACGACGATCTCAATTTCTAAAATAAAAAACCTGGAAAGAATCCAATAAAGCTGCTCAATCATCGCTTCAAACGCTCGCTATTTTTGTCTGTGTTTGAACTGCTTCTGCTTTTCCATGCCACGTTTTACGCCTTGCCACGGTATGTTACAACTGTGCATCGATACTCTCGACTAATCTCGGATCGCGTAGCGTGTAAAAAACGGCGAAAAAGGTGCTTGTTTGAAAACGACTCGAGAACTTGCGTCCGGTGCAGCCATCTGCACATCGATTGCATTCTCCCGCAACACATTTCCAGTTGGGATGACAAAGATGTGTTGCCTAGCGAGATTGGTCCCAAAACAATAGTGTACTGGGATTACGAAGTTGCGTTACTGGAAGAGAAGATACATCATTTGGAGCTTGAACTTGACTGCCAACGAGAGAAATATCGACAAATGCAAAATATGGAATGGTCCATGACTGTGGAGAACGGCCGGCTTAAGCTTCACACACCCATCACAAGCATTGAGGAACTGATACTTTACGGCAAAGCCTCGGTCCGATACCTATCGCCTTTCAAAGGCGTGTTCGACATCACGACCCTTAGATTCGACAACACAAGCGCCTACACAATCATAAATACATTTTGCCGATTGTATTCTCAGTCCATAAGCACATGTCCCAATAATAGATGCATCACTCCCTCATCACCGACGTTAGAGACAGAAGCGCGAGCCATTGCTGACGACCTAATTCGAATATATTTCAAAGAAATCAACTCAAAAGTTCCGTTTCTCCACGAACCAACGTTTCTCCAACATTATCACTCACTTGCCGATCCTCTTTCCTGCCCGCTTACACTAGCGATATGTGTACAATGTGCTTCAACCGTATACGAACGATTCAACCACAATACCACCAAGCGAAAACTACTGGCCGAGCTCTTTTATGCAAAATGCAAGAAGATACTCGTCGATACGTTTGATGATCCTAAGCAGGCAATCTGGACGGTATTTACAACCACGTTTTTGTTATTCTTTGTTACGTTCGTACTCGCGCAGCCGTCCGAAGCCCGTCGATTGGCGAGTATCTCATATCTCTTGTGCAAAAACATCGAGCCTACTATCACCAAGGTTGATGGAATACTGCAGAAATTGGTTCAACGACACTCTTTGTACGTACAGCACTGGCTCAGTATCTTTGACATGTTAATTGACGGAAAGGAATGGCGATACTTCGCCCAGTTATCACTCTTGGAACCGATACCTGATGAATCCGAAATGTCAAAGCGGTATCTGGACATGATCAATTTTTATATACGCCTTTGGATGAACCCTTGTGTGGAAGAAATAGTGGTACGTATGATCCAGACGCTTCTTGAATCCACTTGAAATAACTAGAGTTTCTAGACCTTTTCTGGAAACCGAACCAGATACGTTAGCCTTGAAGCTGTTTGTAAAGCAGTTCTGATAATCATGGAATGGTGGGAGTGTCTTCCACAGTATCTGCGACTCTGTGATGATGTTTATCAAGTGGACTCAAGCACAATTGATCGGTGCACAGAGGCAGTGGCGATCCTTAACCTTGGATTTGTGCATTCAGCCCTGTTGCGATTACATATACCTTTAATTACGCCTTTATCGGTTTCAGATGATGCCGAGAACGGTCCAGAGATCCAGGAACTGGTGCGGGAAAAGACGGTGGAGATGATTTTACGGTCGTGTGATATATTGCTAACTATTATCATCCACCTTATGCTTACTCCGGAGCATGATTTACCACCTAGTAAGTCTATTTACTAGGAAGGTAAGGCAGCTACTAATAGTTTTTACCAGTATCATTCGAGTTTATAGCTTGTACTATTCATGCACTCATCAATGTTTCATGCCAACCAGATGCAAAGATTCCTCTCCACATACAACAAAAGTTTTACCGTTGCATCGATTTGATTCGTGCGAAGTTACCGCATGACAATCAAATTCCTCCGGATTTGTCGCCACTCAATGCTTACTGGACAACAAAACAGCTTGGCGACCTAACAGTATACCGCGATCAGCCAATGCCTGGCATAGCCCTTGTTGAAGACTTGATCATTGCATTTTGCAACCAATTACGATCATATTTTGCTTATCATAATCAAAACGATTCTTCATCCCCTCGCCCAGATAGTTTACTAAACGCCATTTTGTGTTCTGACTCTCTGTATAATTCCAGCCCATAGCAACAAACGTGATGATACCACATTACAGTAATATTAGCTATCAGCATCTTTCAATTCGATTAACTATTGGGGGGTGTTTAAGCACTGGTTTCATGCATATTTAAAGTGCAGGCCGGGCATAGGAGCTAATGATTCAATGTTTGTTACACTTTAAAAAATGACCCGTAAGAATCCTTGCAAAGGCAAGTCGATACAATTCCCGGTCTCATTTGTTGCTTAATCTAAGCGTTCATGCAGCCTGCAAAAAGCGACAAAAGCGATGTTATTGGGAAGGCGATTCGCCGGTTTGCGTCCTCTGCACGAAATTCCAACTTCAGTGCATTCCCTCGAAACTTGAATCTAGCAGCAGCGATGAAGACGATGTCTTGCCAACGGAGTATAGTTTGAAAACGTTAGATTACTGGCATTCGCAAATTGGACAATTAGAGAACGAGCTGGAACAAACGGAATACAATGTCGATCGGTATCGCAATGAACAACGTCAACTGCAAAAGAAGGAATGGAAACTGGTCATACAGGACGGCGTGGTAAAGCTGCTCACGCCAATTGAAAGCATCGATGAGCTCATCATGTTCACGCAAGCATCGCTCCGGTATCTTTCCCCTTTCCAAAACATTATCAGGATGACGCCGTTTCAGTTCGAGAATTCCACCAGCAACGTTATTCAAAAGTCGTTTTTTCGAATATTTACCAGAACCATCGAGAGTCGTCAGAACCCATGCTACCATCAGCCGTCGCCACGGATGATCTCGGTTACCTCGGCAGAAATTCGATCCATTGCTGACGATCTGATCCGTCTGTACTTTGAGCAGATCAATCCGAAATTACCACTCTTGCACAAACCAACGTTTCTACGACACTACCAGTCCCTCGAGGATCCACTTTCCTGTCCAATCACACTTGCCATATGCGTGAACACCGTGTCATGCAACCGCCAGGTCTTGAACTACAATGCCAGTGAACGACGACAGCTAGGCGAAGTATACTACAACAAATGCAAGGAGATCCTGGCCAATATCTTTGACGATCCAAAAAAGAAACTGGAAACAATCTTTACAATCACGTTTCTACACCATTTTATTATATTCGGGCTGGTACGCCCAGCTGAAGGACGTCGACTAGCAACAATATCATATCTGCTGTGCAAAGAAGTGGAGCCCTCCATTGCCACCAACAACGGATCACCATTATCTATCTTATTTAAACGGCACTATTATCATTTGCAGCACGTTCTGTGTTTGCTTGACGATATTATCGACCAATCTACCTCACGGCCATACCCATCAATATCACAGCTTGAAAAAATTGTAGACGAGGACCAAGTCACCTGCGCATACATTGACACATACAACCATATGCTACGACTATCCCAACACCCCTGTTTAAAAGGAATGACAGTCTGGGCAAGCATACATTAAGCACATCACACATCTTTCTTTCCTAACGCTGTTGTAGACCTTTACTAGGGACACAAACGCCCGCATGTTCAGCCTTGAGAGGATTATCGAAAGCGATAGAACTATTAGTGAATGGTGGAGTAGTCTCCCGTCCAACTTGCGGATCCGTGATGACTATTATGCAGAAGATATCGACAAGGCGGTGAGCGGATGCAAATCTATGGCGGCAGTGATGATGTTTGCGTATTTGCACGCGAATATCATCCAAGTGCATACATGTTTGATCATGCCAAGACCGAGTTCGGATGATGCTCAAAGCAGCGATGAAATTCTAAATCAGGTACGGAACAAGGCGCTATCAACCGTTCTACGTTCGTGTGATCTAGTGCTCAGTGCGGTTACGAATATTGTAACCAGTTCCGAGTTGGATATACCAGTCTGTAAGTCTTGTTGTTTCTCGCTCGATAGCTTAATTTACTGACGTGAGCATTTAGTTACTTTCCAGTTCATTGCCCGCGTTATCCATGCATTTATTAGCGTGTCCAAATGTCCAAAGTCTAAAGTCCCTGCAAGTCTACAGCACAAATTTTATTGCTGCGTCCAATCCATGCGTGCCCAAATGCCCTCTGACAACCAAATCCCACCCTCCATTTCACCAATCAACACATACTTGTCAACGAGCCACTTAGGTGATGTCACAGTTTATCGGCGCTATCCGTTTCCGGGAATAGCACTTATTGAAGACATTCTCGCTACATTTCATGAACAACTACAAGCTAGCTTTACTAATAACGATGATTCCCCATCTCCTGACTTCGTGAACTTTACATTATCTGATAACTTTATACAGTAATTTTCATGCATGTATATAGAGCACATGTAGTAGCAAATCTTTTTGTGTATGAATGTATAAAAGAGATAGCATTGTCCTTTATGCGTATTAAGATTACAGAGAATAATTACTTCTACATTTTTAATTATTTTTTATTTAGCTTCTTACAGGGAACTCTGCACATAGAACTGCGTTTATGAAACTATAATTGAAGGTAGAAACTGTGCCCATCTGGTTCCGACCAAGGTGGGATTGCAAGTCAGCACAGAACATATTAAATAAGTCCAAGATTAGAGCGGCTCCAGGAAGTGGATACTGGGTATAAACTTGGAGATCCCCTTGCTGTCTTGTTTCCATGAATGCCTTAAGCGGTGATAGCGCAGGTGGAATTTTGTTATCAGATGGCATTAGGGCATGGATAGCGTGAGTGCATTCGAAAAACTTGCATTGCAGACTTGACGGGATTTTTGTACTAGAGCAGCTTGCAACAGTGACCAATCCGTGGATGACACGGGACATGAGTTCGAACGTCACTGATAATATATTATATTAGTATCGCTAACTATTAAAACCAATCAAACTTACATGGTGGTATGTCTTCTTTGAAATGGTTAATTATGCGCAAAAGCGTACTGAGAACTAGATCACATGATCGCAAAACTTGTGATATTGCCTTTTCGCTCAACATTTGTATTGCATCCTTGCTGTTTTGCACGACATCATCCGGTGAGAGAGGCTTTGGATTGACAAGACATACATAGACTCGTAGCATATTGTAGTGTACAAAGGCAAATACCAGTGCAGCAGCTTGTGATGTATTTTTCATCACTGCATCTTGAGTGTCCTCTGCATTAAAATCTTCGCAAAGCCGGAGCTGTGGAGGAAGCTCGTCATACCATTCGTGGATGGCTCGGTCGCAATGAAAAATCATCTCCAGGCTGATATCAGTAGCTGGGTTATCGGCGAACGACTGCAAAAAAAAGGATATTTCGTTAGCCGAAGGGAAGACTAGTTCGAAGGCTGCCCTACTATCACATTCTTGACAAAAGGTTTTTGGAAAAATCCAAGTATATGGTTGTACACATCGATATACATGCACGTCACTTCATCCTCATCCGGTATCTTTTCGAAAACCTGTATTGACGGAAAAGGAACTGGGGGGATGGTTCCATCAATCACATGGTTGACGAGCCTGGCAGCACGCTGTATGAAAAAGTAGTGCCGCTGAAACAAAACGGACATAACCGTTGGTTCCTTGATTTCAGAAAAATCAGACTCTAGTTCTTTACAAAGCAAGTACGCAATCGTAACAAAGCGTCGACTTTCCCGTGGTTTCAGGAGCACAAATGTTATAAAGTGTATCAAAAACGTTATCGTGAAGATCGTCTCAAGTTTGCGATCCGGGTCATCGAACGTGTCGGCCAAAAGTTCTTTGCATCTATGACAGAAGAATTCTCCCAGTTGACGGCGTTCGACTGCAGAGTATCTTTTTTGCAAGCCACGATATGTGCATATGGTATTGACACAGATTGCAAGGACGAGGGGGGATGAGAATGGATCGGCGAGGTTATTGTATTGCTGAAGAAACGTTGGCGCATGCAAAAGTGGCATTTTGCGATTATTGTGTCGTAGATGTAGGCGGATCAGATCATCCATGATCTTTCGGATCTGAGGTAAAGTGTATGGCATCGACTTTGGTGACGAATAAAGTATCTGTCCCTTCAACAATCGCTGAGTCATAGCCTGAGAAAATACTCGACACACGGTCTGCGTAATCGTGGTAAGCGCCCTGTTTTCGAATCGAAAAAGTGTGGTCTTGATGATGTTTTCGAACGGTGCGAGATACCGCAGTGAAGCCTGACTGAACATGATCAACTCTTCGAAATTTCTAATTGCTGTATGTAGCTTAAGTTGACCTTGCTCGATGCTAAGCTTCCATTCAATATTTTCGAGTTTCCGTTGTTTATCTTGACAACGGACAAGATCGCATTCCATTCGCTGTAATTCGTTCTCCAATTGTGTAATTTGGTAGTGGTAGTATTCCAATGTCTTGATATTGTATTCACGAGGCAAGATGTCTTGGTCATCATCACTGGATTCATCGGCTGGAGTGCATTCCACTTTTAACTTGCTGCAGAGGAGACAGACGTTCGAGTTCCGTTTCCAAATGCATCCTTTTTGTCGTTTCCTGCATGCTGTCAATTCAAAGCTAATAATGAGAATATGTAATTGCCTTGGCTGAAAATGATCTACCTCTACAAGGGTGGTTTCGTGCCATCGTAGAGTAAAGTGGGACGAGCAGTTTTATTTTTCCTCACAAATATGGGCGCTGTAACCATGTCTGGGCCGGCTCGAATTAATTTTTTCATTTTTAGAAGTTCCATATTGTGAACGCCGAAAGGCGCTTACTATATGGACCTTTTAAAAACATAATTACGTTAGACTATATATATTGAGCGACGTTACGCATATTTAGTTGAGTATATCTAGCATAAAAGAAAATTGCTCAGATAATGAAGCAATCGACGAATTTTATGTAGTAAGCCTGAGGTCCGCCCAAGTCCAGTGAGGCTCTAGAATTTAAACACAGAAAAGAACTTTAGGTGCAAGGCATAAGAATAGTTGATACGTAGCTCCAAACTGCGTATCTTTACCTGGTGTATAGAACGCTTTTTTGCATGAGTAATGGTAGTTTATTGTAAGCTGGTAAGGTAACAGTAGCAGTGAACCCATCTAGTAATAAGTATTAACTATCAATACTGGAAGCGGAAGAGCACTTGTCAAAATCTCTCGCACATGAAATGATTAAGGAAATAGTCGTAGATTCTCGGAAGAGGATGACGCATAAATTCCGTCAACAGCACCCTTATCGTCTGTGCAACTTTAGCTGGTTAAATAAGATATATCGAGGTGCTTTTTGTGGCATATCATGGGATACTATACGCAGATAACTCGCATTCACCTACCAAAGTGAAGCACTTACTATGCATAGCCTAGATGTAAAAAGTTCACTGTCACGTTCAATAGATTATAGGCCAGACTGACCAGCGATATGGCACATGTATTTAACTCAGGAAAATCGTTGAGCTTGTTGATTGATTCCGGACTGAGCGCCGAAGACTTCATGACGCCCGCCTTAGTTTGGAAAGTCCGGTCAGATAACTTTTAATGGTAATTGAAGGTTATGTTACAAACCATTGCTTTGCTACGTACATAATCTCGTTGTTTAATATATGTGTGTCTTCGTCGCAGTACAAATGCATTGAGAGATCAAATCTGGACTTTATTTAGTGAAGGAAAATCTGCGCTCAGAGCAGCATTAATAAAGCTGGTTCTATACGTGGAAGATGGCCTCATTTGATTTTGGACAAGACGTGTTTGTAAATCAGTGCAGAACATAGTGAACATGTCTACAACTAGAGCAATACTTGGCATTGGACAATTAAAGTAGACCTGAAGATCTCCTTGCTCTTGCTTCTCCATGTAGGCTTTCAGAGGAGAGAGTGATGGCGGTATTCGGGCGTCGGGTTTGACTTGCTCATCAAATGCTCGGGCGAATGCAAAAAACTTGTGTTGTAACCTTGGTGGTATTTCCGTATTAGGGCAACTTAAGATGGTTACCAGTCCGTGTATAGCACGGGACATAAATTCGAATGTTACTAATGTACACATAACCATCAATACGGGCAATAATACGGAAATGATCTGATCAAACTTACTCGGGGGTATATCAATCTCGTAGCTAGCAATCATTGGTAAAAGTGCAGTGAAGAGTAAATCGCACGATCGTAAGACTTTTGATATCGCCTTATTGCTCAGCATTTGTAAGATGTCCTTGTCATCTTGTAATAATTCCTCTGATGAGAGTATTGGATTAACTAGACACCCATGAATTCGTATCATATTGTAGTGGGCGAATGCAAACGTCACCTGCGCAGTAAATGACTTGTTTCGATTTATTGCGCCCTCCGCATCTTCTGAGCAAAAATCATCGCAAACTCGAAGGTTGTGAGGAAGTTTCGCCCACCACGCTTGGATCGCTCTGTCGCTTTCAAGGATCGTTTCGAGACTGATATTGGTAACTGGATTTCCGGCAAATGCCTGAAAGAACACTTTGATCAACCAGAGAAAATCATCAGCGACCTGTGGTTGGATTGACTTACTATCACGCTCTTGATACAGGGATTCTGTAAAAAGCCAATCAAAGTGTTGTACATCTGCATATAGGCGCAGGCCGCCTCGTTCTCACCCGGGATACTTTGCAAAAACAGAGGCTCAGGCCAAGGGAGTGAGACAGAGCCACTCATTACAAGTTCTGTGAGTTTGAGCATGCGCTCTATATAACTGGAGTGTCGTTGAAACAGGATAGACGAAACTGTCGGTTGGCTGCTTCGGGAATAAACCAATTCCAGATCTTTGCAAAGTAAATACGCGACGGTTAATAATCGTCGGCTTTCTGGTAAGTTCAACGACACAAATATAACGAAGGTGGACAAAAACGTGATGGTGAAAACAGTCTCCAACTTCCTTGTTGGGTCGTCAAACATGTCGACCAAAATAGCTTTGCATCTGTCGTAAAAGTACTCGGCTAATTGGCGTCGTTCGGTGGCAGAATACATCTGATGAACTTTGCGGCATGTACAGACGGTGTTGACGCATATCGCGAGAGTGATAGGGCATGAAAATGGATCTGCCAGGCTAGTGTAATGCTCGAGGAACGTTGGCTCATACAGGAACGGTAGCCTGACATTGCTGTATTCCAAGTGTAGGTGGATCAACATATCTATGAAGCTTCGCATGTCGAGTATCAACGGTATCGACTTTGGCCGAGAAAAGGGGAGGAAGCCCTTAAACGTTTGCTGGTTTACGCCTTGGGAAAATATCCTATAGGCCGTATGCATCACAGTCATGAGGGTTCTGTTTTCGAACCGAAACGTTGCTGTTTTGAAGACACCTTGGAACGGTGAAAGGTAGCGGAGTGAGGCTTGACTAAACATGATCAACTCTTCGTAGCTCCTGATCGCCGTAAGTAGCCTTAATTGCCCGTTTTCGATACTCAGCTCCCATTCCTTGTTCTGTTGCTGTTGTTGCTGTTGTTGTTGCTGCTCCTGGCAATGAATCAGATTCAGTTCTGTCCGTTGTAACTCGGTCTCCAACTGATCAATTTGGTAATTCCAGTATTCTAATGCCTTGGGAACGTATTCGCGAGGCAGCACGTCGTTGTTGTCCTCTTCGCTGGAATCGTTGGCTGGTATGCAATCAACTTTCAATTTGGAGCATAAGATGCAAGCGTTGGAATTTCGCTTCCAAAAGCATTCTTTCTGTCTTTTCTTGCAGGCTGATGATTCAGAACTGACAATGAGAATATGCAATTGTGCTTTCCAAATATTATCTACCTCGGCAAGGCAGGTTGCGTGGCATGATAGGTTTGAAAGTGAGACCATAATCGGCCCCAGCTGAAACGTGCCAACTCAACGATGACCATGGAAACCGAGGAACACTTTAACATTTATTGAATGGCCTGCATCATAAAATTAAGCTGCCTCTCATTAAAGCATTTGCAAAAACACCAAGAAACGAAGACCATGACCATGATCCGTCAGGTCCGCGAACAAAATGCGATTGTAGATACGTATGCGTAGTGCAGAGAATATCCGAGACTAAAGCGTAGCCTGGTAACGGGCGGCTTCTGTAGACATCGAAATTGCTGATTTGCTGCGTGATCATAAACGCATCAAGTGGTGATGATGAGGGGGCAATTTGATTGTCGGCCGGGAACTGTAAGGACATCGCATGCATAGCTTGGTTGAACTTTTGTTGGATACTCAGAGGAATCTGCACGGTGGGGCACAAAGATACTGTGAACAACCCGTAGATAGCTCGAGACAGGAATTCAAGCATCGCTGCATTCAAAAATTGATGAGATATTTTGATACCAAAGTAAAAAAAAAAAGCTACTTACGAGGTGGCATATCAGCTTGTGTGTGATGAATATGCAATATTGTGCTAAGAAGTGCATCCGATGAGCGCATGATCACGTTTTTCGCTCTTTCGTTAAGCAACATCACAAGTTCTTCATGGTTGCTTTCATCATCCCCAGTTGGAGAGTCGCCGTCTTGCGGGAACCGCTCGGGTGTAATCAAACACGCATAAAGCCGAAGTAGTGTTGCATGAGCACAAGAAAACACGATCGCTTTGTGGATGGAGGTATTTTGCTGGATACTACTAGTAGCGTTTTCGGCGAATAGGTCGTCGCACACCCGTAGATGATTTGGAAGACCTTTCCACCATTCGTGAACCATCAAATCTAGTCGAAATACTGCCTCGAGTGTTACGTGATCCGATCCCCCACTAATCATGTGGTCCATAGGGTCCTAGTCATAACCAGAGTGAGATCTTCCCATTCACCTCTTGATCCGATATTGCATTCTCACCATGGCAGCTCTCAATTGAGGGTTCGTTACAAATGGTAACAAATGGTTGTACATGTCGATGTTTTGGCACGTCGCATCATCCTCTCCAGGTATTGTTTCCATGAGTCGTGCACATAGCAACGAATATGGTGACGGGCGCTCGTCCATAAGAAAACTGAGAACGCTCAATGCATTTTCTGCAAACATAGAGTGCCGATGGATCAGGATTCGCATTGCGGGAACATCATTGTCGTCAGCTTGAGAATCCAATTCTCTGCACAGCAGGTATGCGATAGTGACGAGCCGGCGTGCCTCCGATGGCTGTAACAGTATGAAGGTAACATAATGATGTAAGAACGTGACTGAAAATATCGTTTCGAGCTTTCGAGAGGGTGCATCAAATATGTCGACGAGGATCGCTTTACATTTCGTGTAGAAGAACTCGGCCAAATGTCGCCGTTCGTCAGCGCTGTAGTCAAGATGACGGCGAGAGGTACAGACGGTGTTGACACACACGGCGAGTGTGACAGGACATGACAACGGATCAGCGAGGTTGCGATAATGTTCGAAGAATGTTGGCGCATGGAGAAACGGAAGTCTGGGATTCTTGTATTGGAAGTATACATGTATGATATGATCTATGATGGTTCGATAGTGTTCCGATGTCGTTTGCAATTGCTCTTCGGCTAGCCTTGGCCTGTCAGGCTCATTGATGACTCGTGTGAACATTTTACGAAATGCCCGTAAAATTGGTGTGAAGGTTGCGTTTTCACAGCGAATAGGAACATTGTTGAATAATCCTTTGAACGGCGAGATATATCTAAGCGACGCTCGACTGTACATGATCATCTCTTCTATAGATTTGATTGCAGTCTGAAGTTTCAGTTTTCCGTCTTCAACGCTTAGCTGCCATTGTCCTTGCTTTGCCATGGTCGAACATTCGCGAACATTTCTTTCCAGGTATTTCATTTCTTGATCTAATTGCGTAACCTGGTAACGCCAGTATTCTAACGTTTTTGGAATGTACTCTTTCGGCAGTACGTCGTCATCATCGTCTGGTAGATTGTCGATCGGTATACAGGTAAGCTTTAGTTTCGTGCAGCGGACGCAAACACTCGAGTTTTGATGGTAAAAGCATCCCCGTTGTCGTTTTTTACAAGCTTTTCAATCATTTAGATTCTTAATGGAGGAAAACACAAGCGAAAGCGTACCTCTGCAAGGGGTTTTGCGGGGCATTTAAGACAAAGTGGCAAATTTCAAAACAGTCAACTTATCTGACCTTTGATCTTCTGATATTCTCAATGTTCTATTCATTCCAACACCATGCTTGGCTGTGAACGTAGGATAATAGACTTCTGGCAGCTGGTATCTATCTAATTATCAACATAGCCGCTCATTTACTCGACCATCGTTTTTGTAGACGATATTGCTCAACTCGACATTACGAGTCAGAAGCTGTCGCCTGCAAGGCTGCCTTGAACAAAGCTGTAGATAAACGTTAAAACTATAATCAGTGCATGACTAAACTTCGAAATGTATTAAATAGCGCCGAATCAATGCAGTTTGATTAAGGTCACTTTCAAGGTTTTTATTATTATTAAAGATGATACAATAGCGGTGTGATATCGTTGAAGGATATTAAATGTCTATTATCCCCGCAGTAAGGCAGTTGTGATATCGACATATCAGCAGTAAAAGATAGAGCTTGCCCACGTGACGCCAATCTTTTTACAGGTCAATCGTCGAATTTGATAATTAAGGTGGAGTCCATTGTACTTGCGCTAAATATGCATGCGAACTGAGATCTAAGACATAGACATCATCAAAGTAATGCTTTCCATCATATCCTCCAAACATGACCAGCCTGCTGTCGTACATGACCATTGTATGATATCCTCGGGAAGTTGGCGCCTGTCCATACACTTTCCGGACCTCCCATGCCATGGTTACTAATTACAAAATGAGCTTTTCGTTCAATCAACCTCTGTCTATCCCATACCAAAATTAAGCATAAGCAGATCATGACAGTAATGTGTTCCATCGTGACCTCCTGTGACGAAAAGATAGGATCCGACACATACTGATGCATGAGATAATCTTGGTATTTCTGGGTCAAGGTGCTCGGAATGCCAGCGATATGACACTTTTATAACACATGTTAAAGAAGAGGCCCATCTAATCCCGCTTGTTAACTTACCTAGATCCAGCAGGTGTACATCTCCAAAGCAAGTATGACCGTCACTTCCACCGTAAATAACTAGCTTGTTTCCCACAAGATTTCCACTATGATATCCTCTGGACGTCGGCCTGGCTCCGCTTGTCTCGACTACCGACCACACATTCTCGCGGATATTGAAACAGTATACATCGTTCAATGCATGCACACCATCCCCGCCACCAAATACGTAGAGCTTATTTTCGAAAATAACCGAGGCGTGCGCACGTCGCGGGGATGGAGAAGGGCCCTTTGTCTGCAATCGAGTCCAAGTCAATGAGGTTGTGTCGAGCATAAATAGGTGGCTGTAGTAATGTGGTCCGTCACCGCCACCAAACATGTAAATTTTGGATTCCTGTTCATGCACGGTTGCACTGTGTGCCCGACAAGGTGGAGGAATCTCGCCATAAACCGTGGGTTTTGACCAGGTGAACGTGTCTAACTCACACACTTTGAGTTTTTTTTTAGGTTTGGAGGGGAGAAACGTACCTAGATCCAGCGTGTGAAGCTTGGCAAATCCGCCTTTGTTGTCTGTTCCGCCAAAAACATACATGACACCATTGACAACAACACTCGTGTGCGCCCTGAGTGCTCGCGGTGCATGTCCATACGTTGTTGCACGCGACCAATACATGGCAGGTGCAGGTGCAGCTGCTATTGCTGGTGCCGATACTGGCACCGAGTCCTGCGCCCGTTTTGAGCGGTCTCGTCGTTTACTTTCTATCGTATATGGTTACTACCACGAGCTTCAAGTAACAAGGCAAAAAAAAACATACGATCTTCGGATGCGCGTCGTTGGGAGGTCGACCAGCGTAACGATGGTGATAACGGGCTACTATCGGTATATTCGCGACTTTGCTGACATCATTAAGTTGACTGCCAAGGTGTTCCTTTGCAACGAGTGCCATTCTTTACCTGGGAGACAGCGATTGAAGCGCGGATCCGGTTGATGAAGTTGATCGTTTTACTTTGGATGCTGGTGCCAGGGATGAGCGGGGATCATTTTCGGATGGGCGTCGTCGCTGTGACATTGTTGAAAGAGAGGAGAAAGAGGAAGAGCGGGACAAGCCGAGTAATTCATATGCGGGTGCAAGGCCAAAACACACGGACAAAAAAAGAGAGAATGGTTTGCCGATCGGTGTACCTCCCAAACTCTAATCTATTCCCAGCAGCAAGAACGGAAATCAAATCCAGGAACAGCAACTCTTGGTTGCACCGCTTGCATCTCCCCGCGCCCCCCAACTATACGTGTGGATTGGCTATTCCCGCTCAATGAAGCCGTCCAGAAAGGAGATGGAATAGAGCCATGCCACTTGTCGGATGTCCTCTCTCTCAGGAGTTCCGTTTCATTTTGTTTCCTCTCCCTTTTGCTTCGCAATCGTCGTGCGCCGTAGGACAAGCCCGTTTGTAATGTTCCCCTGATCACTTTCCACGCGAGCCTCGTACCACTTCAAGGTCATGATACACAGCGTCAGAATTGATTGTTTGGTGCTCCCTTGAGTGTGTGCGATGCTATATTTTAACCGTCCACTGAATGGCAGGGCAGTAATCATTCGAGTTTTGACAGCTTTGGTGCACTTGAAATGCGTGTGTACATATATAGAAGATCTTAATCGATCTGGATCTTGCTGGACCCTCTTTTTCGAACAATGATCTACTGCTCATCAATCCAATATTGACGACGATCGCCGTAATGATCATCCTGCTGCACTCTGCCTATCCTTATGAACATCAATTGCCGCCATACACAATCACCTCATCAGGCAGAACACCATGCTGTTGTCGGGTCCGCGAACTATTTTGAAAGTACGAAGAAGGGAGTATGACATGATATTTTTTTATTATGATTGAGCCAAAGGAACACTGGTAGAAAACGTAATGTAGCCTGTTTTGTTGCTTCTGTTCGTGTGATTTTTCTTGAAGAGTATAGATTTGAGCCAATTAACTAAACAAATCAAAATTCTGACAACAAAATATGGTAGAACGGACCGAATGCCTTCCGTTTGCGGTCACCGTGGTAGCACCTTTGTGCAACGTAGTCAGGCGTCCGAAAACTAGGTACGACATTTGCTTCTTCATGAGCTTCTTTAAATGGTAGCCAAGCATAATGCACTCTCTTACCTTGTAATCTTTCCGAATGGACCCCGACTTGTTGCCGCCTTATCTGAAAGCAATGCTATTTTTACAGACATATTTTATCACGACTTCATACCGTCTCGTAGCAGCAATCTGTGCTAAAGCTTGTGCTTCGTTATATTGCTTTTTATAGAGCGTACAAGTGGTTTGATCGGCCTGTCTGGGTACCTACACGAAAAAAATCTCCAAAATTTACCTTTATGCGCTCAGCGATGAAAACGGTAACTCCCTCATTGTTTGCTGTGCAGAAAGCATAAAACACAAGTATATTACATTAGCATTACTTCATTCGGTCAGGAGGAAAAACGTGTCAATCCCAGGGAGTCAATGGCTCTTATACTCTTCAATCCCTACTTATAACCTAATTGATCAACATATATGAGTGGGCTAATATCTCACAGTTCATACGCACAGCGAGCAACGTTGATTTCTTTTCGATCCCAGATTATGCTAGAAACACAAACTCAACGATTCCGCAAAGCATGCGTTTTGGATCATATACTACAAAAGTTAAAGCAGGTTAGTATATCTCGTAAGTGTTTTGTATGCTACGTTTGAAGGCTAAACGGTGCGCTTATTCCAGGTAAGACTTTCCTCCGTCACTAATACTTTAAGTTGCTACCATCACCAGACGAGTCTATGATTTCTCTACAAAACTTACCTACATATCTATCAAAGGTATTTAATTGCTATCCAACTCAGTAAACATGTTCAAAGTTACCTAATGAACGTATAAATTACGCTTATTGTCGTGGATACATCTCTGAATTGCTGTAATCGGTTTGGAGAAATACCAATTTTCACTTTCCGGCCTTGGTCTCGCCTATTAAATGCACAGAAGTGGTTCGATTAGACTTTCTCCATACTTTACACCCCTCTCTCTACTATCATTAGTTATGAAGTAAATTGCGTAAGCGCTCGATGGGCCAAAAGCGGTGATTGTAATTGACATTTGCATATTTTCGAAGATAACTTTTCATTCAACCACTATTTTGACTAGCTCTATAATCCGTTGGATAAGGCCTTATTTTTCTACAGAATATGTCACTAATCAAGTACATCCAATCATCGGATGGATCCATACGTAAACACATCGAGAATATCCAACTCGCTTTTATAGAACAAAACACTTTACTCGGCTTCCGGTTCAACTAGTTACCCAAATCTCCAGATGTATCTTTGCTTTCTCAGTAATTTGCTTTGATACCTCTGGTAAATTCGATTGCGGGTTGTGTCAATATGTATCAACAGCTAGTCAAACTAGCGATAGAGGAAGCGCTTATTTAGACTAGTGCGATTTTCACCTCCTAGGATATCGAAAACTTGAGTTAGGTGAAGTTCTATTTTGGTTCTTGTAATGAGTAATACCAGTTGGTAGCGATACAGAACAGCTTAGTCTGTGTTGCTAGCGTAATTTAGAATCGAAATATGGGAAAAAGTAGGCCGGCTTTGGGAGAAATTGAACAAGAAGAACCTGAGAACGACAAATTTGAAAAAAGATCGAAAATGGAGAAGTCAAAGGAAAGAAGCATGCGAAATGGAATGCACGGCGGGAAAAGAGCTTATGGAGCCATCGTTAATACTTAATTCAGCAGAAAAGCTCCATTGTATTTAGTTATCATCTGGTAACAATAACAACAGCCATGTAATAGCTTTGCTTGACACAATTTCTACAGTACCATATCTTATTTCCAACTATGGGGTTTTTAGGTTCTACAGTTTATAAGAGCATCAATGCTGTGCCCAATGTTGCCAGGGATCAGGTGCCAATTATTGAAATAGCTATAGTTGATTATTTCTCAAGAGTCTACTGTGAACCGTTAATATAGGTGTATCAAAATGTGCAGCTTGCGCTAAATTTGAATTGGTTGCACGAATTTTGTACGGGATGCACAGACGTTTTGACATGTTTACCGGCTTATATTAACTATTGCGCGTGTGTGTTTAATTTTATTAAACACGTTTCCACCTTTTGGGTCATATTGCGAAAGTAGAGATACTTTGTCCCATTTTCTACCTTAAAATATTGTAAATGTTGTCAGATCATTCAATGCATACACACAGAAATTTTAAAGACTTTTAATGCTACTTATGTATATGCGTGTGCACTTCATATACATATGTAATAGCCGTTAACGCCAAAGCCTTCCACGAAAATATAAGGTATTACACTTACATACATAACCCATAAATGTTGTATTTATTACAAGCTTAGATCAGGTATGGTCATCTGTCCAGGCCAGGGACTCAACATATTCAGCCCAACCCCACGCTTTTGCTTGATAAAAGGAGCGCATACGTACAGCGAGTATTACCTCAATGCTCTTCCGGCACATCAATAATTTCTCACAATGGAGTATCCACAGTGGGAAGATGTAAGTATCAAAGTCAAGCACCATGTCACCGAAGACATATATCGGTTTTTTGTGCCACGCAGCATCCCCGCCAAAGATCTTTTAAAGAAGGTAGAGGCGACAACTTTCTATTGACCACGCAGAAAACTTAGAGTAACATTTATTCTTGAGGTCACAACCTTATACAAGATAAACGCTAATGAGTACACCGTTTATTATATGGACGATGAAAAAACTTGGGTTGTATTGGAAAGCGAGGATGACCTCCATTGTGCGTTTAATAGGCGCCAAAAAAAGGATTGTCCAGGAGCGGTGGACTACGGTCCCAAACCTGTGTACTTTTTGCGTTTACTGGTGAAGCCCCGAAACATTGAAAAGAAGAAAACTGAAGTATTAGAAAAAACCTCGACACAGAAAAGCCAGAGGAAGGACGATAAGCTCCCTCCGCAGGCCAAAGCGAATGATGCTAAAGGCATGGAGAGTACGTCAAATAGCCACAAAAGTGATACAAAGGATAAGCAAAAAGCGATACCAAGTTGTAAGCAAGATGAAGAAGAAAAAGAACTAGTGCTGGTCGATGCTCCCAACGCATTTACCGACATTGTTCGGAACAATCCAGTATTCACTGACTCGCTTTGGCAATAGCTCGTCTATAATATGTCACCACATATACTTGAACTTTTTTCCACAAATACATACAGCTATTTCTGTGTGCAACAAAGATTACGTTAATACATAAGGAGTATAACTTATGGGTTATTTTTTCTGGTTTTGACTGTTAGAAAGCTATCGCGATGGCGGTTTAATGAAAAAACTGGTAATTTTTTCCATGAAAATCTTGCGATTTGATTCGACGAATACACCAAAGGATTCTTTACCGATTGCATCTATCATTGCCAAAGAAAACGCAATGGGATGTGATAAGCTTCTTTTTCCAAATAATATGGCACCCTTGTCCAAAACTTGTATCAAAATGTCATTTGTAAATGACCCCCAGTCTGTCATATCCAAAAGGAGAAGCTTGTCTTGACATTGTTCAATTCCTGCAGGAAAAAATAAATCCTTTGCCACTTCCTGCCAGATTTCCGGATTAAGGCGTTGGATACGTTGCCATAGGGATTTTGGTGGGAGTTGACTGATTGTGTCAGGTTTTGAAATGATATCATTCCATTGACCATTGACAACTCTTCGATAAATAAACTCGCGAAGAGCTTTCAGTATAGGATCGTTACTGCTATTCCCTCGGAGAGTATATCTGCGCAGTCCTGGGCGGGACACCGTAGATTGGCTATCGTAGCGGGTGTACGTGGTGTTTTTCAGGAGCCAGTTGATCTCGAGTACCATGTTGACAATATCGTCAAGTTTACCCACGCCGCTGTGAAGGTATTGCGAGTAGAGTCCAATGTAGGTAAATATACCAATATCATGCTTAGATAAGCGCCTCATTAAAGCTCGACATCGTGTATTAAAAGGTATGTCTTGAACGATTTCACTAATCGCTTCGTCCTGAGTCAGATCAGGATTGTAGCCGTATAAAATAAAGTGGCGGACTCCTGGGTCGCTTTCATCTACTTCTGTAATCCCATGGGCCCCAAATGCTTGTCGAAGAATAGCTCGTCGCTGATCACGTATCTTCTCCATTTTCCTTGCACGGCGAATTGCGAGATGATTATTGTACATTTGTACGCCCAATTTCCCTCCATAACATTGTCGCTGACGTCGGTTTTTTTCGTTTGTGTCAGCCTCTGGATTGTGCTTATAGTACTTTTGTCGACATGCTAGACATAGTGCGATTTTCTTGTTCCGGCTTTCGATGAATACAGGTAAAGGCATCTCGTAAATTTTACGACGGAAGCAATATTTGTGGCAGACTTCGCAGATGCGTGATTTGGTGGCCATTACTAATCCAAAATATGTCCTACGTGGCCCGCGTTTTTTCGGTCTTCCAAGTCTGGCTACTTTGGAAATCGTTCTCCACTTGTCCGAATACATGCAAGCGCGATGTACTTTTTTCGATACCTTCAACATTGCAATTATCTCTGATGGATAAAGATTCTCGGTTATATTATCCAAGATTTCAAGTGGGAGTGCTTCCAATCGTGATGATCTTGGTATACAAGCCATGTTGCCAGTGTTTGCTTCATTTTGTTCAATGTTCGTTTCGAGATGTGCTTCTTCGTTTATATTGGATACAGTAGTACCATATGGTGTACTCAATTGTAAATATGCTACGCTACTGCTAATCTTTTCTAATGTGGTTGAAGATGCGGTAGATTCAGATAGTAAATTTCTTAGCTCTTTTTGAGGCATAGTGGGATGAGATTTTTTCCACTTATTTCACAGGTACTTATACCTTTAAACTGTGAACTCAGAAACACAACAAAACAATGAACATAGTTGCCATTTTCGGAAACTATCGTCAGTGAAAACACTTGCATCATTATCACAAAGCACAAAACACCACAAGATTTAGTATGATGATTGGTACTTCTTAATAACTGTTATCGTCACAGCGCTCCCTATTGTAGCGTTTTGAATGCAGGGTACGTATCGATATGAAAATGAAAAAAGTGACAATATACGTTAAGCTTTATTATATTGAAACCAGTACAAAATAGAATGTTTTAACGTGTACACTTTTTTATAATCAGGAGAACTTTACATCGGTTGTTATCATTTACCCGACGGCAAGACAAATCATAAGATAAAGTACGGAGAAAACGCTAGAATGGTTGCAGCTATTTATATCGTACACATATTCCACAATCACATATATGAGTATATAGACAGCACAAGTCAATCTACTGTATTTGGAAACTCAAAGTGCACATTATCCTTGTTGTGAAATTGAAAAACAATCACGCATATCGATACTTTTTCCAACACTGACAAAAATCTTAATGCCGGCATCGGTAATAGAAGAGGTATCTTCTATTCGTAGCCCCGATAAACTTTTCACTCGTGAAAATCGCTCGAGAGCATGATCCGTGACATGGTAACAATTGTGGAATGGTATAAACTGTATACTGCCCTGGCAATCAAATAGCTTTTCGGCGATGCCCATAAAACTGCTGGTATCGATCTAGTAGTCAAGGTCCGTGTCCATAGATATATGCAATTCTTTTAAAGAACGTATTTCGGGTATATTCTTGAGTTCATCTTCGGAGAGCCATACATCAACGAGGTGCAGCTATTCAAGCACTGGATGGTGCGCAAAGAGATCAAATCCCCAGCTGCGGTCTTGTACAGCAATTCTCCGTGAAGAAGCATAGTGTAATCTCAGGGATCGAAGCTGCCTGAGCGAGGTAATCGCCTGGAAGAGCTGCCTTTGGTTAATATCATCCATTATCGACAGCAGATCCAGATTTTCCAGATTAACGCATCGCCGAAGAAATACAGCCAGACGATGCGTCATTGCCTTCTCTAATCGCAATGTTCTTAGCTGTTTAAACTGAATATCGTCAGCAGTACCACGCCACCCAGGCCCAACAGCACCAACAGCCATGAGCTCCATGATTCAAGTGTGCTGTGATCGCGACAGAATTCCACCGATATCTGGAAAGTGATACATATAACCGCGGAAGACGAAATCCCTAATGGTACCGCTTTGACCATCATCGTCCCCTTTGATACGTTTCGCCATCCATCAAGCCTCGCAGCAATGTTGTCAGTGAATCTGAAATTCACTCCCCACATGACTTGGACATAGCTCGACAAACATGTCAAATCGTGTCAAGTGTTCAGAGATAATATGGTCGCAGGACAAAAGCAGGGATTGAATACTTGGGTATCGATGCAAGATAGGCGCGATTTTCAATTCACCGCCCGAAACATTATCCAGATTAAGGTATACCAGGTTGTTGAAACGCTCCTCTGAGTCTCCCTTTTCGAACGGTATCGATTTCGCACTTCGCTTGCCAAGTTGAGTGTAAGGTGTGCTAAGTTATGGAAGTTGCGCAGTAGGTTGGGTGGCAATATATGGATTGACTTGTCGCTTATTGAGAGTCGTGTTAATGTATTGTAAAACTGCTGGGTATTGGAAATGAACATGATGGATCTAAAATCGATATTTGTTCCCACAAAGCCGAGTAAGCTGCTTATTTCTAATGTTAGATACGCGTTAGTCAGCTACGTGTCCATTATTTTACTGTCTGTACAGCAGCTTACGAAGTGGGCGAATGCCACGCGCCGCTTCCTTGAGCTTTTTCAGGACAGCATTTGATCTCCCTTTTTAATTGACACCGTATACACATGGCTTCCTAGACAACGCATCACGTAATCGCTGATTGAGGTCCACGGATCTGAGGAAATGTCGATCTGACTCCAATGTTTTGGCCGCCATACTTCGGATTCAATAGAGCCAGTGACGCGAAACGCGCATGCACTCGATGAAGTCAGCCTGAGAAAAGTAGGATAAAATGTCGCATACGATCTCAACAGGAAGAGAACTGGTAAAATCGGACATGGTGCGTTGCGTGGCAGGTGGGGAGACTGCAAGAGTGCTGTGCAACATAGGCGCTTTCAGTACTGCAGCAACAAACCATTGTTACCTTCCACTTTGGATAGGGAGCATGTCTGCCACAATTTTCCGGTAGAAATCTTCCCATCACGAGGATTTACCGTTAACATTTGCCCATCAAACACGGTCTGGTTTTTCTAGAAATCTGCAGTTACGGCTTGGGGTGATTTTAGGCAACCTAGCGTAACGTTGATGTGCTCCTGTCGCTGTTACCTGACCTTCCTCGCCGGGCACACGGAGTAGCATAAATACATGCTCAGACGGACCTGAAAGGTTGCATCGATTGAACGAATACAATTTCACGCGAAACCCAGAGGGGGCTAGCAGGTCAATTAACAAGGATTGCTTACGCACCAATACTAATTGGAAAGCTGAGACGATTCCACGATGGATGGACCTGGTTGTCGTTGAGTAACAGCGTTGGGTGTGAAAGGGGAGTGCTTCGTGTGTAACAACCAAACGTGATTTTCGCATAGTGCTGGTGTTTCCCAACAAAATGCAGGGAGAGTGATTACTTTTGTAGAGTCCGCCGGCCAACTGCTTTTAGCTTTGTACGCATCATAAAATATATTAAAGTTTTTTTTGTGACATTTATAAAAGAAGCCTTGGCTGTTGGGTTTCATCTATTTTCTTTCCTTTTTTCTTTTTTCGAGTCATTCTATCTATACCTTCCTTCAGCGACAGCAAATCATGGCGACGTCGAAATCGGAATACGGAGCCACGTTTTTAACCTTCATCGCACTTCTGCTTGAAATTTTTGTTCTCGTCAGTGGTTCGGGTAACTTGCCTGTCCTGCGCGACCTCTTTTTCGCACAAGTCGAATGGCACGGCAAATTCACTCGCATGGGTTTATGGTAACAAAAAAAGCGTTGATTCGCGAGAGCTTTTGTACTGATTCCATGACAACAAAAATTAGGGGAAGTTGCTATGGTGACGTTGGCAAAGGTGTCTCAGAATGCAGTGTCCCCACTGTCCCCTTCAAATGGCGTAAGTAGCACTTTAGCATTGATTATAAACAGAACGCTGATAAGTGCGTATATATAGCTGAGGCCGAAGGACTCGGTATCCAACTTTCCGTCGATTTGCCCAACAGCATCTACCTCGCTCTGTTCATCTTGTACTGGATCGCCTTTTTGGCCACCGCATTGGCCATGCAAGCCACGCTTTTCACGTTCTTCAAAAAGCTTCCCGAGTTCATTCTCATGCTCGTCTCGCTCATGGCTACGGGCGCATTATTTATTATTTTCATCATCATCGTCGTATCGGCATCCAAGTTTAAGAACGCATCGTCAGGCGACGAAGTCTCGGGCCAAATTGGAAATGCAACATGGATGGTACTGGGTGCCATGATTGCTTCTGGTCTTGCTACAGTGTGGTACACTTTTAATTGCTTGTGCGGACGTAAACGAACCACAGCATTCGACGACTTGAAAGCCTAAATGCGTTGTATATATATCTAATGATATCTCTTACTTGTCTCCCCATCAACTACTTTTACCCTTTTCTTGCTCTCTTTATTTTTAATAATATTTTAGTTTTTTCCTATTTGCGTGTGTTTTTCCTTGCGAGTCTAAATGAAGCACATCGGGATTGACAGAAACGACTTGAGCCTATTTTGGCATATCCCCACATTGTTGCACAGACTTAGTCGCGTTCCACAGCCGAACCACACCATCCCTTGGGTCTTTGATTGCTCGTGCGTTTAAAGTGTGGAGAACAGAAGAAGGTTATTAAAAGCACCAGGCCTCTCCATGAAGTGAGGCCCTGAATAAGAATGGCTTCGATTATAACTTTTCTCGGCGTATCCGAAAATGGGTTTCAAGGATCATGCTTCGAGATTGACACTGCTGTGCAAGAAAGTGCCATATCCTGGAAAAGGAACGTGATAACCTAGTGACAGGTTTTAGCCCAATTTTTAGTCGCAAAAAGAAAAAAACTCGCTGTCCTTCACGGTGCCATGGAAGAAACGGAAAATATGATCAGAGAGATCAAAGAGCTGATGGCTCTTGATCCCACCGATCAAAGTTTACCTGCTTTGTTGGAACAGCTCTATGCCACTCTTCACGACCAACAGCAGTCAAATCAATGCGTTGTGCCATTCACAATAGACGATCATTGTTACCTGTTGCCGGCGATCGTCATTGACAGCGGCTCAGCACAAAGCACGGTCTTTATAATGACTCCAATCACCGAAGATACAGTGCCATGCACCGATTATCTTGCGGGTAGACAATGTGAATGCAATCAACATGGTATTACTTTTGCAAACGATGAACTACTACCCATGGAAGCGTTACTGCAAGATGAATACCATTTGGATCAACGCGTCTGGGTTAAAGACAGTGACGCTGTGTATGTTATGGCAAGAGTGCAGGATGCGCTGGCGACGGGCGAGTGGCGTGTAGAACTTGCATCAACACGCCAAAGCCGAACGGTCAGTACGCTTATACCAGTCAAGGATTTACTTGAAGGCGATGAACCGCAGCAAGAAGTATCGTCTGACGAAGAAGTTGAAGTGGAACAAAGACAGGAAGGGTGGGCGAGTTGGCAAGCGCATACAACAGGGTTTGGAGCGAAAATGCTGGCCAAGATGGGATACGTCACAGTAAGTGTTGCATAAGCTATGGATCCGGGAGGACTACAAGAACCGGGCTAGGGACAGGGTTTAGGTCGTGAAAATCAAGGACGCGTAAATCCAGTGGAAGCAGCAAAGCGTCGTGGTGACGAGCGTCTAGGACTCGGAGGTGAAAAAAAGAAGAAACCTGTCAAGCAAAAGCAGCAGATGCCCCGCGGACAGGATATGTTCACCATGATGAACAAGATGCTTTCCAATCCCCCATCCTCCTCAAGTGAAAGCCCTATACCCAATGCTAAAAGGGTTGAGAGAGATCCAAAAGCGGCACAGCGGGAATTGGCAAAGCTGCAATCCAAAGTCGCTGCCACGCAGGCTGAGCTGTCACAGGCAATGGAATCCGTGCGACGCAATAGAGGTTCATCCATGGAGCAGCAGTTTAAAGATCAAGCGAAATCAGTGGGGCAGAAACTGGAACAACTTAAAACCCAAGCGTCCACACTGCAGAACAGTATAAAGCAGACCAAGGATAGAGAGAAAATGATTTTGTTTTAACGTCATTGCAGCATTTAACTTAATAAACGCATGAATTTTATAAGGTCATTTTAGCAAGCTGGACGATATAGGTCATCGCTATTAGAAGCAGCACAATTAGAATGCGCCCCTTTCTACCGAACGCGTACGCATTGATACACCCGCGCCTATCTCACGCCTCCTAAGCTCAACTGTACGTAGGTGCGTAGCCAAATAAAGTACAATTATTTTTATTTCGTTTGTGGATGCGTACATATGTGTTTGATATGGGGGATATAAGTGTTATATGAAATTTAATCTAGTTTGACCTCTTCGCCTGCAACGAACACGCGCTTCACTCGAACTTCACCCGACGAGTCGTCCAGGAACACAAAGTCAGCATCACCACCGACATTCAATGTGCCTTTGCGGTCGGTAATGCCAAGAAGTTGTGCGGGATGCAGAGTAGCAGCCTCGACTGCTTCGACAACAGTGCAGTTGGTGAACCGCTGGAAGTTACGGATACACTCGTCGATTGTAATCGTACTATGCAAAATAAGAACTCCATTTAGAATCAATGACGTCATGGTGATCTTGGATCTCACCTTCCCGCCAACGTGCTCGTGCCCTTGACGTAGGCAGCACCATTGTGATCGACAGCAACGTCACGTCCACCGAGAGTATACGTGCCAGCAGGTAGACCCATGGCAGATAATGCATCCTTTTGCATGCATTAGCACTGATCCAAGAACATGTATCCTCCATAAAAAAAACTTACTGTAACCAAAACAACGCCATGCGGATGGGAATAGTAGGCAATGCGCACAGAGTTAGGATGTACATGGACACCGTCGCAAATAATTCCATAGAAAGGTCGAGGATCAGGTTTTGTACGGCAAGGCGAAGTCTCGGACGGTTCAGGATGTCCTTTGGGGGATTCAGGTATAGGCAGGTCAGCTGCACCAATAACACCAATTAATCCTGGGTCACGATGGTGAAACTATAAAAAAAAGGTAATCTGAGTGCTTCGTCGTAACATTGAGAAGAAGGGTAACATACGGCTTGCATAGCATTAAACAGGTGAGTAATACTCGTTGCGCCCTTGACGACGGCTTGTTCGGCTTCTGCAATTTTGCAGGCCGAATGTCCAAGGGCAACAGTGATACCGCGAGCAACCAAGTCCGGGATAGCGTCGGTGACTCCATGGATTTCTGGTGCCAAAGTCATGATGCTAATTGCCTTGTCACCCTTCTTGAGTTCCGAGCCATAGGCATCGTCAAAGTCTTCGATGCCCCGCTGGGCAGTGCGAAATACGGCCTGTTTGTGTGCGCCCTTTTTTTCGACCGAAATAAAGGGTCCTTCCACATGGGCGCCGAGAATTTCCGCTCCGCCCGTTGCTGAACCCTTGCGGGCGTTCAAGTGAGGCAGCACCTGAAACAAATTTTCAAGTGTGAGAAAAATGGAGGAAACAAAAAGCAGGGTTGCACTTGTCACAAAGATACCTTTTGATACACGGCAGGCTCAGAGCTTACAACGGTTGGGCAGAACGATGTGCAGCCGTATTGTAACAGCCCCTTGGCTACGGTATCAATGTCCTTTTGAATCTTGGAGTCGGGTCCTTCGTAGTCTGCAAAGTCAATGCCATAGGCACCATTGATTTGGGTATCAATAAATCCGGGCACAACCAGCATTCCCTTGGCATCAATAATCTGGTCGGCGTCTCTCAGATGGTCGAAGAAAAGACTCTGGGGATTGATGATTTTGCCATTCTGAAACCAGAGATACGAGCCTTCTATTATCTCATGGTTCATTAGTAGCCGAGCATTGATGATTTTGTAGATGGGGCTAGCACAGCATTTGCTATTGTCTTGTACGGGGCACATTTTTTTAGTGTGGTTGGGGAAAGAAGCGCAAAGAAAATGGGAAAACAGGGTTGTCGACGATAAAAATGAAAGCGGACTTTTTCGATTATGTAATTTACAGGGTCCCACCCACTGAGTCATAGCTCTGAGAAGGGTCCCTGACGACGATAGGATCGTTGACTAAGCAACCAAAGTAACCCCGACTTTTCGGGTGTACGCTGTACATGTATTTCTTTCTCTATCTGCCGTCTGATTTACCTGCAAGCAATGTTTTGCTTTGTCCGTGCGCAGCAGGAGAAACGTCATTTCATGCTCTATTTCCACAATTCTATTGGTCAATACATTTTCTCTTTTTTCATGGGCGATAATCACCGGGTCATCACACACTTTTCCCGTCGGGGATCTTTCTGGTAATGATTTCACAACGTGCCATAATGGTTCCGCTGCGTCATGATTGGAAAAGTGGTGGTTTCTTATTTCACTACGACGTTCCACAATATCAAAGCTTTTCTAACTTATGTGAGCTCATTGTTGCTGTTGTTTCTCATGAAGTACTATTTAACAGATACCCAATGGAAATTTACGTTTTAGGAAAAACTACGAGCAAACGAACAGTAAGTGTATGGTGATCGGAATACAGTTTATCCGATATCCAGTTTCAGTCGGTTGATCCAGTGGCGTCCAAATAGTGCAGCCGGAAAATAATGATGGATTGGGATGAGAATGTGTTTTGTCGTGATGACTTTTTTCCTGAACTCATACTCACCCGATGGACTTTTCGTTGCCAGTGATTGTTTTTTGACACAGATTCTTTTAAACAATATCATTTATCTCATTTCCCACCACATAGTGAAAGGTCGGGATAAGCTGCAAACCAATCGTGACTGATATCATCCTTCTCATTATTCTACCCATCATCATGCCCATATTGCTGGTCATCCGAATAATAATAATCCATGTCATAGTAGCCACATCCGCGGTACACCAGTTTAGTCGGAACCCTTTTGATTACACCACCATCGCTCTGGCCTGTTGATAGATCACTACGACCAAACCCTCCCAAACGAACCCAGTCGTAACGGCTGTATCTGATGTCGGCTACAAGTAAGCGATTAAAGGGATGATCGAGGAATAACTGACGAAGCTTCTTCTTGTCAATTGTTTTACTTCGATTGCAAACTTCCAGGTATCCTAGGTGGTCAATCGATGCCAACGCTTCAAGAGCTCGTTCGTCAATGTCGCATTCAATATCGATACCGAGATTCCGGACCTGGGAGCCCTTCAAATTGTCCAAGAACTGTATGAGCTTCTTGCCATCCCTGAGTGGTACGTTGGTGGTTCTCAATTCGTTGATTCTTGGACAGTTCTTGATGTACTTTGCAAAATATGCTAGGGTGTTTTCAAGTGCCAAGTTGCGAGAATTGCCATGCTGTAAAGCCAAGTGAAACTGCCGTAAATGTGGAGTTTCTTTGAAAAGTGCTTCAATTGCATTGGACGAAATGCTCTTATCTGCTTTCCATTTTGATTTGGGAGCTGGACAAAGGGTCATAGTCAAGCGTTCAAGTCGTGGAAGTTTCCCGAGTTGCTGAAATGCGATCTTGTTCCAAAAATACGCTCCGGTCAGATCCACCTTTTCCAGAGAGGGACAACTAGCCAACAGACGAGAAAACTGTTTCGATCCAAAAGCGTTAGCAGTGTCCTGGTTTTGAATGTCAAGTTTCAAAGTCTTGAGCTTTGGCGCATGACGTTCTATCAGTATATCCAACGATTTGTAGTTCCCAAGCCCGTCTTTCCCTATAAAGAGAAGGAGTGTCTCCAGTGTGTTGTGGCTTTTTTTCAGCAGCAAAGCAAGTATCTGATCGAGGTCAGCATCTCTCGCATAGTGGCTCTCCAGATGTAGAACTTGGAGACCATCATTGTCACGCGGGATATCTGGTTTCGTATACGTTACGGTTAAGCTAATGTCACTGCTGTAAAGGCCTTCGTAATAAAGTTCTTGAAGTTTTGGATTATGTCTGTACACGGCATCCAAAATGTCAACACATTTGCGATCGGCATGTGTTGGAGCGTTTAGAGCAAGGGACACCAGGTTTGGGGAACGATTCAGAAGCCGAGTAATGGATTCGGATGATAAAGGGCAATTTAGCTTGAGGTGAGTTAAACACAAGGTGGTAGAAGGTATGGTAATATTTTCATCCAAATTGGCAAAGTCGTCTGGTACATGGTGAATTTTGATCTCGATGGATTGAATGCGTGTACATGCCTCTACTGCAAAGCTTGCTGCGGCAAAACTATGACTGATATGTGTAACAGGATTTCTCAACCTCAATGACTTCAGCGTATTCTTGGTAAGACGGATAGCATCGACTGTTTGCCGATAACTGATATCGGAAAGCTCTGGCGGAGGATAAGAAAGGGAGTACTGAGTATATGAAACGCACAAGCATGTACACTTCTTCTTTTACCTAATGACTCAATATGGTTCCACTTTTGTTCCATCATTGTTTTCAATATCCGTCCAGATACAGTATCAGAAGAGTCTATCCGCTGCATGTTGCCTTCAACAATAATAAAGATAGTCTCTGTGATCGAATCAAGCTTCACTCTTTTGACCGAATCAGATGGCACCATATCCAATAACCTATCTGTCTTATGAACGGGAGTTGGCATTTCGCTGGCATCAATAGTCGACCACATGGGCGACCACTCTCGCAACATAAAGCTCCTCCAAAAGCAGCAGGTTTGTGAAAGTCTGTGCCGATCGTCGAATGACAAATTGGCAAGGATACGTGAAATCACTTCATAAGGTAGTATGTTCATCATCCACCGATTTCGCCGATCCATTTCATCGAGTAACTGTTTGTGTCTTTTGACCAGCCGAGGATACCCAGGGTGCGTAGCATCAACGTTATCGATACCTTTCTTGAGTACCAAAGCAGCGCTCTTGAGATTGTTTTGGAAAGTGAGTGCATTTCCTTTAGCAATATACGGATCTGGTTCCGGTGAATTGTCGTTTGGGTTTGCCTGAGAGCCATCACGTAACGCACTCGTATAATCATGCTCCATTTCGTATGCGGCTGCGCGATGCAGTAAAATGACGGAAGCAATTTTGGCGCGCAAAATGTTTAACGCTTGTGTGTACGAATCAATTGCTCCGGTGTAGTCATCTGCCGCATATGCATGGTTTCCGTTGTCGAAAGCCTCTTGTGTGGTAGTTAGATCCAGATTGCGACACGTCAGAGACAAATGGGTGTCGCCATGAGTTACGATCGCTTGAGTTTCGAAGGATGTTGGCATAGCTGATATGGGGACTGGTAGGAACTTTTTTTTTGTAAGGGACGGGGACTGGCAGGAACACACTTGTTTCAAGTTCCAAAAAAGCTGGCGGAGCTAGCTTAGCAATTCCTGCAGCAAGTCAACATGTTTGATACAGCATAGCCTTGGAACAGAATAACGACTTTTGATCCGCGCGCATGTGTTATATGTGGCTCAAATCCTCTGAAATTGATAGCCCAGCTGTTGGTGATGCATTAATGGGTCCATTTCGATGCATAGAAACGTTGTATAATTTTTTTATTTTTGTAGTTTTCGATATGGCATCCTCCCGATTACGGCTATTTGATTATGAGGTTTATCTCGAGCAATATAAATATAGAGAACCGTTAACATAATAAAGACATATTCGATTCTCACGGAACTTACTGTTTTTCCCCGACCATCTCTCTTACCATGACAATATTGCAAGCATGTACTTGCAGGAGACTCCATACTTCTTCCCCAGCACCGCGAAGTAGCACATTTTATTCGAACCAATCACGCAGAACATGTCTACCAGTTTCCATGTTATATAGGTCATCGAGGCTGCAAAAGATCAACTTGCTGAATGAGTGCAATCTGAATCACATATGCTGTAACAGGCACTGATAAGTTATCAGCATTTTCCCGTAGTACGTTGATACTCGGACATAGTTCGTGGAGGCGATGCATGAGGATACAACGGGAGATCTACGCGCAGTCAAGACTATTACATCCACATTCATGGATTTCTCTATTACTCGTGCTATTCTTGCAACGCTTCCAAGGTTACATGCGTTGTATTATCCATCCTCTGATAGCAAAATGTACAAACGTCGCTACAAGGATACCGAAGATCCAGACGAGAGATTCAAAGACCGGAATATACCAAGAACTGTCTAACTCGATCTCTTGACGACCTTGTCAATGCATGGGATAGGTCGCGATCAGGCATAGCCAGTTCTGGAAAGATACTCAAATCTGCCCTTTCAGAGCGGTTCCAGACAACCGCAGAAAGAGCGGGGTCTGCCATTTCGCATGGTACAATTACTGTGCCCAGGAATCGAGCATATCGAACTCAACCATATTGATTATCTCGAAAGAGACGAGTTTATGAGCAACTGACATTTCTGGTGACATGTCTTGGTGGAAGACTCATAGAAACTACTTTGGTACAGCGGGTGATTTCAATGGTTATGAAGGCGCGACATTTGACAGACATAAAAAGTTACATAGGATGGTTGGATCACTTTACGGAATCAATCCGAAGCAGTCAGATTGAAAGAGTATGAGCAGCGCGCAAACCTCGCAAGGGACAACTGATCAGGCGTGCCATGCGCGATAAAAGCATATCTGTTAAATATCAAACAAGAATTGAGCACTGCTATTCCAAAGAATGCTAGAGGAAAAGGCAAAATACATGGTAGTATATAGCAAGTTAATGCGTGAGAAGTCAAAAAACTCACATGATCGTCCCCTATATTCACGGATGATATAGTAACATATGCTTCTGCGACCACTAGCCTATCTGGCCACCACTGTCAGTTTGACAAAGTCAGGTACCATCGTACATACCCGAAACACTGCACGTAATTCTAAAAGATATAGTGTCTCAAGCCTTCTCACATCTCAGTACTCAGCGTCATTCCCAGACTCTTCTTTGAGTCATTTTTGCCCATCCATGGCTTTATAAATTCCTCCTTGATCAGCTTATCCTGGTATAGTTGGTCTACGCCACCCAGCAGGACATGAAAAGACGCAGTATTGTGCCGGTCAAGCACGCCTTGCCACAGAGGCGCATCCTTTTCACCAAACTTAACCATTGTCTCCTGCGGAATATCAAAGAAACCACTGTGCGAGTACAACCCGAATTTCATGGACTCGTTGTATGCCGGCAAATGGAATTCTTGTAGTCCGAATGACTCGCTCTAGTGTATCACCATTTGTATGGTGCGCTCGAGAGGAAGGAGTAATTCGTATCACCAGAAATGGTACTGGCTGCGAAATGAATCCAGATTTTATCTGGAACACTAAAACCGCACGTCTCGTTGTGCTTATTGGGTAACTGCACCTACAGTTGCGGAGCTCCGCGATCGGTCGGCACAAGAAGCAGAACACGAAGTGCGATAAGTCCGTGTACCGTAGTCAATGCTAATATAACGAAGCAATGGGCTGCACACCAGATGGTCTGGATTGAGGTTTAGGCCGTTGAATTGCTGCACTAGAGCGTTACCATAATACTGCATAACGAGATGCCTGGAAGGCTATTTTTCGGGAAAAAGTAAAAAAAGAGAGCTCTTCATGCGCTACGCCCTGAATAGGTGGTATTTCGTACCACCGTGCTTTCGGAAAGTGTACACGTACCTTTAGTCACTTTTTCTTTGAACTCAAGCATTGCGCTTGCAAAAAGATCGTTTTTGTTGCGTGCGTCGCCTTGGTTGATGTTCACAAGAGACCAAAGATGAGTGCTTCGTAGGAGGATCCATATCCGTGTTGACATCATGAATTCGCCAAGTATGTATCTCCGCGATTTTTAAACCATAATGCTTCCCCCATACGCTCAAGTGCTTTGTTTTTTAGCTTTAGTGTCTCCTATAACCAGAAAATGCGCTCAAAGCTTTTGACATTATTCGCCAGTGCCATCTAAGAAATCAAACTCGAGGGACAACACAACAACACATGTGCTTTATTTGATATAAAGGTCATCGGTGGTTTCACAGCCAAGGCAGTTGAACGCTATATCCATGTATTCTGGCGCGCTGGTGCGCGGCTCACTAAACAGGAAACGCTTTAGAAGTATGCTACCGATTATTTTGTACGAGCCATCGATTGACCTTCTTGCGACTGGGGAGAAGTAACTGTGATCATAACCAGCAAAGACATGCTTCTTTCTCCTTGTAATCACGCTGTCAAATACAACACCCAAAATGACACACTCGTCGCACTCTTCGGTGAGCGAGAGTGGCAATACCGGTGGGAGGAAATGAGCTGCGTTCTCTGGTTTGTAATAATGCGTGGAAAAGCAGCTTGATGTTTGACACATGGTCCATTGACTCCAATCCAACGCCTCGCGCTCGTCGCCAAAGTCATCCATGGAGCGGATCGCTTTAAAATAATTCCTATCTGCTTTCTTCTTCCGCTCGTCGTTACTGAACAAATCGAAGTTGTCGTACTTGCTAGGATGTATGGTGTGGTATCGGCAGCACATATGTAACACCATATCCTCGTCTATATAATAATCGCAATTCTGGTCTAGTGCAATATCAGCAATTGACCTTGTTGAGTGCAGTCCAGCAACGCCTGTCCAAGAAGGAAGACCATAGGATCCCACGGTTGTCGCGCATTGAGGAATTCCGTCTGGATACAGCACCGATCCAAAGCACATGATCGATAAATCTCGTTCGGCCAAGCGTCGATAAAATGTGTTCATTGCAACGGACACGTCGTTGTGGTAATCAACGTCAATGGAAATAATGTCTGCAAAAATGTTGGCCAGCGCAAATATCTTGTCGTGTTCTTTTGTGCTTGTACGGAAGTGCGCCCATAGGAGGACTTGGTTTGCGCTTTTCACTGGACGTTCCTTGAATCCGAGCATAGAATTCGCCATAAAGTCGCTTTCCTTGCGCTTGATACCTTGCTTGAAATTCGCAAGAGACCAAAAATGAGTGTTTCGGCCGACGACCAAAATCTGCGTTGACATCATGACTTCCTCCAGTGTCCAGCTCCATGCGAACCACAGTGAATCCACCATTTGACCAAATGCCTTGCTTTTAGCTTCAGTCCACTTTGTAATCCAGTGTATCCGGCCAAAGTCTTCAGGATCCTCAATGTAGATTTCGGGGACCAAGGCCACTGTGTAACACGCGTTGCTATAAATGAGATGCATTTGCTTGATTTCGCGATGTTTTTCTGCCTTATTGGTCTGGTCGATGCAGATCTTGTCGTACCACAAGTACTCGATGTCAAAGTCCTTGCATAACTGCTGGAGAAGCTCGTCGTATGTCGCATAGAGGCTGCTCAATGTTCCATCCTTCTCCCTTCTTATTTTATGGCGGCCTTCGTCAATCAAGCTGTACTCTCCATCTGCCTGTTGGTGTTTTTCGCCCGATTGCTCCCAGCAATACGATAGGGCGTGGTAGCCGTCAACAGCATGGACTCCAGGAACCTTTTCCCAGTCGGAAGTGCGGATGAGCCATGTGGGTCTGAATTCGCCTCCCTTCGAGTTGTACTCGGTATAGTTTGGATCGGCTACTCGTTGCGGTGTGAAGTACTTGATATACATGCTTGCGGCAGACTATTCTGTGGTTCAAGAGGCTACAACACAAGGCTTTACGGGACAGCGTACAGTTGACTCTTGCAGGCGCCGATGAAAAGGACGAAAGAGAAGGAAAAAATGGACTTGCTTCCTTTGTTTTACGTCGTTGTCGTGTAACTCTTGTTGTGCGCCGCTGTCATGTAACTCCTGCTTTACGCCACCGTCGTGTAACGTGGCAGCTAAACCTAAATTTTATCAGGGTTACAGAGCAGATGAAGCCGTGTGATGCTCAGTGTATCTGACGGAGTAGAGCGACAGAAGTGAGATCAGTAGGTAGCGTGTTCGGAGCCTGCGTGTGTTATCTGGTTGAATGTAAGTGATAGTAGGAATATGAAGACAAATAGGAATCCTTTGAGACACGGATTTATTCTGAAGATCAGATCTCGTTCTACTATCCATTCAATAAAGCTTATATACTATTCTACTACTATTGTACTATGTGGTACAGGTACGTAGTACCATCCATGATTCTGAATGCTTATTCAGCTGAGTGCAATTCTCGGTATTTGAATTCTTATCCGGGCTTAACTCCTTAACACCTTCTCGGTCTTAACTCCTGGACACCACATTTGCCCCCTCTAGGCTCTTTATTGCCTTTAGAAAAGCGTCTAAGTTTTGACAATAGATGTATTGCGAAAGTTGTACTTTCGTTTTTTTACGCTTTGATTCTTTTGTTCGCGTCTTCTCTTTGTTTGTGGTTTAGTCTTCTTGGGCGTGGAGTTATTGTTCTGAGGTATTACACTAGAGTTCAAACCCCTTCTTTTCCAGTACTTGGTAACGAAAGTAGGATCACTGAAATTCTGTGGTGGCTCCCATGTATCATCACTTTCGTCATAACCTGTCCATCTAACACGGTAAAGAAAATTACCATTATGTTCTTTATGATCTACAATGTTCTCTACATCGTAAATTTCATCTACAGGCACGTCTTCGACCTTTTGGACTGGTTTCATCTGTTCTGGTGAAAAATTTCTTCCAGCAAGCTTTCCTTCATAATCTTCTAAGGAATATGATCCGCCTCTAGTACGGCTGATCACTTTGTATGGTCCTTTATAGCGAGGATCCATCTTGCCGGTCATCTCTGGCACTCTAATCATGACATAGTCTCCTGGTTTGTATTCTACAATCTTGTGTGTTCTATTGAATCTTTCTTCTTGCTTCTTGTTCACGTTTTTCGTTCTTTCTCCGATTGCGGGGAAGACAATCTGCTTCATATAATCTATTCTTTTCTGTAACTCTTCTTGGCTAACTGGTTCGACGTCTGGATCTTCTCTGTAATCTTTAAAGTCATTTAACTTTCTTGCAAACATTAATGAAAATGGTGGAGTGTTATGACGTGTGGAAACATTTGCGTTGATCGCTAGTTGTACCGAGGGTACTACTTTGTCCCAGTCTAACGTAGCTCCTCTGATCATCTTCTTGATGACGATGGTTGCCTTTTGTACCCATCTTTCTGCAGTACCATTTGCGCGCGGGTGATATGGAACGACTAGTCTATGTTCGAATCCGGAGTGTCTGGCAAATCTTTTCATCAGATCATTGACGAACTCAGTGCCGTTATCTGATTGGAGAACTTTTGGTAATCCAAAATCGCAGAAAATCTGAACCAGTGTCTTCACTATAGTGTCTGCTGTTTTATCCGGCAGTGGTCTCAGAATGCAAAATCTGGTCGCAATATCTACTAAAACCATCAGGTATCTGTTACCCGTTCTAGACTTGTCAAACGTCGCCAAATCAATAGCAAGATGATCAAACGGTCCATCTGCTGTGATCGTTCTTAAAGGATGATATCCTTTCTGCGCAATATTAAACTTCTGGCACTCTCGACAGGACATAACCAAATCTACCGCGTCTTTCTTTATGTTCGGCCAATGTAACCCATTGTTGTGTAGGGCTTGCACTATGGCATTTGCACCAAAGTGACCAAATAAGTGTGCTTTCTCTAGCAACTCTTTTCTCTCTAAAGTCGGCGGTTCAATTGTGTTTGCTTCTATTGAGGCAGCTCTGCTGTATCCATCTGTGGACTCTTCTTCTTCTTCTTCTGTTTCAGCTTCTTCTTTATGCTCCGTCAGAGCACTTCCCCCCTCCGAAGAGGCAACGACATCTTCATGGAACAGTCGTGATAAGCTGTCAGGAAGTCCATTCTGTTTTCCGGGAATATGGATAACCTCAAAATCATAATCAAATAATGTGTCGTACCAATTGGTTAACATATGATTCAAGTGCTTTTGTCTGTGTATGTAAATGAGAGCTTTGTGATCTGTATAAAGCGTGAACTCATTACCCCATAGGTATGTATGGAACTTCTTGAATGCAAAAATCACTGCACACAATTCTTTCTTGGTGACCATATATGACCGTTCTGACTTGGTCAAGGCTCTAGCCATGAATGATATGATGTGCTTCTTGTTATCGTACTTCTGGTACAAAACAGCGGAAATGCCTACATTGGAAGCATCCGTAGCAACATGGAATCTCTTGGTCATATCTGGGAAGCTCAAAAGGGGTGCATGGAATAATGCATGCTTGAGTCTCTCAAAAGCATCTTGATGTTTCTGTGTCCATTGACTCTCTACGTCAGTTGAATATCTCAATTCATCTAATGGATTTGTGATATCTGAAATATATGGGATATGTTGGCGGAAATAATTGATGAAGCCTAAATAAGACATCACCTCTTTGGCGGTGCGTGGTATTGGCCAACTCTGAGCATTGACAACGCGTCTTCTGTCTAAGGAATGACCATTCTGATCGACCCTGAATCCCAATAGATATACACTCTTCTGCATAAAATAGCACTTCTTTGGCTGTAAAATCAGATTCGCATCCGTCAAACGATCGATCACAGTCGAAACGTGGTAGGCATGCTCTCCAATACTCTTTGAGTGTACCAAAATATCGTCTACGAAAATGGTAACCCATGGTAAATCTCCCAGTATCTTGTCCATGGTTCTCTGAAACCGTGCACTCAGGAACTTCAATCCAAAACATGATCCACGATGCATGTATCTCTTTGAATCCGGTCCTGTGAAAGCAAGTTTGTGTCTGTGCTCTTTTCGAATCGGGAATCTGGTGAACGCGACTGCTAAATCTAGCTTTGTAAAGACTCTTGAACCGTTTAATCTATCGAAGACTTGCTGCAGTGTTGGACTACAGTATTTGTCGTTCTTCTGATACTGGTTGATCATTCTGACATCAAGACAAATTCTGAATTTGGTAAAATTTCCATCTTCATCGCGTTTCTTAGCAACGGTGAGTGGATTGTTCCAACGGTTGTCTTCATCCGGAGGAATTTCTACAATTGTTCTGTCGTCGAGCCATTTCTGAATTTGTTCTTGTACAGCAGGTTTCGCTTTGTGCGGAATGTCGTACTGTCTGCGATGGCACACAATGCCTTCTGGTGTTGGAATGGAAACCAGTGCTTCTGGCAATGGGCAAAGTTTTGTCTTGTCTACCAACGCGTTTTTCTCCAGGCTCGATTTGATCAATCTGTGAAATGTGGCTTGCTCTTTCTCAGTCCCGGCGGGTGACTCATTTGGAATAACCGAGTCATCTATCTCCGGTTCCTTTTCTTCTTTCAAACCGTCTTTCCAGGTTGAAGCAAGTCCAGTATAGCCAATGCCCAAATCGTTGAAAAGATCTTTTCCAATGCTTGCTGGGTGGCCTCTTGTAATTCTCATAACCTCAAATTGGTACTTTACACTTCTGTTGTTGTGCTGTATTTCTAAGGGCTCTGTAATACCAATTCTTTTACTCTTCTTATCTGCACTTGCAAGTGAAATATGACCATCTGTTGGCAGCACACGAATATTCTCTTTATTACAAAAATTGTAATCTACTGCGCTAAACGTGGCGCCTCCGTCCACAAGAGCGACCAAACGGCGACCTCCTATGGTGACAAAAGTGAGAGTTTCGTCCTCTTGGTCAGTGATCTCATCTTTTTTCTCTTCTTTCTTCTGTGACTTACAAGGCAAGGCATCTTCTGTGGATGAATCCACGACTCTGTGAGCTGCTCGGCTCGTTCTCTGGTTGTTGCTTCTTGCAACAGGGGACAAGGGAATACCCTTCGCAATCTTGTATGCGTCACAACGGTGACCTGGCTGTCTCGGACCACGGCAATACTTGCACGTATTTGGGTCGTACTGACCGCGGCGCTGCTGGTTGGCCGGGTTGTGCATGGACGCAGACGTACCGGGCACAAACACACGAGGACGACGATTGGCGGGCTGGTTGGATTCTTCCTCTCTGGGTCGCTTGCTGCTTTCGGGTGCGTTGAGCTGCAAGCTCGCAACATACGTCACCATATCCTGCAAGGACACTTTCAGCAAATCATTGCCAAACTTGGTTGAGGCCAGCGCGTACACATCGTTCTTGTTCTCGAGCGACGACAACAGGGCAACGTTCATGACGCGCGGGTACTTGTCAAGGCCAGACTCGATGCATCTTTGGTGGAACTTCCGTACATAGTGGGCCACCTTCTCGTTGCGTCTCTGCCGCATGTGGAGTACCGACTCCATCGTCTTGAGCTGCTGCTCCGGAGTGTCGTATTGGTCGATGATCTTGCAGCGAAGTTCATCCCAGGTAATGTCCGGATTCTTCTGGAGCTCGCCGTCCAACCAGATCGACTGGACGTCGTTCAAGCACTTTGGAAGGAGTCTTGCCCAGGTCTTCTCCACTTGGAAATTCGCGGAACGGACTTCTGCTTCGAACTTGTTCAGAAAACGCTCCGTCGAAATGTGGGTGGCCTTGGTGGGATGCCACGTCTCCGCACCCACGATCTGCAGAGCAGGCAAGTCTTTCGGCACAAAATGGCTGAAGCTATCCGACTCAGCTTTGGCGGCGGCGGCATTCTTGGCTGCAATTTCTTGATGAGTTAAAAACTCATTGCAGGTAGGGAACCTCTCACGGCAGACCTCTCTGTAGTCTGTGACGTCCTTCTTGGCTGCCATTACCTCTTGAAGGAGCTTGGCTTTGGTGGCGGCGTCTTTCTTGTCAGCGACGGCCTCTTGGTAAGCAGCATCGGCTTCTTCGAAGATCTCCTGCAGACCTCGGAACGTAGTCAAGGACTTGGCGTAAAAGGGTGCATCTTGGATCGACAAGTTCTCCATATCCAGTTCCATGTGGTCGGCTACCTCGGGGGTCATATCTTTTCCGGACTGTTGGCCTTGGTCCTGGATGTCCTTGCCGGTAAGCTCGGTCTTCTTGATAATCTCGGGAGTAGGTGACATGGTAATAGTAAGGTGAATTCAAAGGAAAAAAAATGTGTTATCTGGTTGAATGTAAGTGATAGTAGGAATATGAAGACAAATAGGAATCCTTTGAGACACGGATTTATTCTGAAGATCAGATCTCGTTCTACTATCCATTCAATAAAGCTTATATACTATTCTACTACTATTGTACTATGTGGTACAGGTACGTAGTACCATCCATGATTCTGAATGCTTATTCAGCTGAGTGCAATTCTCGGTATTTGAATTCTTATCCGGGCTTAACTCCTTAACACCTTCTCGGTCTTAACTCCTGGACACCACACTGCGTACGAAACAAGCTTGGTTTCCGTGATCGAACGCCCAACGTGAGGCGTGCTGAGATTGCGACATGTTAATGGCTGAAAGGATGTCACGATGAACCGCGATCACCCCGAGTGGCAAAGAGTGGTGGCAATGTCGACCTGGTAGTATAGCTGAAAGAAGTACATTCGTGTCAGGGTCTGATGCTTGTGATTCCTTAGTACCACGCTGATGGATAACACATGCATCAATCTGTACTTTTGAAACACTCTGCTCCCTAATTCAAAATGATACACTTCAGCTAAATCCAGCGCAGCTAATCAAACGCCGGCGTCACTATGACATAAACACTCGCGGACACATAAGGAAATCGTTAAATGTAAAAACAGGAGTAAGTCGCCAAAGAAAGAGAGTATACTGCTTGGATCCGAAGAAGGACAACAGAAATTGTAGATCAAGTCCTCTGCCTTAGTTCCATTAGTTCAAGCACGAAAAGACACAAAAAGATATCGGCACGATGAAGTAAACCAGCTGTATAATGAAGGCGAAACGTGCAATTAGTCTACAGCACGGTCGTGTCTTGGTGTGGAGGACCAGACAGCAATCGTAAATGTGAGCGCTGCATACTTCCCGGTCAAGACATGCTCTTACGTATTATGTATCAACCACAAAGAGCAAACGGCCGTAAGAATTGAAACCGCAGTATGTATAAGACCACTGCAAAAATTTCATGCTGATGCATGTCCCTTAATGCCACGCTGGAAATGTTCATAGCTGTTATGCGCCAAAAAAGGATAGCATGAAAGGGAACTCGTTAGGCAGAAAAGTAAACGTAAAAGGCAGGCAGGGCTTTGAATCAAAATTGTCTACATATCCAAGCGACGCAAAAGTTAATATCTTCATCGCCTTACCATGTCTGCTTATGCATTCATCGCTCTCGCCATGCTCATCGTTGTGCTTTATACCAACCGCGCTTCATTCAACTCCCAGTGCTGATCCCTATTATTGCCTCTCGACCTTCCGGCCCTGCTGAATTTCGGCGTAAGCACTCTCAGTCCTTCGTTTATGGCTGGGGTTAGGAGCTAGATTATTAAGAAGTTCAAGTCGAAACCGGTGATTCGCGTTATCTTGTGCTGACACGTAATGCCATGCGGAGACTCTTTAGTTAGTGAGTGATTCTTTGCATTGCTCGTATTGTATGCTAATATAGGTTAATGTGGAATAGCTTAAGCCTATAGAAATGCCTTAGTGCACAAAATTGAACCTCTTCCTCCATCCCGCTGGTGTAGTTCCCCATCTCAATTTGCACTACCTTCTTTTTCTCACATGTACTTGTTGGACCATATAAAATACACGTTATCCTTTCCCTTTGTAAATATACTCACACACTTTTGCCATGTGCATTTTGTTCACACTGTGGTGAAACAACCACAGATGATAATAATAGAAGATATTTCCTATCGGATAACACATATCGGTTCAACATCATCACTAAGTGTACTTACATAGTAACTTGTCTACACGGATTAAGGATTACACCGTATGAACGGATGGGATAAACTCAGAAGGACATGGAATTGACTCCAACATAGCAATGCTGTCATTACACTGCAGGGTGGATGTCAAAAACATTCTCAAATCCATATAGTCAAAATAAAGGAAAGAACCATATATGTCCTTTAGCAATTTAAAGCAAAGCACTACCTGGATTGCCATCACTAATTCAATACACAAAAATATAAAAGCATAGAGCGTTACACTCAATAAAGCATTTCTGAACTTTGGAAGATAAAAATAAGGTGGATCAAGCGGTACAAAGAATAAAAGAGATTTATAAAAACATCTTTGAAGGTTCAGATATGCTTTATTGAATGCAAGGTTCTATGCTTTTATACCTTTTGTGTATTGAATTAGCAATGGAAGCTTACATAGATAGTGTTTCTTCTTCAGAATTCATGAATGGATAGAGGACGCTGTAACAAATTTCTCTTTCTCTGGTTATGTCACCATATTCCATATCCAGCAATCACGTGCTCATTGTGTCTGCTGTCTCCATTATTGTTTGATGCACTCTGCATATCTCAATCTACTTCTTTACACGGATCCCCATGGTCAACACCCATTACTCGATTATACTTGTGTGTTTTGCACATCTTCATTTTACACTCGGATGATTTCGAGGCACCCTTTCATATCGGCAACGTGCCTCCGACACGATTTGCTATTATCGCAGTTGGATTTTCATAACCCAGATGAACGAAGCCTATAAACATTCCCTAAATATCAAATGAAGTAAAAGAGTTGACCCCAATTATCTTGATCCTACCTTGTCAGAAGCCCAAGTCAGAGACTTGTATCTGTATTTGGTTAAGTCACCCTTTCTATATCTCTTATTATAACCTAATTCGTGGGCCCTTATTCATGCCGAACTTTCTTTTTATACAAACAATTTCCTCCCACAACAAGGAGTATGATCCTTTACTTTGTTATGGTCATGGGAACCTGAGGGCGTCTTTAACATCCACCCTGCAGTGCATTGACCGCATTGCTATATTGGAGCCAATGCCATAACCTGTTGAGTTTATCCCGTTGTTCCTACGGTGTAATACTTAATCTGTGCAGACAAGTTACTATGTAAGTACACTTCGTAATGATGTTGAACCGATATGTGTTATCCGATAGGAAAAATCTTCTATTATTATCATCTGTGGTTGTTTCACCACAGACGGAAATGCCCGAAGCATCAAGAAGCATTCAAGCGCTACGTAGATACATGGAATGAAACAAGGTTTCAACGAATCAAGCTGAAGGTAAGCTTAGGGGATAGGCAAGAACTATCTCGGCCGTCGCGTGTCTCTTTTTAGCTCTTGTCTTTGGAAGAGCAATGGCTATCCAAACGCCTTTGTCATCTATCACCAGAGTGAAAAATCATCACAAAGCTCTTGGGAGTATGTACAATCAAGAGGACGAACAGTCAACACCGTCAATGCGGGAGGGGGTGAGGCAATACCAACTGCCATACAACAACCGTAAAGTAAACACGACTATCCAAAGTCATCGTCTACTGCAATACAAGGGAGCATCAAGGAGGCCAAGCAAGAGACAGCGAATTCGAACCACTGCTACACATCCACGCGGTCCAATATACCAAGCGGGCCATCAATCAGATACTGATATCCTCGATGTCAGATCCGTTTGAGTTTCTTCCTATTGCTTCGCACGTATGTATTTAGCCAGTTGTATAGAAGATATGGAATACGCCGCACAGACGGCGACAGAACTGGATTTTAGAGTCCCGGAAACTGTCAGATCGGCTATAAAAACCCGGCTGATGCCGCTATAATTAGTCTACAGGAGCTGCGGCGGACAGTTCCTGCTTCACGGGTAAACGATAATCTGACCCGAATCTCTTCTGGAAGAACAGTGCCGTAAAATAAAAATGATGGTGTATATAAGCCTTTGACAAGGAGACAAACGTAAAGATACTGATGAGCTCAAGTATAGGACATTACTTTTACCGGAAGGCTTTCAGTATGTGCTAAAACATCGTGGGAGCAGCAAAGTGCCAGTGCGTTGCACATCAGCAGCGTGTACCGGGCCGACCTTTTTTTTTGAAGTAGCATTTCTGGCAAGCAAACACTAACATAGACACAATTATTATCTGTCTCCGTAGATATAGTTGCCCCGGGTGATAGGTTGGAGTATATGTAACCAACAGTGGTACGGTTAGATGAGTTCTATTTCGATTATTTTTCTTTTAATAGAAGATACTCAAGCAACGACGGTGCAGGTTGTAGGTTTACTTTCAGATGACACGGATATATGACACCCACTGCCTTGCAGCATGCCTTAAGAATGTGAGCGCCATGTGCCTATTGCCTCTCCCTCTCTTTGACATCCGATTATCTTTATGCATAGCGCACTAGTCTAGGCGCTACAGTCATAAGATGATAAAATGCATCGGGCTAAAAAGGGCGGGACATCGTTGGGAGCTACAGAATTAATTTAAAGCTTTCTGTTTCGGGAAAGGCTTTCGGGAAGCAGAGGAATGATCAGGCCACATAAAAATGCCGTCAGCTCCCTCCGCCACACAGCACAATGCAGTAGATTATAGGATGGCATGTTACTGCAGTCATAAAGCAAAGTAAAAGAAATGGGCATTTGTAATCCTCAGGTTCCAAGTTGAGGTTTGTTAAAAAGTAATATATTGCCTAGACCGAATGCTGCGCGACATATAACGTTTTGTGCGTTCACCTTCTAAGAATGAGTAAATTCGCAAAAGCTCATGGAAAACTGACAATGAAACTGCTCGCAAAACGATTCCTTGTGCATACTCAAGATGTTCATGCTTCAGCAGAAACGAAACAAATTACAATTCTCAATCAACTCGACAATGATCAATTGCGATCGATTCAGATCCGAATCCGGTTAGACGAAGGGTTGCGCGGGTTCAAAGAAACAACGACAGCGTCACTGTCCGAGCGAACGGAACATCACCTATTTGATCCTAATTGTATATAATAAAGTATGAACTTTCAGCTGGAGACAATGAGATGGGTGCGCACTCAAGCATCGACTTCTTGATGCGAGTCACTCCGACAAGACGTGTTGTGGGCACGTTTCAAGGCGTGCTGTGATATAAATATGAGTCAAAAAGATGACTTGGGGGAGCATGAATAAGGTTTTCTTTTGTGAGTTAAATATAAAAATGCCTTATGTTTATGCATCCGTATTTTAGAGTTTTGGCGTCAGTGTTGTTGGTGTCACAGAGGTTTGTTTCTTCATTGACCAACGCTTAATGGATCATGGCACCGAGCAAGTTCCCATCGTTTCTACGCGCATTCCAGCTATGATTTTCATGGAGCCAGCGCAAGGTTCCAAATATAATCAGCGTAGTAGGATCTATTACAAAGTAATGATTTTGGTGAGATGCGTGGCACGGCATGTTACACCAAGATACTTCTTTCAGCCAGGATATTCGGAAGCACCAACCAAATTAAACATCGTGGGCGCAGCTGTCGAGAAACGATCAGAGCCATTTGTTACACTTAATATTCTAGCGGGCTATCTAAACAACACATGTCTAGAATAACTACCAACTAGTCAAAATGGCAAAGGAAACCCTTCTTTTTGCAGACGACTTTATCTGACACTACCGAAAGCACAGAGCTGATCAATTGCCAAAGACGTAACCGAATGTTATCAAAATTAACCGTGAGTGAGAAATTGTGATAGCCGAGATAGTGGAAAGATGAGTGGAATGGCTGGGTGAAGCAAATTATATATGTGTAAATGTTATCACTATGGAACAGAAGGCCTATTAGTTATGGTACACAAGTAATATATCGACCGCCCGATCAGATTGCTGGTGGACATTTACACGCATTACACTGATGATTGGATTCAAAGCGACTCGCTGTTTTTATATGAAAAGTGACTTTTGACTCTGGGTCGCCCGGCCCCTATGAGTCCTGAAACAATGAACCTGTGGAAGCTTTTTATAATCGACGAGGTGCATGGACCTCAACGACCCAAATTTGGAAGCAAGCACCCCCAAAGTGGCGCATTCGATCACTTTTTACGGTATTCACCCTGTTGAGCCTTGTTTTCCCGGTGTGCGGCTATGCAAGATATGGGTTTTCGTTCCGCCGCTTGCTGTGATCCGAGTTCCGATAAGAATCGCCAGTCATTGAGAGAGTTGGGAATGGTAGAACGGAAGACAGCAGAAGTGCCTTGGAAACACAGTCATTTTCTCGGGTCAACAATCCCGTCTCAAACAAAAATGTGGGGCCATGGCAACCAGAGATTGAAATTGCATACTGTTACCATAAACAAAAGCACCGGAAAGGAAAATGGCCTATTTTGCTTGGATCCAACTGCTCTGGTCGTCAGCTGCGTGTCTAAACGAGTAACATGCGCCCCGTCGGTATCGACAGTTGCGTCGCTCGGCGTCATATGGTTCAGAGACTGCAGAGCCACAGCGACACACCATGGCCTGCAATGATGTGTGCTCGGCTTTAAAATAGCAGTTACACTTGCGCTCAGCCTAATTTATATAACGTGGAGTCGGATGATAAAAATGTGTGGTGGTAAAAATAGTGAATGGAATTGTCAGGCGATTCCGCTCTTTCTTTTCCACTCATATAAAAAACACACCGTTTCAAACATCCTCCTTTTCCTTACCGGTGCATCAGTCAATCATGTCTCTATTTGTTTATGGCGATTCCTTCTCGGGTAAAGAACGCGCCGGATATACGGACAGAACAGAGGGAGGGAATTGACAACTGATCACTCTTTTTTTGGCATGTTCCAGATACGAATGGACGAACGCGCAAGACCAATGGTCCTTTGTGGAGCGAAAATCTCTCAGAAGCCTGGGGCATTCCCCTGAAAAGCTTTGCCCAAGCAGGCGCATTAACGTGTGCCAGGCCTGATGAAGTGTCGGACCTTTCACGACAATTGATTGCGGCAAAACCGGCCATTTCCTCAGCAGAAAGTGAAGGCAAGAAGAACATTCACGCGATCTTCATCGGCAACACAGACATTGCGGATGGATCCGACTCGCCAGTACAAGTAGAGCCACTGCTACGATGCATCAAACAGCATGTGGTAAGACCGCTTTGCACAATAGAACGTACGGAAGCTCACTTCATTTGTCGTGGCAATTAACTCCAGATTGAAATACACCGCATGGACGAGAGCGCACGGGTGCTTTTGCTCGGTCTGCCGCCACTCGAGTTTTCGCCATTCTACTTGAACAACAAAAAGCAGCAGGTGGTGAAGCAGCGGACGATGGATTTCAATGGCGCAGTGGAGGACGCAGCACAGGACTGGCACGACGAATTGCACATGGACATTGAGTTCATCGATAACTACACAGTATTCAATGGTGTCCTCGGCGATCCGGCAAGTTTCAAAATGGAGAACGTCGAAGATGCCTACTGGGAGAAGTGTCAGGGAACGTGTCTTGATCCCGTCGACGATTACTTGTGGTGGGATAGCATTCACATGACCGGCTCCGGCCATAAGGCCATTTCAAATGAAATATTATCACGGCTGCCAGTCGTCGACCCCTCGCGGCCGCCACCAGTGCCTGCAACGGCAGCAGAAGACGGCGTAGACAGCCCATTCTACAGCCAGGTGCACATCGCGTCATGGTTCCTGCTGTTCTTCGTCTGCATGTTCGTTCTCTTCCTGCTCCGACCGGCACGGATTGCTGGGCTGTTCAGAAGCTGCTTCCGGACGCGAAAGTACTCCAAACCGCAGATGTCCGGCTACTCCATCGTATAACTTACCCTGTTCATCATATTCCCTATACATTTTCCTTTTGCTTTGTAAACTCTAAGAAAAAACCATCTTTTTTTGTCAATAAAGTCTTGTTTTTATAATATAATTTTCCTCAGCGGAACTTTACACTCTTGCTCTTGCACCAATGCCTCGCCATTCCAAAAACAACACCGCATCCAGCGTCTTTACATACCACGAAACCAAGGCGCTCGACTACGGTACCAAAAAGGTATCGTCAGGGTTCCCGTCGCAATGAGAGATCCAGCTTACAAAACATTCAATAGCAACGGATTGGTAGCGATTCGTACAGAGAATACAATGCATGCTTCCTGTGTCTCCAAACTGCCCGCGATCCCGTGGCATGTCCCCAAGGTCATTTGGCCTGTCGCGAGTGCATGTACGAATCCATTTTGACGCAAAAACAAAACATCAAACGAGAACAACGATCGCTGGAGCAGAAACTGCAGGCCCTGGAAGAGAAACGAGCCCAAGATGAGGACGAAGCACGACAGACTCTGCTAGATCAGTTCGAAAAGACACAAACGAGTATGCTGGGTCATCGCAAACTCCAGCAGCAGACCCAAGAGAAAGACGACGAAAAGCAGAGCGGCGTTAAGCGGAAAAAGGAAGATGCAACGGACGCGGATCAATTGGCGAGAGCCGCTAAACGAATCGCAGAAGAGAAAGCAAGCAAGTCAAAATCCAAGCTCTCGAGTTTCTGGCTGCCGTCCATGACTCCAGAAGCACAGCTGCAATACAAGGATGAGATCAAGCCGATCCAGACACAGACCATGTGTACAGCTGTCAAAACACCCCATCCCGTGAGGTGAGAAAGTCATGCAGTAGCCATTTACCATTGCTAACTGTTTCTCAGTATAAAGAACTTGATTGGAGTCAAGTTCCAGTACGAGGACGATGCAAAGAAGAAATGCCAGTGCCCTGCTTGTTTGAAGACGCTCTCCAATGCATCCAAGTTCTCAGGTAAGCGTCCATGGCACTTGATCACCCGGGCGGTCGACTAAAGAGACTGGGTAGTGATGCGTTCGTGTGGTCATGTCATCTGCAACAGCTGCGTGGATATGTTTGTCAAGAAAACCAAGCGGTGTTATGTATGTGAGACCAAGACCAAATCCAAGGATGTTGTGGATATGAGTCCTGAAGGAACTGGATTTGCCGGCGGAAGTACTTCCGCTCTGGCTACCAAATGGGGTGTAGCATTCCAATAAACCATTGCTTTGCCTGAACCAGTGTTATGTGTAGGATCCACTCCAGCATAGTATTCTTGGTTACACTGAAGTTATTAAAGCGCGTAAGCGAATTGCAGAACAGTTTGCACCTCAAAAAGCATGTCCACCAAGCGAGATTCTACCGATCTTACGCCTTCAGTAGCAAAACATTATACCATTGAACGGTCCCAATCTGAGAGTTCCCATACTAGCGAGTGCTGGGAACGCCAACTGGATAAAGTGACAGCAACGCTTGGCAATGGCACGTACGATCACGCCATCGCCATGGTCAACCAAGCACTCGACGCCTTCCTCCTGCAGGCAACAAGAATGGTCCGTCTCCGTGCGCACGCTTGGGGCAGAAAAGGAGACTTGACTCGGGAAATGCGAGATGCAATGCTGATCGTGGAATGGGCACCACGTAGTCCAATGAGCTACCTACTGCTCAGTGACATATACATTTCGCATGGATACCAGCAACAGGCGATACAAGTCTTGGAAAAGGGACTGGATTTATCACCGCCTCAAAGCGATGGATACGCTAAACTTCAAGAGCGAAAGGCGTTTGCCCAAGCTAAGCAGGAGAAGCGCATCGACATTGTTTCCCAAGCGCCGTACGACATTTTCTGCAAAATCAGTAGCTACTTTGCGACAGAAACCCTCAGTGATTGTATATGGGTCAGCCGTTCGTGGCACAACAAGTTTTTGGAATGCAGCGCTCTTTGGAAAGACGTCAATCTCACCAAGCTGCCAACAAGGCCATCCAGCTTTCTACCCAGAATTGTTGATAATGTTCGAAACCTATGCCTGGATGAATCGACTGTGAAGCACGTATCTACCTTGATGCTTGCTAACAGATTCACAAATATGAGAACTTTGCACCTCGAATTACCTCGTAAGCTCAAAATAATGGGGTGTCTCTTTTTTGCACCAGCAATGCTCATAAGTCATTAGGTGTAAGTCCTGGACGTTTTGTCGAGCTTAGTAAAGCCTTGGAACCAGCCATTTCTGATCATAGAAAAGTTTTCGATCGTGTCTTGGATGTACTTTCAAACACTGCACAATCCTTGACTGGGATTGTGATCAATATGGACCGCTGCATTACCGGCCCGCGTCTGCCGGTGATTTTATCAGGGTGCCGAAATCTTACCAGCATCGAGTATAGGTGTCCGGGGTTCAAGGTCTTTACTGGGTTGTCTTTACCATTCACAACATCTTTGAGAAAAATTCATCTCGTGGGTATAATACAGCAAGCCGAATTAGAAGCATTGCTTCGATGTTCTCCAAACATTCGCTATATACGTCTGGAAGGATGCACGTACGATGCTATCTCAGTCATCGATCGCGTTCCACTTGAACTTGACTACATTAGCATCAATTGCGGCGAGCAATTTGCACATCATCCTGACGAACCTGGCGACACAACACTGGAGAACTGTCATGATGGTCTCCAAACACTTGTTGTGGACGGATTAACGTCACCCCTTACTATCATATCTCTTCTCGAACGGAACCGCAACTCACTCAAGACGCTCTATCTATCTTGCACAACCGGCCAAATGCAGCATCGTATGGGAAGTCTGAATACAAACTGGAATGATGTCCAAGCATTTCCTCTCATGACGAAACTGACCACGCTACATACAGTGGATATGACATTCGACCTTTGGAAGCACATCCCTAACATTTTGCGCAACTGCCCAGGCTTACAAACATTCGGCATTGAAGGCGAACGTGTTTATGATGGCGTGGTTGTGGATCCCGTTGTTAACAAGATCGCGCAAATGATTACATTCTCAAATCTCAAGCTTTTAAATACGGACATTTGCGCAGAACCTATTCAAGATCTTCTCGATGGTCTCAAGCAAAAACCTCTGAAAACATTGGTGATGGCAGATATTCAGACAGATTCGAGCTCGCTCATCAGAGCAATCGACATCAAAAGCTTAAAGACGCTGACGGTGACATGGAAGCATAGCCATACCTCTCTGACTGCTCAAGATCAGTATCGTTTTTCCCGTGTTATTGCAGGTCTACCAAACCTGGAAAGTCTTACTTTGGATGGTTTCAACCATTTCGACGATAACGCTATTGATAATCTATGCTTGAGCAAGAGCTTAAAATCTGTTCGGTTTCATACTGTACGCGGGTACACCAAGACCGCGAAAAACAAATTGCGTGATCGCCTTCCGCCAATACAACTAACAATTCATCCTGTAATATATAAAATGTACATAGTTCCTGTGCGTAGATAAAGAATAAATCAGGTGAATGTGATTTTGCATGTTGGTCGGAATGTGGTGGATTTTCATGCATTTCGCATATACTGTATGAGGTGAGCGTGCGAAGCGATACCGCCTTAACTATGACTATCAAAAACTTTGGATAATTGGCACGAGAATAAAAAGCTATTAATGCATAACTAGCGGGATTAAGCCTGGAAAGTACGAATTGGTGAATAGTTATGTAAAGTTGATCTGGGGTACATAAAATATTGATTTTTCCGCTTCTCGTTTTGGGCTGGTAGCTATATCCATTTAGGTATCTTTAAACACGTTTCCTTGCCCAACCAGCAATAGGATCTCCTTAATATATATTGTAGAATTTGAAGGCGCATCCAATGGTGACAACAGATTAGAACATTAGTGACAGAGTAAAGTGTTTATTCGGAAGAGATGCAATTTTTGGCTTTTAAGCGTGATTATAAAGCATTTGTAAGATATACTAACCTGGTTTGGGATTTTGTATCAAATGTTTCATAAAACGCACGCTTAATGGCCCGTTGAGTTTGTGTTTATGGGTAAAATATGAGACCGCGTTGGAATGGACAAGAAACCGGCTTCTGCTAAACAAAAATACGCTAAAACCATTTGAAATGGAGCAAGTCAGAAGGCAAACCTAGACCCGTGTAAAGGGCAACGGACGATCCACGAAAGTAATTCATAGGGCTTGTTTGGCTAGACTGGCAGGAATACCCAATGCAACATCACAAAGTCGTTTCTGACTTGGCTTATTGATGAATAGTCAAGGATATGCGTGGCTTTACATACGCAGCCAAAGTCGCTGATACCTTTCCAAAGTCCATACCAACGGAATATATAAGCTAACAGTTGATACACTAAGTTGATACGTGATGGTTTTTAAATAATATGTATAGCTTGTATATAAGGTCTAATTGCTGTCCTTGACAACGCTATGCAGTCAGTGCTCAATAATATGCCTGTTGTATAGCAAAAGTGACAAGTGTAATTGGTGTATAGCACCATGCAATGTCTTGTGTCTTGGTTTGGAAAGCCAGAAATAAGCCGTAAATGCGCATACGCTCTGCAAGGAAAAGACCAATTACCTATAGGAGCAAGTCTAATAACTCTCAGAAATAAATAGTAACTTTTGAACCAAGTCGTAAATGTGAGTACTGCATACTGCATACGTCTATCAGGCCACATAGACTATTTTATTTGACCATAGTATCGTAATATATGCTGTCACCATATTGGCTGAGGTGGATCAAACGATACAAAGAATAAAAAGACCAAGGAAAGCATATTTGAAGTTTCGAATATGCTTCACTAAATGCAATGCTCTATACCTTTATATCTTTTTGCGTATTGAACCAGTGATGGCATTTTAGATAGTGTTCGTCTTCAGAACTGCCTGAATAGGTAGAGGACGTATAGGGTCCTTCCCTTTGCTCTTATCTCGCGGATCCGAGGATGCCTTTGGCATTCGTCCTGCAGTGTAATAATCATTTGGGGCATACAAAGTAACTCATATTTGCGCTCGAGCCATCGGCCCGCAGTTATTTATATTTTACAAAGTACGTACTTTCAACATACCAAATTTGATTGTAAGCACGAGAACATGAAAGCTGTTTACTTAGAAGCTGTTTAGTCAGCCTGTATGGAGCGCAATCGGTATACTTCCACGCATTTATTTCCTAAATCCCAGTCCTCCCGTCCGCCGGTTCAAAGACAAGCGCAAGAAGCAACGATGAAATACAATCGTGTTTTTTTAGTAACGAAATGATGATACCTTTTATTTGTCGACTGCGAATTCCGCGAAAGATACGAAGCGAGATCCAGTTAACGTCCGTACATTCGCAGAAACCACCACTGAACTGATCCGTAGGGGACCGAAGTCCGGCACGAAACCCAAATCCAATGGTGATTCTGGCATGCCACGGACACATGGATCCTTAAAAACGGTCATATGTGCCTATAAGAACATGATTTAGTGGAAGTAAAGCAAGCAATAAAGTCACAGATATGATACCATGCTATACCGTTCGACAGTAAAATGGTGGTCCACCAATGTGTTCCGGAACACATCTAGATAATGGCAGAGGCTAGCGCACTGCTCTTCTTTACGTGATTATGAAGTGTATTTACCTGTTATAATGGCGACAGGGCTACACCAGTTTGTAGGGGCCATACGGATGACTATTATCAGCAAGTCAGTAATACATACCGGACAGACAATTTACATGGGCTCACCACTGCATGTGCACTTGTCCAACTTCAGCTCGAAGGTACTACGGAGAGAGTGGTATACTGATGAGTTAGGATTATTGACAAGCGTATGAACTACATGACATAAATCTTGGAGAGTGCGGTAAGGACTAGTTCTGAACAAACCCACGCTGACGTGCAGATCAGCTGGTTCTGTAAATCCGTCATTAGACAGAAACCTGGGCGATCGCCTTTTCAGTTCCTGTGCGCCATCTGCCATCCAAGGCCCATTCAGTTGTAAGATGACCCAAACCGTTCTGGTAAGATCGGATGACGTGTCGAACTATAGATCATGTATTAGTTGACAATCTCTGGGATACTCCTTTTGACTTGCTATTATATTGTATGCTTGGAAAGCATACATGGCGCTCAGATGGGTGCCAGTCAAGCGCAGTCTGAAGACGTGCTGTGCGGGGGAGTCGCTAGGGGAGATAGAGATACTAGCGCCAGAAAATGCTTCAACGTGGGATCTCCACTTGTGCAAGAATACTAAGGACGCATTAGTATTTGTTTAGCACGACGAATAGCGGAAACACTTACCACTTGAAAATGGAAGCACAATGTCATGATCCTCTATCACGGCTGGATCAACCTCTGCACCGGGATTTTCATCAAAGTACTCATCAAGTTCGTACCAACAGCTACGCGATACTACCTTGGGGGTACGACGGCCGGGACAGGTGTTCTGGGCGGTGGGTGCGGGTACTGATGCACGATCGTCGGGAGCGACAATCTCCTCACAAGCCGTGCTAAACGAAACAATACTGTCATTATCTTCAAGTTCAAATACTGTTAAATTCGGTGTCTGGAAAACAACACTAGTTAGTGTTGGCAATCTAAAGTACATTGGGCTTACGGGATTAAACCAGGCTCGAAGTAAATTGATGATCCTGAGTATCATGTCGAAAACCATGGTGATGTGAAAAACTCGCGTAGCAATTGCAGCAGTATAAATAACAAGTTTTCGAACACGTGATAGGCGCGTGTTGTACTTGATGACCAGAGGAAACAACGCCCTACTTGTTGGTAAAATGTAACATTTCATCAGTAGCTGTACTATTGCATGCCTGTGTGTTTTTTAATACAACTAAGCTCCTAACTGAAACTGGTTGCCCAGGTAAAGGACGACAAAACACCATGCCAAGGCAACGAAAACGTACTTCTCAAACGCGTTGCAATAAGTGTTCTTGTGGATCATGTATTTGCTTATGCTCTTCGTAGGCCACCGTCATCTGAGTACATACTATCACATTTGACGAAGACTATTGTACCTTCTAATAGTGGATGAGCTGTGATTCCGTAACAAGAAAGCCAGGTTCATACGGAAAACATCGTCTGATGAGAAGCAGTCTAATATCACAGGCACAATCAGGTACTGCACAAGCTTGTATTGATATAGGAAGCATACAACCAAAGGCTAATAGCTTTATACACCTTAAAAACGATCAAATTTGCACAAACGGATCTTGAGAAGCAGCCCCCTTTTGATGTGTGGATGCTGATCAGTGTTGGCTATTTTACTGGATTGCAACAACACCTTGTTTGCAGAGAATATACACTTAGTCAACACCATCGAAGTTTAGATAGCTCAACTACGGAGCCTTTTGGAACCACAGTAGTACCAATAGACAAGTACAACTGGACGACAATCCTCCGCGACATAGAATAATGACTAAACGCTTTTATAATACCCGCCAATATAAGCCTAACGTGTCAACCGCATGATTTGCGTACATAAGTTACCCGGTCATTTCTCCTCTTACAGTTACGTAATTCTTCGTTTTCTTCCCAACTCTAGGCATGAGTAATTGCACGACGGACAGTACCTACGTGTTGAGATTTTGGATTTATTATAGTTTGTCATACAAAATACCAAGTATAGTTTCGATTCCATGCCTACGTGCGAACCATACCCTCGCATAAACAATGCTACCGACCCAATATCATTTTGCTTTTGGCAGCAGCATGGCTACAATATCACATCTCTTATGCTCCATGCTGCCCTTACTGATTAAATCCGCTAACATTTATCTCTTCTCTCCTGTTGTAGGTATTATAGCTAAATCCTATGTAGAATTGCAGAAACGGTTTGCACCTTGGGGACGAACTCGACCCAAACAAATGCTGAAAAATCCACGAAGGTAACGATGGGCGTTTGTGTTGAGCACAACGATGGATCGGGGTACCTGAGTCAGCCGTAAAAATTTTTGTATCACCCTGTTGCCACATAACAAACAACTGCCTTCTTTCGGATTTGGAGTTATATTTTGCTCTCCTCCAACGAACCAGTTCCCGAGCTTGTGGTCGTACTCATCTGCACACCTTGCGCCCAAAGCTTTAGTATGTAGGATCGGCGACCGGATGGGACATCACTCTCTCGACTTGATTGCTGACAAAAGGTTTTCTTATCTTTAGGACAAATATCATTTTTTATAGTGAGATTGTCTGGCAGATGAATAGAATGTAAATTGCAAGCGCAAAAATGATCTGCATTGGCTTTTGGAACACGTTTCAATGAACATCAAGAACTTCATTCACAGAGCTATGGGATTGTCTGCTACGAGGTGCAAACGCTATTACGACACAGGTATACAAGAGGTATTTATGAGCAAAAAAATATATATATATGGAGGATCAATCAGCCAGGCAGCGAAACCGCTAATGGAAAGCAGCGCCGGGAGTTGAACCCGGACCTTCATACTCCGAAACCGGAAGTGTAGCCCTTCGACTAACAGCCCTGGCATGTTTATTAATTGGAAAATGCAGATCAACCCCCCGACCCCAAAATTCCTTTTTATTTTATTTTGCTATATAAAATGTGTCCATATTATGATAGATCCTAGCTAAAAAAAAACATAGTGTTTAAGCTTCTTGTGCAATGCGTTTATTATTAAAAGTTAAGCATTAAAAATAACTTTTCTTATATAGGAAAACTTCCATAATTCTAGTTATTATAGTAATTTGTTGTTATATTTTCAACATATAGCATTATCTATGGCTACATGCTTTTTCTTAGTCCTTGTTTATATTCATTGTTATTACAACATCAACAGCCATACAGTTATTAGTTGCCTTATTACACCGTAAAAAATCCTAGTGTAACGTAGCACGACAGTACTATAAAATTATACAAAGTCTTGTAAAATCCTGTGAAAACTGCCATTTTACAAGAAAATTTTTTTACAGTGTTATATATGCAACCTTGACCTAGCTTTATTAATTATACAAGATAACTTTATTAGATAAGGCTTTGTATAACCTTTGATCTTATTGACATTAGATAGCAAAGTAATTAAGGATTTGGCGGTAATATAGTTTCTTAGGCTACTAGACAAAAATATTTATCTTCTTTATTCTGATATACTATTAGTATAAACAAGGAGCAGTTTCCCTTAATAAAACACTGTTTATTTTAGGTTTTGCCATTCAAAAGCCTTCTTTTATTAAACGATACTATAACAAGACCTGTGAGAGCTGCATGGATAAAAAACAAAGGGTGGATACAATGGCAAGATAAATTTCTTGTTACAACATATCACTGTTGTGTGGTATGGTGATAAGGTTCTGCAAAATCTGTTCAAATATACACAATAGTCTTGTGAAATCGAGAACTCACAAGAAAAATTTTTTAATGATCCAGTACTCTGCTGAAATAGACAAAGTGGCTGAAGCAGCTTATAGAGTCCAGGCTGCATGTGGCATCTGTGAGGAACAATTGCCAGAGACTGAAAGGGCTCGGCTACATTCTGAGAATAGTAGTAACATGCAAGGTTGCGGATCTTTGACCGTTGATGTGGATATTTGGTGAGTCTTGTTAACAGTCAAAACTGGTCGCAGTGTATTTTTGATGCTGCATATATCAAGAATCAATATGGATCTCGTCAGCCAATGTACGGAACTGACAGATAGCCTGCGTTACGTACAAGATACATTTTACAGATTTTAAGCCATAAAAAAGAAATCTTGATATACTATATCCGTAAGCTATGTATGGGCAAGTTTGATTACTCTCGATATCTCTTTTTTCTTAAAAAAAAGTATAACTTGCTGAATGATTAACCACTACGCATGTTAAAATATCTTGAGCATCGGTGGAACTATGTAGTAGCTATAAAATATAATCCACGCACATAAGAAGACCGGAGATTAAGGCGTTTACACTATAATATCGAGAATGCGGATGTCAAAAGGTTTCTCCCGTAAGCAGCATGGTCAAGCGTATTCATCACATAAAGACATGAGCAATCCTTCCCACATTTTATGGAAATGCGGCGTTAGTGCCATTGTTTGAAGACCTTCTTCATGTGGAGCTTGCCATCAACGAAATGTCCAAAGATATCGCATGATTAATATTGCATTATCGAAGAATCCCAAAAAAAAAACCTTAAAGCGCCAACGATTTCAATAAATAATGTATTCCTTAAAAGGATATTCCAATTCCTTATGCCATTCGTGCTATCGTCTGCAACTCAACTCGAACTCTCTTCATCGCAATTTAACTTTTGGCACGTCATACGGAACTTTACACCGCACTCCACGCCGAACTTGGTTGCTTTCAAGCTATCAACTTTTTCTTTCAAGGAAGTGAAGCATTGCTGCGCACAATTGTAATATCTGGAGCGTGCATATTTCAATGGGTTAAAGGGCGTTTATCCAGACGAACTTGTTCACTTTTTCAAAGTGGTAACTGGCTAAATCACAATGGAGTATCGTTTTCTAATGGATATCATCGGTTACCGCACAATTTCTAAACGTAATTACCGCGAAATACCACGTCATGATTTGGTATCGCTTAACGAGAAAAGGTCTTCGAATGACGAGACCAAAAATAAGATCATGTTTTATTGAGAAAAACCACTGCCTATTTATACTAATGTCGCGTCGTGACGGAGAAGATGAATACTTTTGTCTAATAGCACAGAGATCCATTTTATCGCCGAGCCTTAGTTAACGGAGTTGCCCTGCATGACCGGTAAAGCCGAATCAAGGATGCACACCAAGCAAATAAGGCAGTCGATAACTATACGTTGTTGATGTAGCAATAACAGCGGATATCAACAAGGACTGAGGAAAAGCATGTCACCATGGATAATGGTGTATGTCGGGAATACGATACATGGACGTATTTTTGGTGGGGCGATCGACTGATGTGTCAGGCGCGAAATCTACCATGTTTTTCTAAACCGCTTATCGTAGGAGCACGCTGCATCTCGTGGTGATCCATAGGATTGTAAACGTCACCAACATTCTGATATCGTGCAGCTTGTACCGGCCTAGTCCGTCGGGATTTTTTTATCCGAAGAGGTCGGTGTTTTGTATTCATGCAATCCTCAAGTATACATACAAAAAGTCTGTACGATAAAGGGTTGCAATCACAGGACAATGTTGATGTAGCGACGTCCCAAAGTGACCCGATTACTCCGTCGCTGTCATTGGAGAAACAAGTATTGCAGTTTCAGTGCTGATCCGATGTCTATGATGACAGATCAAGTATTGCATACGTGCAGAGCAAAATCGATGAGCTTTTGGTGTTGAAATTCGGTCAATACCCATAGACAGATCACTTTTCTGGTCAAGTATCGACTTGAAAACCCAGCTACCGTCTCATTCGTCACTTTCTTTATCCAGATTTGCATATTGCGCACACCTTGACCCAGTGCATTTGCCGTTGTTATCATCCTTTATCTAGTTACGTATGGGAACGATTCTCACTGAGATATTGTGCGTCAGAAAGGTAGCTTGGTGGGATTTCAAAATGTAAAGAAAAAATATGTCATAAGGTAATTCAAAAGTGGACAAAAATATGTACAAATGAAAAGAGATCAAGTAAATGCCTCATTAGCCATTGAAACGGCACGTTGGCAAATCTAAATTTTAATACGTATTTCCAAGTGTACAGATTGGAAGCAAGCATCGGGGAGACGCGGTGTGAAGGTAGCGATTCCATGGTGCCAAAAAAAATGGATCGATTGTATGTTTGAAAGTGAGATGGATGAGCCGCTGCAAGGATTTTCTGTGCACTCCCGGATGCTTGTACTGGACAAAACAAGTATAATTCGGCTTAGTCCTGTAGCGGTAATGGATACTATATTTGGGCTAGACTTTATAGTCGCTGCGATTAGTGACACATCGCAGAACATGACCCGGCATCATTGCCAGACGTCTCCAGAGATGGATCAATTATCATAATTTAGATCTATGAGAAGGATAACTACGAGAAAAGATAGATGATTGACGTATTCCATCAAAGGAACAAAGGGTCAAAATAGCACATTAAAATATATGTACGTATGACAGAGTTTTCCAGAAACTTGAAACGACAAAGGCATGAAAGACGGCTATGTGATGCATTTGTTTATGATCGAATTACACTACTACAAAATTCCACTTTTGCTGATATGGGTAAAGCTTAATGAATGATAACCATAACGCATTGTTGCCAACCTAAAATTGTGTGTCCGACTTTTATCCCCCAGTGTTTCGCTTCTAAATTTGGATAAGCCATGAAATCGGCTTATCAATATCGCAGTCCACCGCTTCCCATTACGCTCATATCCTCCCTTTCTTTCTCTTTCTTTGTTTTCAACTATCCTATAACCTTTTAAGTATGTCATTCGCTACTGAGATCGTTGCTCCCGATGGATATAAAGTTCAATGTTCGTACAAATGAAATATTTAGATCTACACATGCACAACAAGAAAAAAAATGAGGAAATTTTTTTTACTGACATGTTGCTTGGAAACGGGTATTGATTAGTAAACACTGGCTTGTTTATCAATAATGAATTTGTTGCGGGCGCAAATACTATCGACACAACGAACCCTGCTACTGGAAAAGTGATTACCGCGGTTCAAGCCGGTAAGTAATTCAGTTTTCGTAATGATAGTAAAGCGATCGGATAACCTTACGGGTTTGGCGAAATCGTATACATGTAGCTGAAATTGAACAAGTAAACCAAGCAGTGGATGCCGCTGAGAAGGCGTTTCACGGAGGGTGGCGATTCAGCAAACCACAGGTACGTTCGCGATTGATGCACAAGTTGGCAGACCTCGTGCAACGTGACGCAGAAGATCTGGCACATTTGGAAACGCTGGATAATGGAAAGCCACTTCGTGATGCTCGTAACGACATTCACGGCGTCGTGAACCAATTGTAAGTTGATACAAACTCAGCTGTGTCGAAAAAAGTTCATTTTGTGTTTGAATAGACGCTACTTTGCGGGCTTTTGCGATAAAGTGTATGGAAAAGTGATCGAGACTTCGGCACGACTCTCTTACACTGTACATGAACCGATCGGTGTGTGCGCAGGAGTAAGTACTCTATTTGAACAGAGGAAAAGGGAACCCTTGCTCTAACACACTGTTTTATTCAGATTATTCCATGGAATGTACCCGTAAGCATATATATATAAAAAGGACTTACGTTCTTTCGATGATGCTAAAATTCGAGAAAAAAACACACACACAGATGTTGATGCTATCATGGAAGATTGCTCCGGCGGTTGCTACTGCAAACACCGTTGTTATCAAAACATCCGAACTAACGCCTCTTTCCGCGCTCAAAATCGCGGCATTGGTCAAAGAAGCCGGGTTTCCGCCCGGGGTGATCAATATCATTACGGGCTACGGACCAAAGGCAGGCGAAGCTCTGGCGCGGCACATGAAGGTCAGCAAGATTGCGTTTACGGGCAGCACGGCCACCGGTCGGTCCATTATGAAGGCTGCGGCGGAAAGCAACTTGAAAAAGGTCACTCTCGAACTTGGCGGCAAATCCCCCAACATTATATTCGACGATGTGGAAGATTTGGATCAAGTCGTTTTCTGGGCTCGTGCAGGCATTTTCCGGAATGCGGGACAAATCTGTAGCGCAGGCTCTCGCATTTATGTCCAAGAAGGCATCTACGACAAGTTTATTCAAAAGTTCAAGGCGCTGACTTCGTCCGGTAAAGTCGGCGATCCGTTTCAAAAGGATACGTTCCAAGGCCCTCAGATTTCCCAAAATCAGTTTAATCGTGTGATGAATTACATTGAACTTGGAAAGAAGGAAGGTGCAACATGCTATCATGGTGGAAAGCGTGTCGGAACCACAGGATACTTTATCGAACCAACCATCTTCACAGGTAAATTCACTACTTTAAAATTGCATTGGGGTAATTCTTGAACTGTTTTTTTATCCATTATTAGATGTTAGGGAGGATATGCGAATCGTAAAGGAAGAAATTTTTGGTCCAGTTGTCGTCGTTTCCAAGTTTAAGGATGTTGATGATGTCGTGGCAAAGGCGAACGACACGACATATGGTCTTGCGGCGGCTGTCTTTACTTCAAACATTCGACGTGCGATTACTGTTTCGAATGCCCTCGAAGCCGGATCCGTCTGTAAGTGTTGCAACCTACTGAACGTCCGTTTACATGACCATTAATCATTGATCAACCAAAGGGGTCAACTGTTACAATGTCATTACCGAGAACAGTCCATTCGGTGGATACAAGCAAAGTGGTATTGGACGAGAGAACGGTGAGTATGCGCTTGCGAACTATACCCAAATCAAGGCCGTCAAGATGAACATCGCCAAACTATAAGATGAATCCCAATCATTTGTCCGTCTCGTCGAAAGTTACTCATTGGCGATTTAGAACGCTTACGAGCCATGTCATTTATCGTAAAATAAACATTCGTTGTCGAGCCTTTTGACCTTGGACCAAAGTCATCTCATTTATTAGACTATATTGGCTGACATCGGGCCAAGTATTTTTCTGGAAATAGACATTATCCATGCATACAATCAGTGAAATATCGCCTAATATAAAAAAATAACGTGATTGGCTTTATTGACAGGTGATGGCTATGCATTCGTTTATGGCCACATGGCAAACAAATGGTGACAGGCGGCGGACCATTCGGAACACTTTCATTCCGAGGTGAAACAGCAACCGGAGCACGTATCTCTAAAAATACGCATCATGGATGCTTTGCTGCTGTGGCATATATGTCTTGATTCTGCACCAGCCATCGATTTTAAGCGGACATGCCTTTTAGAGAAGAGTCATCGATATCACTGTACATGGGAATCTATCAAAGCTTTTGCAACAGACGTACAAACTGAGGATAGAGTTGCGATTCATCTGGGTCACTCCAAACAATCATGCGCAAAATGAACTTGCCATGGCACGTTCTCTTTTAAAACCGCGTGGCCGCTGGGTTGACACCCAACCTTGCACAGCTAGTATACAGCAACCAAAAAAAAACGAGTCATCGGGCACCTTGCGCATTTCAATTTGACTTGATCACTGTACTCAAAGGCTTACCATGGCACCGGTGTGTGCTCTGGTTACAACAAAACCTTATACCCGCCAAAACGGCCGACTTTATCAATCCCCGACAGCAGCAGGTCAGACCACGTTTTTTTAATACTGCTGCGCACGGGCCACTTTTTTGCGAGTAGCGTGCAATGCAAAAGAAAAGAACCGATGCATCGCTGAAAGCGAATAATAATAAATAAAATAGTATGCAATATCGATATGGACCATGAATGAAAAAAAAGAAAGCGACAAGCAACGCAGACCTTCTGATTACGTTATAATTCTCACGGGCTATACGCAGAGGAAAAAAAATAAGCATGTACCTAAAAGGAGCCACCTGGGACAACTGGATAGGCTGCGATGGTGAAAAAAGGTGCAATCTGAACGAGGTTATTAAATTAAGCCATATGCAACGATCAACAAACGTAATGTAACACGACAGGGCGAAATCCGAGTTCCCGTTACAACTCACTCAACCCCCCTCTTCTTTCCCGTTCTTTTTTTTCTTTTTACCACAACAATCATTCCAAAGCAAAAGCGATTCATTCCCAATGTCAAGTAACCAGGAGTCATTGCATGCTATGTCCACGGAATGTGGCAATCAACCCATAGGCCCAATCCATTGCCATGCCGCCAACGCGTCGACCCAGCACCATGGCAGGAATCAACAATGGCTCCAAGCGTTGGAAGAGGCCCATGGACTCATGGCGTGCGCACCCAACTCCTCCAAGGGCTTTCTCCGTGCCGCCAGCCTCTATACAAGTTTGGGATATCAGGCACAGGCGATCGACGTACTGGAGAAGGGCATCTCCTTAGTATCCGATGACTGCAGCCAATTGATCGAGTTGCGGGACAATGCTAAAACGAAGCAAGAACGACGTATGGATATTATCACGCAAGTTCCTTACGACATCCTGTGCAAGATTGCCAGCTACTTGCCCGCAAACGCTCTCGGCGAATGTGTTCTTGTCAGCCACCACTGGCAAAGCACCATCGCCGAATGCCCCGCGTTCTGGAGGGATGTCCATCTGGAAGGACCCAAGGCGCCGCTCCACCTTTTACCAAGGGCATCGGGGCACATTCGGACCATGAAGTTATCGATCGACGAGCGCTTGGCGACAAGAGTATACAGCGTGATGGCCAACAATGGATTCTCCAACCTTCAATCCATGAGCATTGACTGGGACTGTAGGTTGAATTGATCTTGGGATTATCATGTGGGAAAGGAACTTACTGAGGAAGCACGCACAGTACCAGAACAGCGGGAATTGGCCCCCAAAGCGAGAAGCAGAGGGTTCGATCTCCTTTCTTTGGTTGGAGCGCGACGGAATCGACGCCAGTCGGTGCCCGCTCCATTGCCCAATTATAGCCGAGTGTGTGAATTCCTTCCATACGTGGCAAAGACATTGACCGAGATCAAACTCCATCTGCCACAGTACGAAAGCGGACCTTCGTTGGCGAAAATCCTGTACATCTGTCGAAACCTCAGGACCGTCGAATACACGTGTCCGTCCGCCACCGCCTTTGCCGGGTTGCTGGCCTTGCGCCACACAACCTTGCTGACGAGCATTTATCTGCACCCAAAAGGCAGCGTGATGAGCCAAATCGACTTTTTAAAGCTGTTGCAGTGGTCGCCCAACGTCCGCTCATTGATTCTGAAGGAATGCAACTTTAATGTTCTCAACACCATCCAGCGGCTGGGACTCAAGATTGACTTTTTGTCCGTCTGTCGCGAAAACTTTCGATACCTTCCTGACCCGGCCAAATACGTCAACGACAAGCAAGATGCGTTCCGATACCTTGCGCTGATGGATGGCTGGACCCGCGTGCCGCTCCTGCTGTCATTTCTCCAAGAAAACCGCGATTCGATCGAAAGGCTTCATCTGCTTTGGAACTGGAACGACTTTTCCATCCACAATCTGCAAACCGTGACCATCCCAAACGACTTTCCAAGCATGAACAACCTCAAATCACTCTACATTGCCAACGTCACCTTGGACGGCTTCTGGACATCCGTCCCCAGCATCCTGCAAAAGTGTCCGAATCTGGACACGTTCATCATTGAAGACCGAATCTATGACTTGGAGATTGAACCTGTCGTCATGGATGCTGTGGTGCAGGCAACCACATTTCGATGCCTCAAGTTGGTCGATGGCGACCTGGACTCTCCCGCGCTATCGAGGCTCCTGGCAACGTATGGTACTGTCGACGCAGGCTTGAATGAATTGGAACTCGATTACTGTCGCTCGTCCACCGGAATTATGCATGCCGCCGGAATCAGGAGCTTGAAAAAGGTGTCGATCCGTGGAGGGGAATCCATGCGGCCGGTTTTGCACAAGTTCGCTCAGGCACTTGCAACATTGCCGCATCTGGAGTATGTCTACATGGCTGGCAAACACGAATATGTCGATAATGAAACGATCAATGCTCTGTGTGAGAGCTCAAGTCTGAAAACAATCCATCTCGATGGAGCATACGATGCCACTGTCGAAAGCAGCTCCCTGTTGTGCAATCGCTCACTTCCCATAGAGCTAAAACTTACCAATGGCAAGGGTGGCTGCTAGTTATTGTATATCTCATATATGTCTGTATTTATATTCGTCTGCTTGTCTGTATGATTATGTGTAAAATAAAATGGAGTAATAGATATGTAACCATCGTGACGCTTTTCGATCATTCTGGCACTATACGTATCGTCGACACAAGTGATTGTTGTGCCAGATACGCTTCATGCTGGTGTGGATTGCAAAGTGCATCACCATGTACTTACTATGTTGAGGTGGGCACCAATGAAACGTTCAATAGGTATGGTTACTACCTGGGCCTGTCCTTAGCTCACATGAGGGATGTGTGTGTGTGTAGAGGGGAAAGCTATGCCGTTACCAGACAAGAAGGAAGTACGTGGTACATTTTAAAAACAAATAGCGTCATATGCAAAGTAAATTGGCGGCTAGGTAAAACGCAAGGACGTTGCCTTAAAAGGTCATTCCAACAGCATAATATCCGAGCGATAATACGCACAGAGATTTTCGTGCCTTGGGGAGCACTTTATTTCCGAAACAGTTACACGAGACAATAACAATACAAGATCAGAGAGATCCCTTAGTCATGCTGGCAAATGGCAATGACGCATGGAAAGAGCGGATGCGTTAGAATTCAAAACAAGTCCAGATGAGCTTCGCATTACGTTCCTGAGAAAAGCATGACTTGTCAGGCGGGTGTTTCTCAGATTCAAAAGCAAAGTTGGACAGAGCGAGGGTTTATTGTGCAGATATCCAATGTAGCATGTATCTTCTGCAAGATAAGCGGTAGTATGAAGCGATGGCGGGGCTCTCGAGATCTCATCAGCGGGTGTCAAGATCGCATGACGGGTGGTGTCACCATGGGGCACGGGGCACTGGGGGTGGGGTGGCACAGACGCGATAACGATCAAGAATATAGCAGCGATAATCATGTTGCCATAAAGCGTGGGGGATTGGGGAGCTTTATTATTTTATGAATACACTGCCATGCTTAACGAGGAGAAGAAAAAAATGATCAACTTTTTTTTTTGAATATGAAAGAAATGAAGCGAGGGAGTTGAGAATGATTAAAAAAAGAGTCTATTCGGGCACATGCGAAAACAGGTACGAGACCGACTCGCCGTTGTGGGTTCTAAGAAGAGAACAGAGAGATCAGCATTCACGCGTGCGCGGTTCCAGACTCTGCAAGCCTTACCGTCGGATGGCCTCCGCCAGCGTAGGGGAAATATCAATGACATCCAGCTTGGGGCAAATGGCCTGTACGCAACACAATGAGTCATTTTTTGTAGATGGGGACACGAGAAAAAAAAAGATCTTACCATTTTATCTTCGTGGGGAATGGTGTTGGTCACCACAAGCTTCTCGATCACCGACTCGTTGATGACCTTGATGGCCTTGCCCGACAAGATGCCGTGGGCCACAATGGCATACACCTTCTCGGCTCCGTTCTCAACCAACGTCTTGGCCGCCAGTCCAAGCGTACCGCACGTGTCTGCCATATCATCCACCAGAATCGCAATCTTGCCACGGACATCGCCGACGAGCACCATGCGCGACACTTCGTTTGCACGCTTGCGCTCCTTGTGGATCAGCGCAAAGTCAAGGTTCAAGCGGTCTGCGATCGACGTAGCACTAACATCCTGTGTATGAGTACGACATATACAGATCCTTTCTCTCTCTCTCTCTGGTCTGCGCTTCATGACTTACCGCTTGGCACCGCCAGCATCGGGCGACACGATCAACGCATTCTTCCAGTTGGGAATCTTGGTGGAAATGTACTTGATCATGGACGGCTCGCAGTACAGATTGTCAACGGGGACATTGAAGAAGCCCTGGATCTGCGAGGCATGCAAGTCCATGGTAATGACGTGGTTGGCACCCGCAACCGTCAGCATGTTGGCGGTCAATTTGGCAGTGATCGGGGCACGGCTCTTGTCCTTCTTGTCCTGGCGCGCATAAGGGAAGCAAGGGATGACGGCGGTGATGCGACGGGCGGACGCAGTCTTGCATGCATTGATCATAATCAACAGCTCCATCAGGTTGTCGTTGATCTCACCACAGCCCGACTGGATGATAAACACATCTTCGTCACGGACAGACTCGCCAATCGTTACCGAGGTCTCCTGGTTCGAGTATTTCATGACCACGGCCTTGGCCAGGTCGATACCAATGCGGCTGGCAACGAGCTTGGCAAGCTCCGGGTGTGAATTGCCAGTGAAGATCTTGATTGAATTGTCGGCCATGCTAAAAAAGAAGAATGAGGAAATAAAAGGGTATGCAAAGGTAGAAATATAAATATACAAATGAGTCTAAATGAAGAAGAGAGGAGCGCTGGGTGGAGCTTTGCAGAAGAAGAGAAGAAGGGGAAGAACCCTAAAGAGGCTGTGTGTTGCTGTGGAGTGGAGAAGAAGAGAGGGGAGTAAAGCTTTTTTTTTTTCTTTGCCAGTCATTTTTGAGTGGCTATAATTAAATGTCAGACCTGGACCCCGTCACATGGCCTCCGCATTTCGGTTCGGTTGGCTCGCAAAGAACTCCTCCCCAATGTACTGTCTGTGTCGGTTCATCGGAGCCAGTCATCCGCAAGCCTTCCATGCGGGACACTGCCATGGGACTCGCAAGCGATGGACCGCATCACCGAATGCACGACCGGCACCAGCGAAAAGAAAAATTTCTATATCGGCCAATGCAGTTTTCGCACGGAAAGCCACGCGAAAGCCTAATACCCGATCGTCGTGGTTTGTTTATTTCCCATGGCGAGCAAATGACAATACAGCCATCGCTCCACGCCAGTTCCAGAAGGGCCAGAAATCAACAGACGATTCGTCTACAGACCCCCGCAACAGAAAGGAAAAAACAAATAACAGAAAAAGAGCGCGCACCAGCCCAGAAAAAAAATCACGTGCCAATTCTTTAACCCGATTGCCTCCGACTGAACTGCTCTATAATTCCATTATCGCCATCGTCCAGTGATAAGCCCGTCAATGTACTTGGTACTTCGTCGTTGATAGCCACCGTTTGTTGGGGAATATAGAACGTCGTGTCCGTCAGCGCCGCAATCACGCCCTGCGCCGCGCGGTATTCGCCATGATCGATTTGGCACTCCCGCACCACGCTGACCTCCGCCAGCGAATAAAAGTGCCTTACTCGGCGGCACGGCTGGATGACACGGCCAAGCATTCAAGCAGTAGATGAAGAGAAAAAGAAAAAAGAGGGCGAATGAGTTTTTGGCGTGTCAAATGGAAAAAAAAGAGAGAGAGAGAGAGAGAGAACCCAAGTAATATACGTGGACGCGTCGGTATGATTATCATGTCACTTCATGTGACGACTACATTGTGTGCTTGGGTGGGTATTTACATGATGTTGCAGCATAGAAACTTATTCCCTGCAGGTGCGAATGGATCATCCTGACGATCCAGAGGACCCCATACCGAGGGGACCAGAGGGTCGTGCGTGGCATTGCAATAGTCGATCAAGCTTATTGTACGTTAGCAAACAACCTTTCCTCCCAATGATGCGTCACAGCAACGAACTCACCTGGCTGCCGCTTCGCTGACTGGTATCCGAGGCATGTCCAGCTGCTCCTTCAGGCGCTGGCTGTACTCATTGATGCGCTTCAGCTTTGATTCGGACAGATGATGGTGCGTGCGCTTGTTCTTCATATCATCGGCATCAAAAGAAAGGAAGAAAGAAAGAGAGCCGGGGATTGTTTGCAAACTAAACATTAAATGAACTGCACTGTTTTTTCCTCCTCAAGTGACCGCAACAAACAACTTCTAATGATGTATTTTGCGCAAACCAGGCGCAACACTAATCACAATGACAACAATGAGGAGAATCAGCAGAATACACGAACAGCACCCGAAAAACGTCCACCGGCCCTCGCGCAGTACGGCCTTCCAGCTCGAGACCAAGCCGCCTTGTTCCTCTTGCTGCCGCCGTGGCGCTGGCCCTTGAAATGCCTCGCCGTAGTGCGCTTCCATCAATGACAGCGGCGGGGGTCCGTCCTTCGAGTAGGGCGGCGGGGGCATCTGAATGATATGCGATGCATCGTCGTACGACGGTGGTGGAGGAAGAGGCAGGATCTTTTGCTCGTCTTGCATTGTTTTTGCGAGAAAAGAAGAAAAAACAAAGTAGAACGAATATCTATGGAGGAAAATGCACCCAGTTTATTTATTCCATCCACCGTTGCTTGATGATGGCTAGTTAAAAAGGAGACGGACGGTGCATTAAAGGAACAAGTCGGTCTGCGTCTTCCAAAGGCATGATCCACAGATCCATGTGTTCGATGACGGCATAAAGGATTGACGTTCCACCCACCGCCAATGCCGTATCACTGGAACCTTTTTGCATTCTCTGCAGACTGCCTTGGTCCACCGTAACCATCATCCCTTGCTCACTTACAGAAAGAACTTTTTTTTTTGCCATGCAACATCAACTCCGAATGGCGGCGGCGTCTCTTTTTTGAAGGCTTATTTCGAAAAAGAGAAAAAAAAAGCTTTCGTGGTTGCCCCTTCCTTCTCTGCTTTGCTTCAACGATCATGCCTAACAACGGAGAACCCGGAATGACGAGCAAGGACTACTACTTTGACTCGTATGCTCACTTTGGTACGTCCATACGATCCACCCCCTCATTCTGGATCTAACAAGTCGTTTTTTTCTTTTTCGTTTTTTTCTTACCAAAAAAAAAGGCATTCACGAAGTAAGCTTAGACTTGATCGCGTTGACAATGAAAGGTGCAGTGGGGTTGACCAGAACCAACAACAGGAAATGCTGAAGGATGAGGTCCGTACCTTGTCGTACCGAGCGGCGATCTACAACAACAAGCACTTGTTCAAGGACAAGATCGTGCTTGACGTTGGATGCGGCACGGGTATTCTCTCCATGTTTGCAGCCAAGGCAGGAGCCAAGCACGTGTATGGCGTAAGTTTGACCAGATTGTGTGCGCGACGGCATGAAAAGCATGACTGAACCAGCACACAGATTGACATGTCGAATATCATCATCCAAGCACGTGATATTGTTCGCGACAATCACCTTGCCGACAAAGTGACGTTGATCCAGGGAAAGATGGAGGAGGTCGAACTGCCGGTTGACAAGGTGGATATCATCATTTCGGAATGGATGGGCTACTTTTTGTTGTACGAGTCCATGCTTGACACTGTTTTGGTTGCACGTGACAAGTTCTTGGTAAGTTGAATTCATCATTGCACGTTCGCCCAAACCAACACAGCCGACTCATGTTTTGCTCTCCAAGAAACCCGATGGTCTGTTGTTCCCCGACAAGGCCACCATGTTCATTGCGGCCATCGAAGACGGCGAATACAAGGAGGAAAAGATCGATTACTGGGATAACGTGTACGGATTCGATTATTCGTCTATCAAAAAGCTGGCCATCAAGGAGCCATTGGTGGACACGGTCGAGAACCGCGCACTGGTCACCACGCCTTGCGCATTCAAAGAGATCGATCTCAACGTTGTCAAGAAGGAGGACTTGACCTTCGAGGCACCGTTCAAGATCACCGCGGGCCGGGACGATTTCGTCCACGCATTCATTGCCTGGTTCGACGTCGGATTCACCCGATGCCACAAGCCTATCTGGTTCTCCACCGGACCCCAGGCACGATACACCCACTGGAAACAGACCGTGTTTTACACCCCCGACTCGCTGACCATCAAGAGCGGCGAGACCATCCAAGGCCGGTTATCATGCACGCCCAACCAGCGCAACCCAAGAGACCTCGATATCCACATCGATTACGAATTCGATGGCCAGCACGGCCCTGTATCGCACTCTTGCGACTTTAAGCTGTGAGTATTCCCCAAGCGTCTCGTGTCTTGCCCACCAACTAACGCCAATGTGTGTCTGTGTTTGTGCATTGCAGGTCGTAATTATCTTCGTCATTTCGTCATTTTTCACATTTTTTTTTACAAAAGAAATAAGCATTTGCATCTACAAAACATGGACAATGGTTCTCTATTTACAATTGTCTGGTATAAACCGCGTGCATGTCTTTAAACCAATCGGGATAATCGATACTCCCGTTGGACCGTTGCCAATCAACCTGATCGTGTCTCTTGCCGACCATCGCCCGCTCCCATCCCTCCGGCACGCCATTCGCCGCCGCCGGTGCCCCCACATAGATCCTGTGCTCCGCCGACCATCCCTCCTTGTGGCTCAGACACTTGCGGATGACCTTGTACGCCTCGACGTTGGCGTAGGGCACCTTGGTTTCCGGGTCCAGGTACCGCGCAGCCAAACCGGTGATTGGACAAAGGATCGGCTTGACGGGTCGCGAAGGACGATCCACCCACGACGCCAGTTCCGGGATCAAGTCTGTCCGATCCAGATCTCGGTCCGATAATCCCGCAACGGTCACGGGCTTTGGCTCTTGGTCATTGTTCATGAAGGATATCAAATTGCGTCCCATCGTCTCGCTCTGCTCCATGTCTCGCTTTTCCTGCCACGCAATGGCCGCGGCGTCCGTGATTTCCTCCTGCACGTTCTGGTCGTCTTTCATCGAAATCATCACAATCTTTCGTCGTTTCGGCCGTTTGTCCGGATCTTGGGTGTAGGATGTGTATCGCACGAACGGTCCAACCATCCGTTTCTTATCTTGCTTCTTTGCCTTGGCTTTCCTTTCAGCTTCGCGTTGCTGCCATTGTTCCAAGGATGCCTTGTTTTCCTGCTCGGTGATCGCCGCTTCCGCCAACAGCTCTTCCTGCGTGAGTTGCTTGACCACAGGTCGATCGCGTTTCGTCAGCCTTTCTCGTTTGCTTTTGTATTCGCGCATTTGTTCTTCCACATGCAGTCGACTGCGTACCGTGTTGGCCCGCGACGATTGTCGTACCGCATCTTTCTCCCGTCGTTTGCGTCGTTCCGTGGTCGGTCGCGTTGGCTTTTTGGGACGTGGCTGTTGTTGGATCGCCGGTGGCACCACTCTTCGCGCTTGCCGTTCTTCTTTTTCCATTTGTTTGTCGGCTTGTCGCCCCAACTCTTCTTGTTCACGTTCCTCATCAGACGACTCGGTATCAAAGTCGGAATCAACCGTGTCTTGTACCTCGTCCTCAGCTAGAATCTAACATGTCAGCATTTCTTTGGAAAGAAAAAAAAGTCATTCGCTTTACGTTTTGTAATAAATTCTTCGTCGTCGCTCAAAGATTCTTCAAACAGCTCCTCCATTTCCACCTCCTGATCCAGCAGTGCCCGCATGCTATGTTGATAATGAGTGATCCATTGCTAGGATACGTTCAATGGACGTACCGGCTGCCGGCATTGGCACGTCGTTCTCGTTCTTTGGCGAATGACATTCTTCTTCGGTGGTGGAAAGCTGTTGTGTTCAAATTTGGAAAGGGCTCTCTCTCTCTCTTTCTAATATATATCGGAAATACGTTCAACCGTGGTTCAGACTGTGGCAATACGAAACCTCTACATTTGTATCCTTCACACACCTTTTATGAGAACTGAGGCGTATTAGACGTTATCCAGCAGCACCTGGAAAGGAATAACCGTCGCCTTTCTCGCCAAGTGTACTTGATATACATACGGGGGTTTTCCACCACTAAGGCTACGAAAGCCGACCTTCCAAACCCGCGACATCCAAATTGGCTTACTTCTGCTAGCTACAGCTGGCCCTGACTTTGCAAGAATGCTCTTCTCCCAAGTCCATGTTCTACTAGTCTTCATACCACATACCCACACTGGGTGCCCAGTTAAAAACTACTGATTGTATATGATACTACGACGGCTTTTGCTTGATCTTGATATCAGGTTCATAAGCCAATTGTTTCACTTTAGCTTAATCATCTATAGAGTTCGGGACCTGCTCTTGATTATTGTTGAATCCATTATATGTAATGAGCACCAGAAGAACCCACTGTAGGTATCACCAAAGTGATCACACAAACCTGGTATCTTTTTTACAGCCACTCGTGCAGCTTGTGTATCATTGTACACATTTCCATACACAATTAAGCACCTTTGATACATTATCAGTAAAGATATTCAATGACTGAGTACTGTTTACACAAGAAAATAACCTCTTCCGACCCGCTTTTACGTTATTTTTTTTATCTTCTATGTGATTGGTAGAGTTTACTTTACACTATATTGATTTAGTTGAATATATGCGCAAAGGAACGAAAAGGCTGTGCCGCATGAGAAAAAAAGTGGACATGCTATTATAAGAAATGGAAAATCGACCCTGGAAAACTACAGAAAACCCCAACATAGACACGGATATCCTAGTTTGGCATCCTTTGAAGACCCGTTTTCCTTGGAAACCTGAAAAGGATTATATAATCAGTCCCCGTTTTTTTTTTGCTGGAGCACCTGTAAGTCACTTGAATAATTCTCGTACCCTGTCACGTTTAACGTCGATTACACCTTATCCAGTCCAGAATCTGCTCATAATATGAAATGCAATATGACTCTGTGTTCCCACATGTAATTGAAAGACACCTGGATATATAAGAAAAAACTTAATACCTGTATACAAAACACTGCCGGTGTTTGCATCAATGTCGACAAGATAAATTCATTGGGAAGCACACGCCGTAACAATATAGAGCGGCTATCCTGAGAGCTGCTGTGCAATAAGTGAGAGCCCCGGTTCTTTGCAAAACCGCGGAACTAGCTGTGAAAAAAAACATGGCCCGCGGTTTTGAGTTTATTTGAGACATCGGGCTTCTTATAGTAGCCTTTCCGTGGTGAAACATAATGGTGGCCCGTATGTATATAGCGGGAGAAGAGCGCATTGAGCTGAATGGGAAGGCCTACGGGACAAGTGTTAGGAACCAGTCGTACACAGATATCAAGTGCAAAAGGTATCTTATTGCGCGTTCCTTCAAGGGACACCCGACTCTCTTGCGGACATACATCGGCCCGTGATGCATTCGATTGTCCAAACAACCCACCGTCTTTTCATAAAGTAATTATGAGTTCAATAGCCATGCATCAAAAGCATTATTTTGAGGAATAGTACGTAGTATCCCTGAAGAGAACATAAATAGCGAATGTTTGGATTTGGTGGCACTTTAAACAATCATCCGTGCGTCAATGTAAATAGAAACTACGATCCTATCCTATACGTATCAAGTCGAGCTACGATATATAGAGAATTGCCAAGGGAATCTTGTCCATGTTCATGAAGATGCATAGAATTGCTGGGCTCCTCTTCGTAGGATCGATGATCGTACACAAGTAGTATACGAAAGTATATGTTGTGATCTTGAGCATAGGTACTTGTGGGAATATCGTTGGATTAACAGAACTTTCCCTCATCTGGTAGTTCCAAAGTGGCATATTATTAATATGTTTGGGTTGTGGTAGTTTTAACCCGTGCGTCATATACAAAATACGAATAATGTGGAATGTTTACAACTCTGAAAAATCCCAACCTTTTTTTTCAACTGGACGGTGTATACAGTTACTCATATATTGTACCTTTTTTTAGTCATCTTCTACATTACTTCATACGTCTTGATCGTTATAAAAAGAAGTTACGTGCCGACACTAGATCAGACTAGTACTTATTACCGGCTATCTTTACAAGAAAAGCAATATGGCAGTATCGGTTCATGACCTGTGTGTATCTCTTACATAACGGGATATCTGGAAGTAAAAATTTTTGGTATACGTAGATGTGACCCTGCTTTTTGGTATCTCTCCCTTAGAGTCTCCGATATTGAGCGAGGATCTTGTGATGATCCGAAATGTATTCGTTGGGATAGGGCGGGAAATATACGCCTTAAAATACAACAACCTTTCTAGATTATGAGTGACTTGCTAACCACACCTCGCGCGTTGTATCAAGTCAGTAATCTGTAGTCTGTGACCCGATATATACTACTTATACTTTGGACGATAGAAAAGACGTGGTTACATCGTTTGTCGCTAGGATGTTGGTTGAACAATCCATCACGGAAAAAAAATAAAAGACAACAAAGGGTTTAATTTTTTCAGATACACGAAATGCACACGCCTAGACTGGGAGGGAGCGGTAATAAAGCATTAAAATGCACATGGTAAAAAACTGGAAATGGGCGGTAAAAAAAAACGACAGTTGGCTAGGGTGACAGTGATGGGAGCAACCCGAACGCACGGTGATCATCTTTTTAGTGTTCTCACAACGTTTGGGCCGGCAGCTGGAACATTTCCTAAAGTGAAAGTCCTCGTTTCTTTATTTGTCTGATCAGCCCTCCAGACGACAACCCGAGAATTGTCTAAACTGACAGCTCTCTCGATTTGGTAAAGAGTACAAAGCTTTGCCTTTGGGATCATAATTCTAATCTGAGTACCCAAATGGATATGCGATCGTCGTGAGAACACTTTTTTTCACGGTAAAATAATCCCGCCATGTGGGATGACAACACTTTGTCGGTCGGTTCGCCGAGCGTTGCTTCTTATTCGCTAGATCATTGTAGGACCAGAAAAGTCTCTTGCTTGGGCAAGGAAAAAGTTTATAATTCCTTTGCACGGTAAAAGAGACTACTTTGGCAAATACACGTAAGCCAAAAAAAAATACATATATAAGGAATAAAGCAAAAGATGTCAAAGTGTTTGCCAAAAAGCATCAGCATTTCTTCTAGCCAACAAGACAAAAATGCACATCTTTTCGCTCACCACAACAGCTGCTGTGCTTTTGGCGAGTGCTGCCATGGCTGCACCATCACAAAGACTTCTCACTTGGGAACAAGCACACAAGAAGGCCAAGAACATTGTCAGCCAAATGTCATTGGAACAAAAAGTCGGTTTGGCCACGGGTGTCGGTTGGGAGAAAACGCTTTGTGTCGGCAACACCCATGCATCCGAAAATCCTGACTTTCCCTCATTGTGTCTCCAAGATGGCCCTCTCGGTATTCGTTGGGGTGACAACGTTACTGCTGGTGTTTCCGGTATCACTGCTGCCGCTTCCTGGGACAAGGACCTCATCGGCAAGCGTGGTGCCTACTTGGGTCAGGAATTCAGACAAAAGGGTATCAATATGATTCTTGGTCCTTGCGTCGATATTATGCGCTCCCCCCGCGGTGGTAGAGGCAAGTACTAAACCCGCATCCTCCAAGTGTGAGATGAACGTTCTAACACTAAATTCGACCACAGCCTGGGAAGGTTTCGGCGAAGACCCCTATCTTCAAGGTGTTGTTGGTTCACACACCGTTGAGTCTATCCAAGATCAAGGCGTGGTATGTAATCCATTGAATGAAATCACTATATCGCAGCCAAACTCAAGATCTTCATCTTAGATTGCTGTTGCTAAGCATTTCGTGCTTAACAACCAGGAGGCTAATCGTAAAAACGTAAATTAATAATTGTAATACGCCCAATGGAAGTATATACTGAATGTGTTTTATAGGCATCTTCAAACGCTGACCGCCGTACCTTGCACGAAGTCTACGTTTGGCCCTACGCTAGAATGATTGAAGTTGGTCTTGGTGCTATCATGTGTAGTTATAACCAGATCGACGGTACATATTCATGTGAGAATGAATATACTATGAACACCGTGTTGAAGGAGCAACACAACTTCCAAGGTCTCATCATGTCTGACTGGTGGGCCCAGATGTCTACTGCACCCTCTGCCAATGCTGGTATGGATATGACAATGGCTGTAAGTGGAAGAGTCGAGATTTTACGAATTATAAGTAGCTGAACATTCTGATTCAATCAGGGTGAAATTGATATGGGCCTAGTTGGCACCTCCTGGTGGGGCCCCAACCTGACCAAGGCTGTCGAGGACGGCGAGGTTTCTGAAGAGCGCGTAAGTTTTACTTGCACTTTAATATCTTTTCAATGGTTTTGCTCATCGTATGACAAAAAATAGGTCACTGACATGGCTGAGCGTATCGCTGCTGCGTACTATAAGATGCGCCAAGATAAGGTATAACCTATTTATTTTTTGCGAGGTTTTTGTTTGCCCACATCCGTAAAGCACTAAACCGGGAAAAATAATGCAGGGTTATCCAAAAACCAGCATTAACAGCTTCAAACGTGATGAAGCACCTGAGGTGCTTATCGATGGCATTGAAGAACACGCCCAGATTACGCGTGAAATTGGCGCTGCGGGCACGGTTGTCCTGAGCAACGATGGTATTCTTCCTTTGGGTAACGGTGTCAAGAAGATTGCCCTCATTGGTAGTGACGCTGGACCCATTCCTCAGTAAGCAAAAAAAAAAGCTCAAGCCGCGTGCGATAACTCTTGGCTAACACCTTCTGTTAAAGGGGTATTCATAACTGCCCCGACCAGAACTGCGGCGCAGGCCATCTTGCCATGGGTTGGGGCTCTGGTACTACTGACTATCCATATCTGATTACTGTAAGTACAAGATAAGGTGAATGGCTGGAATGTCAAAAGTAAGCATTAACTTTATCTGTTTCAGCCCACGGATGGTATCACCGCTCGCGCTGGGGATGATATTGAGGTTGTGTATACTTTTGACGACTACGACCTTGAAGCTGCTGCTGCCCTTGCTGCCGAGGCGGATGTTGCTATTGTCTTTGCTATGGCTGATTCCGGTGAAGAGTTCATTGCAATCGATGGAAATCTTGGTGACCGTAAGAACCTGACTCTCTGGCACAATGGCGACAACTTGGTACGGAATTTACATGGATGCGTAGTATCGATGCTTACAGCGTTACCCTAATGCTCCTAGATCCAAGCTGTCGCTGAAGCCAACGAAAACACCGTTGTCGTTCTGAACACGGTTGGTGCTGTTCTCATGCCATGGGCTGACTCTGTCAGGTCCATTGTATGGGGTGGTCTCGCTGGTCAGGAATCTGGTAATGCTATTTCTGATATTCTCTTTGGCGATGTCAACCCCTCGGGCCGGCTTCCATTCACCATCGCCAAGAATGAGGAGGACTATGGCGCTACTATTGATCTCGCGCACAATGTATAGTTTTTTTTTGTCAATGAAATTCAAAGGTTACTCATGGTACGTATTCCACAATAGGTTGAATATACGGAAGGTCTCGAAGTCGGATACAAGCATTTCGATGCCCATAATATTGAACCTCTCTTTGCTTTTGGTCACGGTTTGTCGTACTCCACTTTCGAATACAGCGATCTCAAGATCAAGGCCAGAAAGCACGGTAGAAAGCATCACGAGAAGGGTACCTCTGTTACTGCTACAGTTACTGTGATCAACACCGGTGACATTGATGGCGCCGAAGTTGCCCAAGCTTACATTCAATTCCCTGACGGCATTGGTGCTCCTCCCAAGCAACTTCGTGGTTTTGAAAAGGTGCATATTCGTGCTGGTAGAAAGACCAAGGTTACCTTCAAGTTCACGGATACCGAACTGAGCTATTTTGACGCATCTGACGAGACCTGGAAGGTTAGTCTCTTTTTTCTTCGCAGATGAGTATGTATCTGGTACTAACAAATATGAAATAGGTTCCTCGTGGCGAGTTTACTGTTTACGTTGGAGCAAGTAGTCGCGATATCCGCGAGTCTGCCAGCTTCACTTTGTAAGTGAAGCGATGAAAGACCTGGCTCTCTGCAAATTTCGGTCTTTACTACAGATCTAGTTTCTCCCTTTATCCTAATTAGCAAAATTTTATTATTTACCTGAAGTATCCACAATATCCGCACTTTGTCAAATAAACTATCAGTTTTCGAATTTCCTTTATTTATTAATGGGAAAGTCGAAGTGCATTACGTCGCAAGAGTATTTTGCTTTATCATAGCAGTTTCACTTTTTTTTTACCAAGAAACAATGATGTCCTGAGTGGTTCTTTAGTAAAGTGGGGATAGTATCAGTAGTGTATACAAGCCGTCAATGAGGCATCAGGGTTCTAACTCAACGGCGGAAGCAATTTGAGCATCATGGTGTTCACTGGACGCAATAGATACCGATGGCATCCATGTTTGCTTTTGTACTCTATGGAATACAATGAGAAGAGTCAATAATACGCTTACCAGTACCACTATGTGTGGGTATTCAGATTGGCTCTGCTAGAGAGACTTGCGGGAAGATCCAGGGATAACTGATAGTATTAAGTTGTTTTTTCCAGTGGTGGCCGCAATTTGCCATATAAAAATATATGGTATACCAATACTTACATACTGCCTTATATCAGCTATTCCATTTAATATTCCTGCTATCAACGAGAAAAGAAGCACTTCTTTATACTGCCATACCGTTTAAGTCGTGATAATGAAAGTATCAGTTTAACAACCACAACTTTTCAACTCATTGGAAAAATGGAAGACGAAAGCAATGACGTGGTGATTCGGTCTGCTAATTAAGCGAATCAAATATGCTATTTGGCGTTTTCCTTTGGTTGGGTAGTGCTCCATAATTAGGGATATACCAGGGAGGAAAGCAAAAAAATGTTTGTTTGAAAGGAAGGAAGACATGCCAGTCGCCGTTTTTTCGCCAAAGTGCTGCAAATTTATATGTGCTTACTCAGATCACAAGTGTGCCCATAGGCCATCGGTATATTACTCTAACCTGATTTGAAAGAAGCATATTCATACGTGGACACTTATGCTTGGGCTTTTGACTTACGCTTTCTTGGATCAGGGTGTCACTTTCATCAGCGAAGCACATTGTCAAAAGTATTACAACTATTGCATGTCCAATGTCAATTGTATAGAAGAAAAAGGTATACAAGTATTAGTAGTACGCAACAGTCCCACATCACCATAGTAAACCCATCAAGGAATGACAATGCTGCTGGTAAGTACATTATCGATCTTGCATAAATAAAGCAGCCCAAGATTAATCATCATTTTTTACAAACATATTTTCAATACTACGTATTGGAGCCACCATCCATGTTCTTTTACATCAATGGATTCTTTGGTTTATATATTGTACATTGCAGAATACTGCCTCTCGTTTGAACACCATACGTATCTCTAAAGATAAATTGCGGCCCACCCGCATGCATTCAGATCCAGGCACAAGATTCATACATACATTCGCGTCATGATACAACCCATTTATTAAAAACCATGTGCGCCCTAGAAATTCTTTTTATGAAGGTGCTAATTGAAATGTACATATGAAGCATGATTAAGTAAACTCTGTATCACAAATGTCAATGTGATAGTGCGACAAATGATACCGATATATAGCGGTTTCAGGAACAATTGCTTGCTGTCCAGGCACCTTGCCTGGAAACGCCAGGGCAACCGGATACGTAAATCACCTTGCCCTTACTTGTGCCCTTTAGATTATTGCTGTCAATGAATGAGCCGACTCCTACGTCATTAATTTTGACATTACTCGATATAGAGAGTGTAGTCAATGCTTTGACCTGTCCAAGGCGCTTGAGAACGGTATTGGTAATGTTGTCGAGATAGTTCAGTCGCATGGTATGAAGATTGCTATCCACCGCCCTAAGCTCGCTTGCAAAGGCCAACAATCCGTTCTGGCCGATACATTTGCCATGGGATACCATATCTAGGATCAATTCTTGCAATGAACGCAGTCCACACAGGTCAAGCAGTCCTTGATCCGTTACACACACATTAAAGAGCTCGATCCGTTGAAGCCAAACGTTGTGACGAAGCATATGGCATACATTTGGGTGGGACGCGGGGTTGTCGTGTTGAACTATAGCCAGGCGGAGACGCTGGAGATGTTTCAGAGTCTTGATAGCAGCAAAGATGCGGTCCAGCCGTACACCTTCCATATCCGACGTCAAGTCAAGGATCTCGAGTTTTTGGCAACCCATAAGAAAATCAATCCATTCATTCTCCTCCATCTCCATGCCGGTCAGCCGCAATATTTTCAGCCAGGGAAACCGCATATGCGCCACCGCATCCCATCCAGCCACTTCATCCAGCCTTTTATTCAGTTCGAGATACTCGAGTTGTTCCTGGGACCTTTTCATCACTTGGATAATGCTCATATTGGCGCCATCCAGATTGCCGGCAAACATGAGTTCGCGCAACGTTCCAATTGCGCCATCGTGGCTGGTTTTACTAGATATCATCTTCCATCGTTTCAATCGGGTCTCGAACTCATCTTCTACAGAGTCCTTGTCCCCGTCCCATATGACATAGCGTAGTAGCGGGCACAGCGAGAAAATTCGGTCAAAGTTGAGTGGCGTAAGCGGAACAAAGTCGTCTCTGCCAAAGTCAGTGTGCACAATCAATGTGCGTAGCTTTGGACAGTGGTGCAACACAGCATTGAATTCACTGTCGATATTGAGGACGTTCTCGAGATGCAGGTACACAATATTGCTGCGAAAGGCGCAATTCGTGTCTTCTCGAGCACTCTTTCCATACTGGTGACTCTGGAAGTCGAACAGTAATGTGAGGTGGGTTAGCTTGGGCAGCATCTTGAGCAGACCCAATACGGATGTATCGAACGGATGCTCGGTGATGGTGAGCTCTGTCAGACTATTGGAGAAGTTCTGGATCGTGGCTAGGAAATCGGCTCCACCGTCATTGTATGTCATACAGTCATAATACGCGTGTCGGTCTATTTCTGTAACAAGAGCTACTTAGCAAAGCCATGTGATGGATGGGTAATATGAGTCTCACCAAGCGATGCGATATGGCAGCCCGCAGCCCAAAGTCCTTTGAGAACTGCACATGAATCCACCTCTGCGATGGACACTCTGGAGACATGAGACCCGAGACATTGCAGCATGCAATCGTTGGTTATTTCCCAGGACTCGGTCGAGACATGCAGACGATTCCATACGTGCTTCACGTAGGCGGGAACCTGGTCATACCAGCGATGGCATACTCGCATACATTCCAGAGAATCTGGCTGGTCAATGTGGGAAAGGATGAAGACCAGAATTTCGGGAGGTAGAAACGTAAAAAGGTCGGGCATAGTTGGAACAAAAAGTGACGCTTTGCCACCGACTGACCTTTCCCACATCTTGTACCACATCCAGCCGCTATCTCTGAAACATTCAAATGCATCTATCGGATGCAGATCCGTGCTGAACGACAAGGTATGTCAGTATTTGATGCCGGTGGCCCCGTACATTGCTCGCACTCTCCCTAGATGAACGAGTATGTATGGTTCGGCACGACCCGTTCTTCGCGTCCCGTAAGCTGTCATATTTCTATTGCATGGCTTTCAATCACTCAAGCCAAGATTCGAATCATAGCAAGACATGGTTTGAATTAAACAGGATGGTTATTGCAAAGGAGTAATCGCAAGAAGGCATATGGCCCTGTATAGTCGTGTGATCATATGCTGCTAGCCTATCTATCTGTTTTGTGCTTGGGAACGATTTGCAAGTGCAGGTTCTGTTCATAATACAACACTCGACGTCCTTTTAGCTATCAATAATAACCCCATGCTTACAGTGATATTGAGTCCCGGGCCCTATGATCTCATCTGAAACGAGTGTACCAATAATCCTTAAAAGCGAGGGCAACAAGGCCCCCATTTATCAAGTCTGTCACTGGGCAACCCATGGCTGAGGCAGGGCATTCATCCAAAAGTAATGTGATAGAGCAGTCTGGCTGCAGTCTTGTTCATAGACAGTGCGGAAACCAGCTGCGGGGCTGATGATTATTTATACGCTTGTAGATTTGATAAGGACAATGAAACTACACAATGGCGTAATATGGAGGCGAATCACAGGTGCAAACAATAATGGCGAATTTATTTGTTGGTAATGTCGTTAACAAGCACATAGCCATCCAACAACACACCAGAAAGTGGTGGCAGCCGCAACAGGTTGCGCGTTACGGATAGAGGGCCAACAATAGCGCATGTTGGGGTGGCTAAATCACTCGAATTTAGAGAGGCCAGGAAAAGGCTGTCCTTTACGTCATAAAGTTCATGCAGCACGAGCACGCGGCGGGCCTTTCTGGCCTCTGTTGGTTGTTTTTTGTATACCTCTGCCCAAATGAATCTTACACGCACCCTATCGAATCAGAACGATGCACCTGGATTTCTGTACGCCGGATTCAACCAAGATTACGGGTGCTTCGCCACCGGCCTAGATAGCGGCTTTCGGGTATATAACTGCGATCCCCTCATTGAACAGGCCCGTTCAGGTTGGTTTGATTTTATTGACAACTTGCAAGGAAAACAATGGCAAAAGCTAAATCACAGCTCAGCAGAGTCTGGCGAGGGCGGGATAGCACTTGTAGAAATGCTCTATCGCACCAACTACCTTGCCTTTGTGGGTGGGGGTAAGAACCCCAGGTTCCCACCAAATAAGGTTATCATCCATGACAGCATCAAGGGCAAGCCGGTTCTGGAACTCGAATACAAAAGCGATGTCAAGAACGTCAAACTGCGGCGAGACAGGCAAGTGGCGTGTTGGGCGTTGGAGTCTGGCTTATCAACTTATACTTGCCCTACGTTAAAGAAAAGATTGACGGTCGTGTTGGCAAACAAAGTGTTCATCTACCAGTTCAGCATCAATCCAAAGCTGCTGCATACCTTTGAGACTTGCGACAACGAGAGAGGATTGGCCGCCATATCGTCAGCTCAGGACCACGCCGTGCTGATCATACCAGGACGACAAAAGGGCCACTTGCAAATCGTCGATCTGGATTCATTGGGGTACTATTGGTCCGCAGTCCCTAGGTACGCAGAACCAACCGAGGATCCACCACCCAACCAGCAAGCCGGACGACCCACCCCCACCGCCAATCTCAGCATCATTGCCGCGCACTCGGGGAAGCTCAGCTGCGTGGCCTTGAACCATGATGGGACAAAGTGCGCCACCGCAAGCGATAAAGGAACGCTGGTCAGAGTATTTAATACCGCTACTGGTACTTTGTTGAACGAGTTACGGCGAGGCATGGACCGGGCAGAGATCTACTCCATAGCATTCAACCATGACTCGACTCGCCTATGTGTGTCGTCCGACAAGGGCACCATCCACGTGTTCAATCTTGACCCATCCGTCGTTGCCATGGTTGATCAGAAGCCACGGGGCCCAACGTATGGCGAAGTTGTCGTCTACCCAACGTCACCAGCAGTAAAGGGCTCCGGATTGACACACAGCGGGAACCGCGGAAGCAGTTTGAGTTTTATGAAGGAGCTGTTGCCAAAGTACTTTAGCAGCGAATGGAGTTTTGCCCATGCCAAGATCGTCTCCGAGAGTCGATGTATAGCTGCCTTTGGCGAGCAAAAGAATACAATCATAGGCAAGTATATCCTCATGACTCTCGCTCCTTGCGTATTAACACTCCTCTCTGTTAAACAGTTATATGCGCTGACGGCAGCTGGTATCGGTTTATCTTTGATCCTCGAAAAGGTGGAGAGTGCACACGTGATTCATTCGAGAGGTTTTTGAAAAGTGAATAATGTTTGCTTCTCCTATCTTAATATCTATAATCTATGACCCATCTTTTTTATACCTTAATGTAAAATAAAGCCTGATACAGCTAAAAGCGCATTCAAGTCCACTTGACTAGCTCCATCACTGCTACGTACTTACATCGTATAAATGTGTAAGGAGAACATTACTGATAGATTTTTCAGGTGGCTTCGATACAATGTCCTCTTCGGGGGGGGGAAGCTTGACCACCGCATAATAAAACTATCCTGTATACGCCGACCGGATGGAGTAGAGAAGTTGAATCACATAATAAGCTCGGGTTGCACATACTTGATCTCATCCACAGCAACATAACGACGAGGGAAACTGCACAGAGTTGCCATCAGTGTATCCATGTTACGTTAGAATTCTTAAAAAAGCATACCTATGAGCTCCCAATCCAAACGAGACGAGATCCTGGCCCACTGTTAAGCTTTTCTTTTCCTCTTGGACATTCATAAATTGATAGGGGTCGAACTGATCCAATAGAGCACCCGAGTACTCGTAAAGACTAGGATCTTCATGAGCATCTTCCGAGGCAACATCAATAGCGCTGTTCTCGGGAATCAATTAGCCGGTTGACAGCACGATATCTTGACAAATGAAATGGAACAAAGGTCAAACTTTCGATATGATATCTTAACTTTTCGCGAAAAAACGAATCCACGAGCTCGTTTCCGCTGACGGCCCCTGATGTACGTTCATGCAATTGACTGATGAGATGTCGCAGCTCTTGAACCAGCTTTGGATGGCAGGCGAGTTCGTAAAAAGAAAAAATCGTGATGGGTAGTGGTATGGATGCTGGCAAGTGCAACAACTTTGAAATAGTAAGCGGGGCCGGCAGGAGATTGATACGACCCACCAGGATGGGGTAAGTTCTATCCCATACTGATTAAGTCCGGCTCGTCATCTGGAATATCTCCTGAACGGATCTTGGTCAAGTGAGGAATAATCAGTCGGTGATATCAAGTTGTCGTTCCATGGAAAAGAATTGTCGAACAAGCATATCACCCAGCCAAGTCGGTAACGTGAGAAGTTGTGCAGCATCTTTACCAATTTCTTTGCGTAAAATTTGCCATGACAATGACCAGTTCTTATATGTGCCTATTTGACTTTCTGCAAAGCACCGACATGAGATACGGGATATCGAATTCGCCAAAAGTCTCATGTGTTGACTTGCTTTTTCTCCCCAGGTGATAGCTTGAGATGATCTTGCGGTGTTTCTTTGAATGCCTTTGGATCCGATCCAGGAACACATAGGTGCTTTATAGTTTAAAGTTCTGTTTGACGGGAAATGCGACTACGCATATCGTATTAAAGAGGCGATTTGGTTCTCCAGTATAACGTAATGGGAAAGTAAAGCTTACTGGAACTTTTATCATGTGGTCAAATAACAACCTCCTCATGCTTATGGTTGTATGATAAGCGGTTGACTCTGTAGGCAGGCGAAAGCAGTTCGACGCCATCACTCAAGTTGACCGCTTCGCCTTAAAGGAAAATAGCTCCGGGATTAACCGTCCGGTCAACGGACACAGATCTAGGTTGCTCCAGTTGATTCGCAGGCCCGTGCTCCTTTCTGCATTTTTGGATAAACGCTAATGGATCTGGTGTAATTTTCAAAATATGCCCGAGGAGACGCGGCGCACTTGGAACCACGGGGCGGTGCTGTGTTCGTTCAATCGCTTGTTCTGTTTCGATAAAAGACTCGAAATTGTACATGAACCAAATCGTGTGCTGGCGATCGCAAGCAGAAACCGTTGTCGACCTGGTGCATACTGGTTAAGAACCAGCTTTAAAGCGGTCGTCAGAAAACCGCCAGATGGATTATCAGCTGTGGACGCATGTGATATATGAAGAAGAATAAGTTCTTTGAATTAATAGGTCTCTTTTTCGTTTAATCCATGTTCCCGCGGCAATCGGGAACTGATGGAGCAGATCTCTCGTTGATACAAGAAGTTTGGTCGGGCAGTCCGGATGTCCGTCCCGTTTCATAATACTGAATTATACTTTTTGTAGGCTCTCAAACAGGCATACCCTCTTCCTAATGGCGCAATCGATCGTGTGATGCAAACCATTTTTATGAAAACGGATTGGACAGATACCATGGTAAAAGTATATCGTCGATTAGTTCTGTGTAGGTATAAAACGTACGCACATTTTTCTGGTTGTGCTGTTGAGTATCTGGCAGGTTTTATGCCACACAAAATTTTTAAGGAGACACCCAAAAAGCTGATCGCTTTTTTTAAGTAGTCACCGTCATCTCTGAAAGATGTACAGTACACGTATTTTTTTTTTTTTTACCGTTTCGATGTTTGTATATTTAGCATTGGATGATAAGAGCTTTTGTCAATCCTACTAAACCACTTTCGCTGGTAGCCTAGATGCTTGGTGCAGCGTTATTTGGGTCTGTTTTGCGACTTTTCGCTGGATAGGGTTCGATTCGAACGGTATCGAACAAAGGTGCAAATATATGCACTTTTCTGCGCGTTATGATCGCTCGGCGTTATGTTTATAGCGGATACAAACTGAAATACAATGGTCTCACTAATGTTTCTTTTTCTGTCGAAACGTGTAATCAGTTTTTTGTAGCTGTTGCCGCATCATTGGATAGCTTTAGATGTAGGAACAACTATATTGTTTGTTCATAAGTTATATAACAAATATGCACTTTCCATCGTATCTGTCAAGCATATGGCTTCAGTAGTCGCGATAGCGCTTTTCACCAAGGTATGGTGGGTTCACGTGGATGTGTGTTGGTGGGGCTACAGTTTCTTAACAACAGCTTATTCTTGTATGAGACTGTATGTAACAACAGAAGCATCTTCGTCATCCAGGAAGCCACATAAAAATATGTATGATTCATTGTGGCAGAGATAAAATAGTGATGGAGGATCTTGTCCTGGAGTCTGATTAATCAGCGAGTTTCGTCGCTATGTGTAACTGGATCAGGGGAGCCCCTTTTCGTATCACTTGTGCCATGGGTAAAATGGTTATAAAATAACTTTAGCAGGCGGCACACTCAGTTGGAGCATAACGTACAGTATTTCCAAAAAGTAATGTCGCTATCCATAAAAATCAATGTCGCCAAGGTCCAATTTTTATAATATAAAATATACAGCGACTTCCATTTTTGGAACGACATTGATTCCTTTGGGTAGCGACATTATTTTTTGGAAATACTGTATATCTATATGGATTTCAGACATGCTTCATCAAATGGCTACGTCTCATACTTTGTGTATACCCTTTTGTACGATTGCGATTGTAGAACATCACAAAGTTTAGGATTACTGTTGCTACGGCAATGGCCAGTTGGCAATGGCAATGTATTAAGCCGGACACTATGCTTATTGACGACACGACGCAGTGATTCATACCGAATTAACAGGTGGTTCATACAGGGTACTATTCTTGGAAGCAGCTGAGCTGGCTTGAATTCTTCGTCATCCAAAAAAAACGTGAAAAAAATTAAGTTCACCCCAGAGTATGGTGCGCATTAATCGAATTGCATATGATTGCTTAATGTCAAGCAAACTTGAGCCTCCTTGACCACATTTTTCGCGACGGCTTAATACTTGGCTAACAATAGGTAGATCAATTCGGAAGCGGAAAATCGGGCAAGGGTGTGTAAATTGTACGCCGGAGCTTGTGGCAGCTATCAAGTGGCAGTAGGGATCGACGAAAAATGCGTCTGCAGCTGGTAAAATTAAAGCATCACATTACTTTCTCAGCTGACACGTTATTCGTTTGGAACGACGGATCAGACTGGCATGGAGGAGCATGATTTTTACCAGGGTTTCGTTGCAAGGCCAGCAAAACAGAGAGCGATCGATGAAGGATCGATCATTCGGTACCACCCTGTTACAAGGAAGAATCTGTTTGGCAAGGTACGTCTTTGAGAGTCACGTTGTTTCACGCCTGACGAAATGCGGAAAAAAAAGAGAAACAGCATGTAATCGTTTTATATATACCCGGACGGGAGTGAGCACACATCGAAAATGTAGCGGAGTTTTCCAATTGGTTTTGGACACCCAAACTTTGGTGCTTTCTACTTCTTTTCTTTCTTTTCACTCCTTTTCCTTTGACGCAGCCACAACACATATCCGCAGGGCAGGCCCTCTCTTTCTTTCTTACTGTGAAAAAACACCACGAGCGCAGATAAATGACGAACGAGCTATTGCATACTCTCGGAGCCTATGTCAAACACTGGGCAGTTGATCTGGCACCCGGAAGTGAGACAGACTTTGCGGATTCGCTGGGAGGCACATGGTAACGAAATATAAACAAGGGGTGCACGTTTTAGGTATAGCCGTTAACGGAAAAGCAACCCAGGTATATCTCACCCACGCAGCATGCGGTCGAATTCTTGACACTGGCGCCACTCTACATGGCGTTTGCCGTTTACTTTGGATATAGAGCTTTCGGCAAAGGGTAAAAAGGGAGTTTTTTTGTTTGTTTTTGTGTGGGCGCTGAACCGATCCGTATAGCACTCCTGCGTATCGTCTGCTGACAACAACCGAGAAACTGCCACCACGCCCGCTCCTGGAAAGCATATGTCTGGTTTTGTTGGTTGCCTCATTTGGCACCACGGTGGTACACAAGGCAGTAACTGGTACCTTATTGTTCCTTATGCAGGTGCGGTATGATCACCTTTCTCTCTTTTTTGTTTGTCTGTGTGAAACCACGACTCACACCCACTCCTTTACATACACACAGCCATGTCATGTCAGTGCCGGGCTCTTGATTCTCGTGATGGGCTGGCCTGATCACAAGTACCCAATCGTCCCACGACTCCTGTTCAATATCTACTTGCATACCCTGTGGGGCGCTATCCTGGCGCTGATTTGGCCTGATCTTCGGGACCACGACATGCTGGGAGAGATATTCAACTTCTTTATGGGTAAGTGGCACGAAAAGGTAGGAAGGGAGTGCCAGGGCTGACCAGGGTGTTGTTTTCTTTTTCTATTTCAAACGTAGAACATATCTTGGTACTGGTGTTGCCGTTCTATATGGCTCTGACACGTCGCTATGTGGTGATACCCCCGTCGATTGATATGGCACTGTTCAGCTTCTTTCTGTACGCGGCTTACCACAGCCCGGTGTTGCATGTCTCATCCCTCTTGTCGGGTTTCAACCTTAATTATGCGCTTGTGCCCCCTGCATGTGAGTTTCTTTTTTGCTTGGATTGGTCCGCTGGCTGCTAACTGACTGGTTAAGTGACATTTCTGATTGCGTCGGGTCCGTGGTATCGATTCATCATGTACACGAGTGCGCTGCTGTTGATGTTTATTACACGGTATGGTCTGGTCGAGAACTTTCTGTTGCTTGTCCAGAGTATCCAAATGGCCATCCAGAAAAAGAAGAAGTCAGCATGACGTTTTTTTTGCCACAGCAAGAAAACCTGATCGGTTTCTCCTATTAAAGCTCATTCACTTACATACATACACACACTTTTCTTACATACACACATCCAACAAAACCAACCTTTAGCCCCCATTCACCTAGTTTGAGGGAGTGAGGAAATAACAACTCCTTGCTGAAATATAAAGAAGCCACAAGAATACTTTTTTTTTCTTACTTCCCTCTCTTTTTCTTCATATTCCAATCTTACTCTCTGCTGATCTTTTTTTTTCTGATATGAGCCCACATGATCATCTGTCATCGTTTGACGCTTCGTTCAGCGACTCCTTTTCGGAGGATCTGATCCGTCAGTTCGACCACAAGACAGAAGCTATCCGCAACGCCTTGAATGAGGAAGCGTTACCATCACCACCATCACCGCAACCACAGCAAGAACATGATCAATCGCCACCCTCATCGCCCAAAGAGGCTGAGGAAGTAGAGCCACTTCCATCACCACCAGCAGCAGCAGCACCACCAGCAGCAGCAGCACCACCAGCAGCAGCAGCAGCAGCAGAAGCAGTAGTTGTTGAAGAAGAAGAACAAGGCGAAAGGCAGAAATTGACGGTGATTGTGCCTGAACGTGAGCTCAGACCCAGTCGTTCCCGATTCTTCCGCTCACCCAAGAAAATGAAAAGCTTGAGTCGACTGTTTACGACGGCCAGAGAGCAAGAGGAAGAACAGGAGTTACCCAAAGTGGTCTCTCCATGGAGCACGACAACAACACAAAACTCGTCGCCGTCAAGCACCATTTTCGGCAACATCTGTCAATATCCTCCTCGTCCACTGCAGTACTCCACAGATGTCAGCCCGCCTGCCGAGAATGGCGACGAATTAGCGTTAAAGTCACGACGCTCATGTACTCTCAAGCCTACTACCCCTGAGCCTTCAGAACAGAGACGTTCTTCGGCTCCCGCATTACCTCCTCGCCCTACTGGAAAACATCGCGTGTTCGCGTTTCTCTGGTCCAAATAGCTCTTTTCTCTCTCTTTCTCTCTCTTTTTTATTATAATTATTTATTGTTTATGGTCTCCCCACACTTCCCATAATCGCTCGCTCAGTTGCTGTCCCCATCGTCGTCTTTGGATTCCATCCTTTGTCGCTTTTCTAGCCAGCGCCTTGCCTTCTTCTTCCGTTATAGATGCGTATGCTTGGAGCAGTTGGTAAGGTGTCGGGTATATCTTCATCAGCGCAGAGGCTTTTTCGGCGCTGACGCCGCGGACCGTCATTAACATACGTAAATAAACATCTTTGATCGTGAGTGTGTCACTCTTGCTGTTGAGCTCGCTAAAGATCGGATACGAAACCAGGTGGTTTTTGCCCAGTCGCTTCTTTTGTTCCAGATATCCTGTCCGAGTCACCGCATGTGCCGGAATCCGGTACAAAGTTGCATTCTGCAGTACATTTTTTTTAGCTTTACTGCAGAACACGTGTGGAAGAAAGAGGGATGGAGGAGGATCTGGAAAAGGGGAACTTACATGATAAATCTGTTCCACCATCTTTGTCATATTTACAAGGTAGTCGATTGTGTCATTGATGCTGGCTGTTCGTTTAAGGAAGAAGCCATCTACCGCTTGTGTCGACGACATGGCTGTCTGAATCGCCTGGGCTCCAAACGTCATTGCGTCCTCCTTGTTGAATTCTTCAATGATATAGAACACTTTTTCAGCACCACAATTCCGCAGACGATACTGAAGAGATTATTTGTCAATGCCCATCCACGCTCCTTTTCGGATCTAATACCTTTTGCTCATTATATCGACCATCCTTGATACTGGATACCAAATCATCCATTCGCTTGCGTTCGACGATAAAGTCCAGGAATAGCTCATCGTCTGTGCTCATGCTGCCCTTTTTTCGTGCCACCCAAAGCATATCACCTAGATCCAATGCACGTTTGACCACACGGATCCCCTTGGCTGTCAACTGCTCGAGAAAATAGTCGCGGTTGGTCCGTAGTTTGATTTCGCGCGTATCCAGCACAAGTACTACTTCGTAGCTGTCTGGTGGATATTCGACATATTCCTCCATCTGGCTTGCCGTCATCTGACTATCCGTGACTTGACTACTAAAGGGCGTCGAGTTGGCACTTTTGGCTATATTCGGCGTGGGCCAAAAGTCGTCTTCTTGTTCACGATTTAAGGGGATTAATGGCGATAATGGCAGGCCGGGGCAAATGACGTCGCAGTGAGTTTCAGCAATATACCCAGAAAAAGTATTGTCGATATCGGACTCGACATCGCGCACTTTATCTGTCCGCGGATGCGCAAATTGACCGGATGAATATCGTACTTTGTAAAGCACTTGTTCATCATATATCTTCACTGCTGCTTGTGATATGTGTCGCACTGGCTTGTTGTCCGGGTCCACAAATGTATACTGGAATATCGTCTGGCTTCCGTAATCTGAATCGGGTAAGGAAATGTCGTCAGGATCGGGTAATGATGAAAGAAAAGGTTGTGAGGGTCGTAGTGGCGAGGGTGGAGGAGAGGGTGAGTCCAGTTCTATAATGCCATCATCGTCAAAATTGCCGGGGTTATAGCTGGAGTTTGTTGCCAGAGGGGTGGGCGATGGGTATCTTGAAAATACCTCGTTGTTGTTCAATGTGTTGGGTGGGCCGTCGTCGTCGTCGTCTAGTAAGCTGATTTGAGTGGATGTGTTTGTAGGCGTTGCGACTTGTGAGTGGAAATTCGCAGGATCGGTGACATAAAGACTTAGATCCACCGGTTCTTCTTCATCAGTCGTTCTCTCCGGGGCCCTTTGGGAGTTGAGCGATCGGTTTCGCGAGGAGTCGTTGCGAACTGAGGCCAGGTATCTTTCTGGATTAGTTACGTATAGACTCAAGTCGACATCCTCCTCTGTGTTGCGTGGTTGAGGCTGTGATGAGCTGTTTGTCCTGGACGTAGAGTTTACCCTAGTAGTTCCGTTTGTCCTTGGTATACTGCTTGCTCTAGACGTATTACTCGTCCTGGACGCACTGTTTGCCCTATATCTGTCTGGATCCAGGACATATAGACTCAAATCGACATTGTCCTCTTGTGCAACGTGCGGCTGAGGTTGGGAGGAATTATTGCGCATAGATGCCCTGTAGCTGTCTGGATCTGTTACATATAAGCTCAAGTCGACCTCCTCCTCTCCGTAGTCAGGTTCTGTGTTGTGTGGTCGAGATTGTGATGACCTGCTAGCCATCGACGCCCTGTAACGAGCTGGATCCAGAACATAGAGACTCAAATCGACATCACCTTCACCCAAGTCATTCTGCTGTTGTCCGATACTCTGTGACGATGATGATGATGACGATGCACAGGGACGGGCACCACCGTTTTCGCCGGTTTCTTTGAGCTGTTGTGCCATTGCCAATCCAGTTTCTGTGAGGGTATATCTTGCCGGACTTCCATGCTTATATACGTAATCCTTGCTCATCAGCGTTTTGATACTGTTCCACGCGGTATAACTCCCGCCCGGCGCGGGCATATCAAAAGAAGAGTCGCAATGGGGTTCGGCAAGTCGGACAATCTGTTCTTTTGTAGCGTTCACTAGATTGTTGGCTTCGCGATACTCCAGTAAAGACAATAGAATTGCGTATGGGCCAGTTCGGTATTTAGGAACGTACGTCCGTGGTGCTCGTCGTTTTCGTTGCTGGAAGCCACTGACTTGGTCACCATAGTCATCGCCAATGGTTCTTCGTTGTCCTTGTTTTTTTTTCTTTCGTTAGCAATGCTGATCGATTAACGTTTTGTTAACGTGTACCTCTTTTGGGTCGCTGAGGCATGGGAAGACCATTTTCTTGACAGTACTTTTGTAATTGGCGTTCCAGTCGATTGACAAGAACTTCACCAATGCCAGGCAATTGAATTGCTTCGCAAGGATGTGTGAATTCTTGTCCGCATTTGGCTAATGCGTTATAAGCCTATATATCTTGTAAGATCATGTTGGTGTGCCTTTACTCGGCCTTACTTTCATGTAAGTGAAATAGGCCTTTGTGTGTCGTTGATCTTCTGCCCATTCTTTAATCCAGTCGCGCCATAGTGGATTGCCGCATTCCACTGCTGCTCGAGGCATTTAGACAGTAGAGAGAAAAGAACTGCGCATAGTGGCGCGTGTCACGAAATCCATTTGTGCATTTTCGCGCATCCGTGTTTCTCTCTCAGGCACATCATGACAACATATTGGCTACCATAGAAACCATCGATGAATACAGAACAAAAATAGCTTTTTATACAAGTTTGATAAAATGTACAGAATTAAAAGATAGTGACATTCCATTCCTCCACACCGGGATCATTGTAACGGATATTGCGAGCGCCAAGGCTGGCAATGGCATCAAAGTCCTCCTTCTCCAGAATAAAGTCCTGGAAGTTCTCAACGATGCGTGATGGCGTGACAGACTTGGGAATGACCGAAACGCCACGCTGAGCAGCAAAGGCAATGCAAATCTGCGCAGGGGTCTTGTTCAACTTCTTTGCAAGGTTCACAATAACCGGGTCATCGACAATGCGCTCCTTGCCATACACGTTGTTACCCAGAGGCGAGTATGCGGTGACGTGAACATTTTCCTTGGCACAGAATTCGAGTAGTTCCGGCTGGAGGAAACCAGGATGAAGTTCAACCTGGTTGGCGGCGGGTCGAATACGGCAACCCTTCAAGACATATTCGAGGTTGGGAATGTTAAAGTTGGAAACACCGATAGCCTTGACAAGGCCCTCATCAACAAGTGCCTCCATGGCCTTCCACGTTTCCAAAAAGTCGATTTTTTCCACATCAACATTGCCATCCCTGTATTACAATCCACGGGTGAGAAAAAAAAACTTTAAATGGGTAAAATTTACTTACTTCTTGGGGAAAAGGTATTCAAGGGTAGGGACGTCCGGTGTCTCAGCAGGAGTACCTGTGGGCTTTTCCATGACTTAAGTAAACTTGTACTTTTATAAATTGGCGCAAAGAAGCTTACCGCAAAGCACACGGGCCAGTGGATCAGGTACAAATCAAGATAGTCAACGCCGAGAGCAGACATGGAGGCTTTGCAGGCAGCCTTGACGTACTCGGGACGATGATGAGTGTTCCATAGCTATAGTTGAAACGCGTAAGCAAAATAAATGATAGTAGTCATGGACCTGTCATACCTTGGAGGTGATAAAGATATCCTCACGCTTAACTCCCGACTCGCGGATACCCTGACCAACCTCATCCTCATTGCGGTAGACATAAGCACAATCAAGATGCTTGTAACCTATGGAAACAAACCAAATCAATATACCTTATCTTTTACTTTCATTACGGATACACGTACCATTCTGCAAAGCGCACAACACGGCCTTTCGAACCTCATCGGGCTTCGAGAGCCAAGTTCCCAAACCTTATTAAAACGCGCTGTTAACGAAAATCCTACTTGCAATCCTGTGATCTTCTTTTTTATTTACCAACAGTGGGGATCTTTGCGCCAGTGTTCAATGCTAAGTGACAAATGGATATCAAAAGACGCGTCTCAAAATTATTCATCCACAAACTTACTGTAAGTGCGACCGAGAGACATAACTTCAGAAAAAAAAAGGTGGGAAACTGGAGCCCTTGGTTATAGATGCCCATTTTATAGCAGAAATCATGCGCCCCTGTGTGCGTGCGGGTTGTTTTTTAGTCCGAGGAAAAAGATCCGTAAAAAAAGCCCTAAAATCGGCCGATTTTCGGCGATTGGGCTAATGTGCAGCCATGGTGACACCAGTTTAGCCTTCAACATGATTTCCGATACCATACCTTCTTTGTTGGCAACCTTGACCTTCATTGACACAGTGACATTGGCAACTGCTAATGGTTCCATGGCAGCTTAGCTGTGTTATTTACACTGGTATCCACAGGGCATAGCCTTAGTTTTCTGTGAACCGCAATCCTGGATGACCTACCATGTATGTAAATTAAAAGGATAGATAAAGGATGCAGTAAGGCGATTTAATTGTGATGCTTATTTGTCTTGGATTGTCGGATATTCTTCTTCCGCGGACTATACGCCTCTAGTAATGCGCGTATTTACACATAGGAGCTCTGAGATTCATGCATGAGTTTCCATGCAGAAAACTTGTCAATATACAACTGGCGCGCCATTTCAGCCTTTTAGTTCATGATCCGCGTTCAGCCATAGTTCTCCTTACGATACTTCGAGCATGACTGATCAATATGTTGCAGTACATCCCGGTACCAATTAGTACCATCTAGTGATGCTTTTAGAGGGGATGCTGACGGGAGAAAATCTGACAGATCTGCTCACGTGAGTGTTGTCATACACGCATACGGCATGAATGATTTTGACGTGAATTCTATAGGGTAAACCAGAAAGTGTAGCATCGGATCGTACTTGATACATTATTCCTGCTAATCAATATGCGTAGGATGTGAACTGAACTCGAGTCCATATTACTTCAGTTTCCGTATACCCTTCCCCCTTCTACACTTTTATTACGACCATTCCTTCCAAAATGTGTAGCTCGTCAGGTCTTTTACAATATCGATCAACAATGGTACCTAGTTATTCCTGTTCATGCCATTGCGATCTGGAGATGGCTTGACACTCTCTCGACAATGACAATGTATGGCAACCAATTGACCATCTGCTATTAAAGCGTTTTGGCTCACACATTAAGGACATGTTCCTCAAAGAAGCACACTTGTTTGTGATTCTACTTTTGCTTTCGCGTTTATTCTATACCATTGCCACACTTGATAAGGTGATAAAAGCGCATTATGAAGCACGCGTCAATAACAAAGAGTATCCCTTAAAAATCGCAAATAACGATAACCACCCAACATTTACAGTGAACAGGTATTCAATTACAAACACAAACAGATATCTTGTTTCACCATATTAGTATCTCCATCACAAAGTTTCTCGGATTCCTGTTGAATTTGACACATGTCGCACCATGCTCAGCCAGAGCTAAAAGAGACCAGGCGCACGATTGGAACCGGTCCGCCGAACAAGGTGGTCCATTTGCATCTGTACCTTACATTGGATTTCGAGTCTCGGATTGCACCGACTTGCGTCAATCGCCCAAGTTGAAAACGTTCGTTTTATCCATACTACATGACGGCAAGCTGGATACCCGATCGACGTCGAATGCGTATTCACGGTCTGTCGAGGTGTATTCAAGTATACATGGTTTCAAGGCACTGCATTTGACGAGGATACATGAAATCTATTCAAGGAATGGAATGGGTAATGCCAAGGTGAAGCATTCCGTGAACTCGTGCTTTTTAGAGACTCGGGTGATCTGGGACAGCAGCTGTCGATTATTGAACGATTTGAACGTACGTTGGAAAATATGGAGCTGTCCTTCCTGTACAAAGATAAACGTCGTAACCTGACAAATACTCAGCTGTCCAATATGAAGATCGTGAACTTATATACCATAACTTCTCAGCATGCGAGTGGACTAATATTATTCAGGAAAGTGGAGCAATGTAGAAGCGTTGAAAGTCAGTACCAATATCGTTGACGTTTCATGGGATGCGGTTATGGACGACATCAGCATATTGGCAAACTCGCGAACTCTGCGTCTGGTTGAACACCCCGACAGAAATTGCTATTAGCGCATGACCGAATATGACAACCTGCACATCCTTTTGAGAAACGCATGACTTGAAGGCCTTGAGCTGAATGACATCTGTCTTCCTAATCAAATGCTTCTTTGCTTAACCAATGTACAGCTGTTGAAGTATATATTCGAGCTTCACCGTTGAAAATCACGGGGCGTGTCTCTCCACTGAAGTACAAGCTTTTGACCCCTCTTCTCGACTTGAAGTCATGATGTCCAAAATGCACTTCCAAGCTCGCGATTCGCACCTTAATCTTCCGTTTTAAAATGACAAGTACTTTAAAGTTACTGTTTTGCAAATCTCTCATTAGTTCGTATAGCACTGTATCGTTTGCTCTGTAAAAGTATATAGTTTGGCCAAATAGAACACGCTCTTTGCGCATTTATACCCAACCGTTACATATCACAGCGCCAGTGATTAAAGGGCTATTTGTATTGAAGATGTCCCCCGTTTGTTTTACTAGACCCCATCGTTAGCATATTCCGCGATGCAAAGCAATATGCGTATCGACAGTCTGTCAAATAGTTGCCTGGATCTAATGTGATCGGGCGCAGCAACCAGTTTTGGTAATATGATCAAACCAGGTTCAATTTCTTTACACACGACCTTTACCATTTACATTATGTTGCAATTCATAACACGCTTCCCAGCCGAGATTACTCTCGAGATCGTCTCATATCTCGATCAGTTCGACTGTGTCGAGTTAATGTGTGTCTGTCATAATTGGCACAACATCATTCCAACACTTGCACTGCGAGTCTGGAATCATGTGTACGTGTCTCGGACCTCCTGGAATAAGACCAACAGCTGCATGATACGGTGTCTGAGCTATGTCCAGCACTTGACGATTGAAAACCGAGATTCAGTGCCAATATTGAGCAAGTTCAGAAAGAGCGCGATATCTTGGCTTGGTTGGTATATGTTCTATCGAGAAGGTCTGTGTGCGTGTATACATAGCATATCTAACTACCGTACTTAGAAATAAAGTCTCACGACCCGTCTTTAACAACCGATCTGCAGCTCGTGTCCTCTATCAAACCACTCGCAGCCACATTGACAGAGCTGGATATCACCGACCATCCGTCCAATCTATCGCTTGTTGACTTACTCGAAGCCTTACCGAATCTGACGCATCTCACGTTTCTTTTCGATGCCAAACGATTCAAGCAACTGCCACCCACTCTTGGCTACACGAAGGAAGATGATAAACAGCTTATCTGTAGCAAGTTGGTGTACCTGCATCTTGATAATGCATACAATTTCGAGCTAGAGATGGCTCCGCTATTTCGACGTTGCCCGCAGCTTGTATCGCTGCTGTTATCGACACAGTTCGAAAGAGTACCAGACAGGACATTCGAGTTTTCGATCGATTTGTGTCGAGCAACAAAGCTGTGCCCGCTCTTGCGATATATCATGCTGAATCAAGGGAAGTATGCTGTGCAGGAAGATCATGCACGGGGTGATTTCTGGAAACAGATGTCTAAAGAAGGAAGCGTGGACAAGGACGGACAAGGCATCCGCGAGTTTATATTTTATGGCGACGAATTCAATTTCAACAAGGTCCTCCCAACACTCTTGGATCAACGCCACACGCTGGAATATGTCAGCCTGAGCAGCGTCGACGAGAATCCGTGGACCCTGCTGGCCGACATACACTTTGAACGACTGAGAACGTTGAATATGTGGTACGCTAAAGTAGAAGAACAAGCATGGAACCGGTTTCTTACTACAAACGGCAAGCATCTTGAGCGACTGGATCTGTCCCTCGTAACGAATCCCAAACATCTGCCGCCCATCGTCAAGGCGATCAACTCCATGGAGAACCTCAAGCAGCTACGTCTGTTCAATTCGAGCCGCTTCTGTAACTATCCAGATGAATTCAATCTCGGTGCTCTATCCAGGAACCCCGAGTTGCGGATCCTCGATCTATCGAACGTGTGTGTCCTGGATCAAGAGATTATCGGTTTGTGTCATTCGCAGTCGTTGCTGGAACTCAGTGTCCTTATGAACCACGATCATTGCACCTGTATCACCGTCGATGGATTTCTCGGATTCGCAGACAAGCTGAAGGACGTCAATACCAGCATTTGCTTCATATGGTTTGAAAATTGCCACAACATCACAGACGCATGTTTGGAACGTCTTGCCTATGTTGAAAGTCTGATAACGCTCTCCATATACGGCAACAGACGGATCACCGACGAGGGTGTAAGAAGCTTTCTCAACGTTAACAATGACGACGGAAAGAAGAGTATTGAAGTGCACGACTGCCCCGAAGTTTCTCGACAAGGGCTTTGGACTATAGATGACGATGAATCGGATGAATCATCAAGTGTGGAGTACACTAGCTGCTAAGATTAACGTAGGATTACATTTATCATAATAAAAATTTCTATGAACTATCATCAAAAGTAATGTGTGCATGTGATATGGAACTTTGATAGACTTTGGAAATCCGTTGTCGCAGGTGTTTCTTGTCAACCATGACAGCCCGAGATTTTATCGCATTGCTACCACCTGAAATCCTATTCATGGTGTTGTCGTACATTGATGCAGATGACTGCATCGACTGCATGAAAGTATGTCGTCGTTGGCGCCAAGAGATTCCACTTTACACGCGACAGTCAGTCTGGCGAAGCGTGTACATTGCATATGATTTTCTGAGGCGCAAGAACGATTCCATTACGTTGTGTCTTGGACCCCATGTCAGTGATGCACATATCCACAGGTTCGATGCTGTGCCGATTCTCCAGACGCTGAAAACGTTGCACTGCGCCTTGACAATAGTTGGTAAAGAAGTGGTCAGGTTTCTATATGTAGTTATGGCAACTAACAAAAGCTTCCACCGCAGACTTGGCGTTTCTAAACCGTCTCTCACAAACTGCTGTCCGAAAAGTCGATGCTTCTGATGTACTTGCAGCCGTTGCCATGTTCAAGTCAAGTTTAAAGGAGCTGTACCTTTCTGACGTTCCTTGTCAAGTATTCGTGGATCAGTTGATGCGCATCTGCCCAAAATTGACGCACCTCAAGCTCCAGTTTGATCGCTGGGTCTCCAGACAAGTTTCCATGTCAACGGATATCGAGCCTGGCGATGGCGATGATGCGTATAATCTCACATTCCTTCACCTGGATAACGCGTTCGACTTTAATTCCTACTTGATCCCTTTGTTGCGTCGCTGCCCGAAGCTCAGAGTGCTGCTGGTGCCGGTCAATCCAAACAGGTCGGATGGAGATCTGTACGTTCCTCGGAACTTTGGGACGATCTTGCGGTTGTGCCCGCTGTTGCGCGTTGTCTTGTGGGAAGTAGAGGAGGATTTCTATAATGTTGATCCAAGTCGTATCGAAAGGTGGTTCCATCTGACCAACACCGTTGACGCGGACGATGGACTGCTCGAACTCATTTTTTCGGGCACGGATGACGATCTTGAGCCGATGCTTCCGCTCCTGACAAGATCGCAGAATACCCTCGAGTACCTGTCAATACACGGTAGCGGTCGCCATATGCAATGGAATATGCCGGAGACGGTTATGTTTCCAAAAATGAAGGAGCTGCTTTTCGTGCTGTTGGCAGTATCAGAAGAAATATGGGTGGGACTGATGCAAAGATGCGAGAATATTGAAATCATCAAACTGATCTTGAACGCGAGCAACACTCCCGTCAACCCAATCCTTCAGGAACTCAGCACTAAAAGCCGCTTGCAATTTCTGGAGCTTATTGACTACTCGAAGCATCACATTGATCCTAGCACAGAGGTGGAGTATGATTTCAGCGTATTGGACAAGAACACGCAGCTTGATGAATTGCATATCAGTGGAATGTGCGTCACTAATCGGGTGCTGCTTGATCTGGCTGGAATACTTTCGTTGAGGGACCTGTATGTCGGTGTTGAATATCACGGAAACTGCCTAGGGCTGAAGGGATTAATGGGATTTGTCGACAAGCTGGTAGCCGTTGAAAGTGGCATCCAATCTCTGAGTTTTGCAGGGTGTGGAAGAATTAATGATCAGGTCCTCAAGCGTCTGGCAAACGTCGATAGCTTGTGTTCGCTGGACATAAAGTTCAACGCGCAGATCACGGATGCGGGTGTGTTGTCGTTTATCAAGGCGAACAGCGGAAGGGAAGTGAACGTAGAGTCATGCTTAAATGTCTCTTACGCAGGGCTTTGGAACACGGACTCGATTTAGCTTATGAAATAATAAAGTTAAGCTATTCATAAGAGTCACGTTATTTTGCTGCTGCACATCTGGGTCGCACAGCTCTGAAGCCACTTCCTCGATATCGATGACGACTGTTCTGTGCCAACCATGTATGACTTCACCCTAATCCTGCCACCTGAAACGACAACGTGTATTTTTTCATTCTTGGATCCGTCAGATCATATTGAGTGTGTGTGCGTATGCCGTCAATGGTACCATTGCATTCCCGATTATGTCAGTCATTGGAATCAACTTTACGTCTCCCCGGATTCTTGGGGGAAAGCAAGTAACGCCATGATACAGTGTCTCGGGCCACATGTCCGCAAAGTGTGTATCCGCAAAGGTAATACCGTAAAGGTCCTGAGAGCCCTCGCAGACAGAAAATGCGCCATCACTCTGCTTGGTAACAACAATTTTCATGCTTGGAAACGCGACTGTTCTGACACGCTCTGTCTCCTTAGAAATAAATGCCCACGCGCGCCCCATAAAAAATGATGTACGGCAGCTTTATGGAGACAGCATAGAGCTGATATCAGCAATCAAGCCGTTCGCAAACACACTGACAGAGCTAATTATGACGGATCACCCGTCCGATATCTCCGTACCGCACCTGCTCAACACACTGCCCAAACTAACGCACCTCACCCTGCGATTCGATTTCAAACGCTTGACTCGGGTCTCTAGAATCGATAACAGCAATACTGGCAAACAAGTCGAGAGCCAGCTTGTGTATCTAGAGCTGGATAATTCCTATAATTTTGGGTTCCGAGTGGTTCCGGTGCTACGCCGTTGCGCCAGGTTGAAAGCACTGCTCCTGGCAACACAATTCCCTAAAATGACCGGTGGATATGGATCTGCTATCAATTTTGACATCATCTTTGAACTCTGCCCTCGTCTGCGCTATGTCATGTGGAACCAGGACAAGTATTACGATCCGGAAGACGTGCGTCGATCACAGATATGGAAGAAGCTCGTCAAGCATTCAGATAATGGAACAGCGAGTGGTGCGCTTCGAGAACTGACGTTCTACGGTGATGAAGCGGATCTTATTAGCTGGATCATACCCATACTCACCAAATCTCAGGATACCCTTCAGTACTTGAATATCACCAGCTGTGATCGAGACCCTTGGAACCCGCTTGGACACATCCCATTACATCAACTGAAAACACTGAATCTTTTATATCCCAAAACAGGTGGATATCAATGGATCAACGCGCTCATTGCGAATCGCAGAACTGTGCAAGATCTTGAACTTTCGCTCATGATGGACAATATGGATCACGTGGGGCAAATCATTGTCGCGATTAGCTCAATGAGTTCTTTGCAGCGACTGCGACTATATAATAACTGGAGCATGAGCCTACAAGGCCAACCAGAAATTTGTCGCAATCTTGCATTGCTTTCCCAAAATTGCCAGCTTCGAAGAGTGCAATTTGATAGCATATCTGTTTCGGATCAAGGATTGTTGGATTTATGCGACATACCGTTATTACACGAACTTTGTTTGTGCATGAATCGTCGAAGCAGCCGCTTAATCACAGTCAATGGGTATCTGCAATTTGCCGGCAAGCTCCAGCTTTTGGGCAGTCGTCTGCATACACTATCGTTTGAAAACTGTTACAACATTACTGATCTAGTCCTCGAGCACCTGGCACACGTCAAAAGTTTGTTGGCACTTTCAATATCGCGCAATCGTCAAATTACAGATGCTGGAGTGCAGTATTTTGTTGATAACGGCCAGGGTGAAAAGAAGATAAATATTCATGGGTGTTCATCCGTTTCACGCATGGGACTCTGGCAAAGGGACTCATAAGTATTAGATGCCTATACACACTTGCCAGGTACTATGCTTGTCCAATTGTCTATATTATCGGCACGTCTGTACTTGATTTTTCTTCGACAATACAATAAAAGTGCAGGTTCTTTCTTTCCTTCCGTTCACATAGAAGGTATACTTACACTTCACTATACACCGTCAGCCTTTTTATATCTATACATACGTGAATAGTATGTGTAGTCGTACGTAAATACCACGCAACGATGATCAAAGAGCACTTTTCTAGACAAAAAATGCAATGTGATCTCTGACGACCTTCATTAGTATGTACATTTATCGTCATTGCAGCAATTGTCATTGTTACCGATCCAACAATATCCAAAAAGTGGCCAGAAGTATAACACAAATTGCACCAGCAGTACTTTGGACAATCGCTTGAAAAAGAACGGTCAAAAGGCCAAATATAATTGTAATCGATCCTTTGTACGGCAAGATTTGATCCGGGATTTTGATCTGCGACATATGAGTCTTGTCAAAAAAAAATCGTTCTAAGCTATTCTTAGCAGGAGCAGGGTCGAGATTTCAGGGGAAATAATTTCGACCTCTTTTTCTTTCTTTTAATCCCACCTTTTACCCTTTCCTGTCCTTTTTACTTTATTTGAACAATGTCATCGTATCCTCCTCCCCAAGGTTATGGCCAGCCCCAACAAGGCTACTACGCTCCTCCTCCTCCGCAAGGCGGTTATTATCCACCCCAACAAGGCGGCTATTATCAACCTACGTAAAATAATTAAACTTGCAGGAAGCTGATTTCAGGAAACATATTAATGACTTTGGTGTAGGCCCCCTCCTCAAACAATTATCATGCAGCAACCACAGCAACATAACGATGATAAAGGATGCTGTATGGGATGGTAAGTCTTTTCTTTATTTGGCTTTTGTTGGGTCGTCGACGGCTGGACTGACAAAAAAATGACTTAGTCTCGGTGCACTACTTTGCTGTTGTGTTCTTGAAGAATGCTGTTAGCCTACTCCCTCTCAATGCAAAAATAATTGATGATCCATCTCCTTTTCTTTTTTCAAAACCACACCTCCCTGATCACACTACATATCTTTTGCGGAAACACAAAATCTGCGCTAATGTGCGGTTTACGAAAACACACGCTGTTCACGTCCGTGCAATAAATATATAATGAATTGTTAAAGCTGACTATGTGGCAAATGTAGTTTTATGAATGGGGATGATCTGTACAGCTTGTATATTATGTAACGCAAACCAAACGGTAAGATCAACAGCAAACCTTGTAAGCCCCGTTTTCCCGAGGCTGGGTCGGAGGTATGCATTCGCAATTCAAACGCCTCATTTGTCACAATGCTTTGGCTTAAATGCAGTAATGTGATACGTTGCGGTGTTCCTCTTGTGCGGATGGATACATTTGCGGTAAGTATACTGGACTTTTCCTCGACTATGGACCTTTCACCCTTTTGGCGGATGCCTTTTCTTTAACATGTGGTGGCATAGTAAGGTGGCCAAGCTGCATCACAGTCAACGGTGGATACGATGGCGCGATGCTCCCGATCAGATGTGTTACTGAAGTCAAAACGCTCAGCTTTGCCTTTGCCGCTGACCGTGGTTGAAGTCCAGCATACTGTGGACCCAAGTTTCATGAAGCGCCCATTCACTATAGTTTGCAATCTTATATCCGGTACAAATGTGTTCACTTTACGTATTGTTACGCTAACCTCCATAGCCCTCGAAATCAAGAAAGTTGTCCGCGTGACAGCTTGTCATAACTTCCCATGCAATGTTTGGCAAAGAAATGCCTAACAACTTCCAAGGATAGCTTTGAAGTGCGCGACACAGAAACATCGCTGGATCGATTTGTTGCTCTCGGCCTGTTTCTCGTCGATGTCGACACTTATCGACGCTAACTGCAGTGACGATCCCACCACCCATGGTACAACTGTACGACTTGGCGATACAGTGCTGTCAGAGCATCGCCGAACGTCAACATTATTTGTTCGGTGCCTTATAAGGATACGGACGATATGCAAGATAAATAATACGAACGCTTAGTGAAACTCATTATCAATGACGCGTTGTCGCAAGCACTCACTCAAGCGATTCAAAATAGCCAAACAAGTAGTCGAGATTTTAAGCACAAATACAATGATATAACCAATGCTGGTCCATCGCAACGCGGCGCTTTCTATTCGGAAGGTGTTGACGATCCCTGGTGGTCTCCACATCCACCCACTCGTCATATATAGTGGCCGTGGAGTTGGTAGAACAGTTCAAACAGTTGAGAGGTGAAGCGCGGCACAAGCGAATGGATTGAGTGGGACATCACTCAGAAGACAGAAGAAAGAATCACCCTCTCAGGTACAAAAGTACTGAATCGCTTCATAGCCAATTTCGAGAGTATGGTAATCAATAAATTGATCCCCCCCATGTGTATTGATTGTGTCATGGAATCTAACGCGTGTATACCAATCTTATAAGAAAGAAAGAAATATTCAATGCTCACAGAGCATTTATCATTCTTTTCCATTCCTTGCCGTTCAGTATCCAACCTTACCATCCACCATGTCACCCCGATATTGTTCAAGTAGTAATTTTATTAAGCGAGGAGCCTGCACAAATGAAAAGCAACGACGCCATTCATTAAAACACCAAGCTAATAAACTCGTCCAATGTATCTGTTAAGCAATTGTACTAAAGTATACCGGGAAGCAGCACAGACCAATGGGCCGCGACCGTAACCAAGCAAAAGATGGTATGGACGCTCAAAACACGTTACAATTGCTACTTTTATATGTATGGTCTGCCGCCAAATGAGCCCGCGAGCAGTCTGTAAACAAGCATGCATGAATATGAATTGATACTACCTCGGTACCTTTGTTGTCATTTCCATTGTATGAATGCCATTTATTGAGGCGACTTTGTTCCATATTTGGTTCGTATCATTATTATGCGCATTACCATTCCGTAGTGCTAATGTATCTTCAAAATGTAGTCCCAAGATGCAAAGCCGCTGTACCACGCTGGGTTACACTGCTACACAATCAACATTTTCCCTTGCGCAGTTTAGACGTCGGTTGATATTGTCAACAGCTTTTTTCCTGCCCTGTAAGCATAACAGTAGAGATCAAAGGTGATATTGTGAACCCAACAAACTTTATTTATTTAGCAGGCATGTCCGACTTCATTACCTTTCTGCCATCGGAAACAATCAGGTGTATAATTTCGCATCTCAGTCAGCTCGATTGCGTAGAATGCATGCGCGTGAGTCGTCTTTGGTTTGACCGGGTACCAAGCTATGCGACCGCCTTATGGGTTCGTTTGGAGGTGTCGTCTCAATCCTGGGAAACTTTCAACCAAAGTATGTTGCAGTGCCTTACGCCTCACGTGCAAACGGTATTGATCCGCGAGATGAGTACTGTCAAAATATTGGTGAAACTAAGAGAAATGAACTGCCCCATACGATCACTTGGTTAGTTGGCTAGCCATCGATAATATGTGATCCGCAATCTAACCATAGCTTTAGAGATCGAAAACCACGCAGCATATATCGCTCAAGATGAATATTCATACACTTTATCCAATGATGCCGGCGATCTCCTTGAAGCAATCAACTTGTTTGATAGTACCTTGAATGAGATATCCATCATGGGTCAACAAGGCTATATCTCTGTGCATGATATACTACTTCGCTTCCCCAAGCTAACTCATCTCACACTGCTGTATGACGGATGGAAACCCAAGTTCTTGCCTGAACAATCCACGAACACCGACACCAGCGTACTTGGCCTTAATCTTACGTTTCCCAACATCACTTACCTGAACCTTGATAACGCTATCGCTGACGAGCAGGGAATCCGGTCAATATTACGACATTGTCCAGAACTCACATCCCTAGTCATATCCACAGACTTTTGGTTCACGGAAGATAGCGTATCTTTCGACATACTCTTCACGACTTGTCCGAATATACGCCACCTGATTTGGAGAGTCGGCAAGAATCCATCATATTACGCACCTCTGTTCGATAAATGGAAAAAACAGACCGCAAAGCTGAACAATTATCCTAAGGGAGCGGTTCGTGAACTTGTATTTATCGATTATATGCATCAAGTGCCCCATTTGGAGCCAATACTCGAGCAATCGGATCAACTACTCGAGTTCATGCATATTGAAGTGATATCGTCGGTGCATTGGAATTTTTTGACTCGTCTTTCTTTTCCTTGCTTGAAAAACCTGCATATCGATAGTGTGAATATGACCGGTGACGAATGGCAAACGTTTATTCGACGCTGTCCGCATGTGGAAACCATCAGTCTTTATCTCTTGATGGAAATCCCGATTATGTCACAGATCATTGAAGCGTTGGGATCGCTGGAACACTTGCAGCATTTGGAAATGAGGAACAACCTTGAGGATATTCATTTACCAGTCGATCTACAGCCAACACCGTGGCACCTTTTATCCAAGAGAAGCAATCTCCGGAGCCTAGAACTTAGTCGTGTGTGTTTTTCTCGAGACAGCCTGCTCAGTTTATGCAAGATACCATCGTTACTGGAACTCGTCCTGGATATGCAACATCATGATGAGTGCTGTACTGCTGAGGCAATATTGGAATTCACCAACGCACTGTCTACAGAGAATGCCAAGCTCAGTAAGCTCACATTGATAGCACTCAGCAACCTGACGGATGCAGCACTCGAAAATCTTGCGCCAATTGACAGCTTGTTGCACCTTATGGTAGCTTTCAATGGCTTCATTACTAACAACGGTGTGAATGCATTTCTCAATGGGTGCGACAAAAAATCAGATACTGTGAGAGAGGTTCATATTGCAAGTTGCATCTCAGTCTCGGATGGGTTTTGGTATTCCAACAAAATGTAAGGCACCTAGCACATATGTCATCGTTCGGTGTACACAAATGTAAATCATTACGCACATGGAGTACACTTTCAATTGTCCACTATGCCATCACACTTTATATATCTCTTTTGATGTGGACAGTGTTGTTATATAAGTGGCGGATGTCATAGATGTAGTATACAAATGTAGGAACATATGCTTTTTATGCAACTCAAGACCATTAATAACCATTCAGAGTCGAATATAGCAATAAATCCCGATATTGCCTCCCTTGAATTTTTTCATCTAAATTACCCACATAAGTGTGATTAAACATGACAAAAATGGTGCTGGTTCATGGTCGGGGGAGCCGGGTACGCTCTGAGGTACTTCTTCTGAAACTAGTGACATATGATTTCCTTCATTTAGCCTGATTATGTTCTGATCCACTACTTTCAGTATTATCGATTCGCCTACGATTACTCTTCCTTTAAATTCCAGAGTGTTTGCAAACTTTCTACACACCTGGTCCATATCTGGAAGTTAATACTAGTTTTTCTTATTTTGCCTTGTCAATATCCTGCCAAGGTAAGTTGAATTGAGTAAAAGAAAGTAGAGTGGTATTCTTATCCTTGATGTTGATTGGCACGATAGCTTTTTGTTCTTTGTACATTAAATACACACCTGGTGCTTGCATTGACATCATCCAGTGACGCACAGTATTTCCCAATAGAGAAAATCAGTCGAGGCATCAAACAAGTAAGAATGTTGCTGCCTACCATGGCGATGAACAAAATGGGCTTTGAGTTTACGGAATATCGCAAAGAAGCCTTTGTTGTAAGTTTGTTCAAATGTTTTCACCATTGAGAGCATCCCGAACATGACCTTATAGTGGTCAAAGCTTGTTTCGTTGCCATCGCTGTTCCGTAAAGCGGATGAAATTACTGTTAAAGGGATCCAAAGTCTGTAGCGGAGAGAAGCATGCCATTCTTCAACTGCCTTGTCATGGCTGTCGATTCGATTTCTCCTGGAAGGAACGTGACACTCGGCACCTGTGCCCTTCAAATATATTTTACAGCTTTTCATGTTTTCATTAAAGAGATACGAACGTTAAGCCGATACTGACTTGTAATGGACTTCCACACCGCAGTTGCCGATAGACACCTCGTTGACTGGGTAACAAAATCACCAAAAGTATATTAGCATATTGATAAATTGGTTGTACTTACAGTGGCCGCTTTATATAACGATATGATGATGCATCGAAAATTATATCTTCATATGAAAATATCCTTATATAAAATGGGATTTGACAGTGATTACCGTTTCGGTGCATCGAAAATTGTATCCTTATATCGAATTATCGTTATATAAAATATCGTTATATGAAGCGGCCACTGTATTCCTACCTTTTGTTGAATATGTCGACAAGCAATTCCTTTTCGATAATTACACTTTGGTCTTCGATGTCGATCGGGAGATTGGACCCTACTAGCGCCCATATCTGCTCGAGTCTTCTACGTAGTACTAAAACAGCGATGACTTTTACACCGTTGCTTGCGACGCACTGCTTCTGTCACAACCACAGCCATACCGTACAAAAGTGGATGGACAAATCGTCGCCGAAGGCAGACAGCTTCTTCGATGTAAATATATCCCATGCATTATAGTATCGATCTGAAACTCTTTAACTTGGCTGCATAAGGTGTTGTGTTCTTAATAAATGGTTCAAAAATCCCTACATTTGTCCAAGTTGTTACATTCTGACGTTTCTCATCATGGCTTCTGCTACCCACAACGTTGGCTTTCTTCCATCCGACAGATACCTCTTCGTTATTCTTTCGTCCGCATCTTCTCAGATGTTCTTCTTCATCGTTGGTAATCTCGTTAGTGATGGAGCTGCGGAATCGGTACTGCAGATAGCTTACACAAGTACGAGTACGAGAATACGAGAGATTAAATTACGTTGTGCGTGCTGTACTCGATACTGCTATTGGCGACGTCGCCAGTAAAGTTTGTGAAAGGTGACGCAAGAATTTTGTTTGCCCTACAGTTCTGCAGAAGCATGGCCAGCATTTTGGAATAATGAATGTAAATCGTGATCTCGCTCTTGGGTACGCGATTAGAGTATTGAATTTTCTTTCGGCAATCGTGCCGACGACCACGTGTTCCCCGAAAAGCTTCGAATCATTGAGTATGGCAAGAGAAACGTATATACTGTGCTGACTAAATATCCGTAGTGCTTGCTAAGGAAGGTATTTAATATATGCCGGTTTTCCATTAATTGCACCGATGCTGCATGGATACATTCGCATCGCGAACATTTTTAATATTTGCTACATGATCAGTTATCGCGCCATTAGCATAAGTACGCATATCCATGTGTTAAAAATATATGTGCAAGTTATGTGATTGTCATATTTAACTCTTCTAAAAAGTATAATTCACTCCCGTACTTATTGTAGATAAACAAAAGTCTCAATCCTCAATGATGGACATTAATTAATAATGTGCTTGTATGGTCAAACAGTCTATAGCAAAAGTAAGTTGGTAACGTGATAGCAGCAAAGTGGTAGGACAAGAAAAAAGAGGTATTTTATGATTAGTTATGCGGATCAGTACATATATATATGGCATGGTTATTTTACATGTTCAACATCCAAAGTGTCGGATGGGTCAGCAATATTAGGACCTTGACATGGTTGTTGCAATCTGCAAAATTGTCGCATGCTTTTTTTCTCAACTGACCAAAGTATGATCATAATAAACGTGCACCTCTCAGTGACGAAGATTTGATCAGGCTCACAGCAAGAGTATACCCTCTCGCCCGTGTGATCAATAGCCAGCGTGACTAGACCAGATGTTCCACGAACTGCAGTCAATTATACATTGCCTTACTACAGCATCAAGATGAAACGGCAGATGACGATTAAAGGAGACAAAAACAGTTATATAAGAACGAAAGATAGGCTCTTCATTATTGAATAAAGAATTGCGTTTGCAGCTTTAAAAGGGTTATACGCGTAATGTGAAAGAACAGAAAGGCCAAAAACCAATTATGTAATGCACCGATACTCCGCTCAAAAACACAGTATAAATTGGACTTTTATGCAAAAGACGCTTGTCTTCTTCTTCAATCATGACTATTATAGATTCAGACAACCGGCACGCAAAGGTTTCGCGTGATCAGCTTGCGTATTTCAAGACTCTGGCTGACACGCTGGATGGCTGGGACTTTGCATCTGAGCAGGATGATGTCAAGCTCTACACCAAGGACATCCCCGATAGCCCACTGCCCATCGTCCGGGGCGACACCGTCCTTACCGGAATCAAGTGCGCTCCCATGGATATTGCTGCCGCTGCTATCCTTCCTGGATGTCGTAAAATGTGTAAGTTTGTATCCATGGGAATATATCCAAGGTAACCGTGAAGACATATAGGGGATGAACCATTTGACGCGTCTGATATCCGAGAATTGTACACGCGATACGAAACACTGTTTTGGTGCAAACTCAAGGCGCCATGGCCAGTCAGGTTGGCATGAAACTTGATTCAGCAGACAAAGGACTTTACTGATTCAATTGTTTTTTAGCCCTCGCGACATTTCAGGCACGTCGATCCGAGACTTTTCTGATGACGTTGTTTACTTGTCCATGACGTCCGTGGAGGATGGACTCAATCCGCCAGATCCCACGTGTGTCCGAGCCAATTTGATTGTGTCAGGTTGGAAGTTTTACAAGACGGAGGGAGGAATCGGGATTACATACGTGACGCAGATTGATTTGGCTGGTTACATTCCGTACTGGTTGTTAAAGTCGATTCAAACAAGCGTGCCTCTTTGCGCTGGAAAATTGGCAGACTATGTCAAGGAGTACGGCTTTCCACCAAACACGCGGGTGTGCACTGGCAAGTTCCTTGGGGAGTCAGTGGAAACGGAGAGCGCCGAGTACACTGTCGAAGTGGAAGGTGGTGAGATAGAGTGCTTGGTGTCAAACAAGATGTTCCCGACTGTGCAGGTGCAAGTGACTGGCGAGGCAGGCGAGCCCGCAGTGGTGGAGCAGGAGGATGAAAGCAAGCTGATCACGATCAAGGGTATTACTGGGCAGGTCAAGGTCAGGCTCACGCGGTGAAGGTAACACAGACGCCGCGGACCCAATGCCGAGCCCTCACAATGTAAATGTATGTCATGATTTTATGTACACACAGCCACATAAAAGGAGTATTTGTGAGGCCTGATGGTGAAGTTTTTGGAATGAGAAACATATACAGCAAAAGAAGTAGATAAAGAAAACGGGCAATGTACAAATGAAAGGGCTATAAAGCAGTAAACAGTGGACGGTCGTCATCTTCGTCTTCCATCGACACATCGCCCTCCTCGTCAAATTCGCCGTGCGGGATCCATCCAGCCTTCCACGGCTGTCCGCAGGCCCAGTACTTTGGTGAGCACACGAAATCCACAATGTCATCATCCGGGTCAACACGATTATCAGGCCGGGTCCGCCGCATGTAGGCAATATGCTGCAGTGCCTTCCGTTTTTCTTCCTTGCAGAGAACCCAGCGGCAGTTTCGACAGACGCATCCACCGCTCTTGTTATACCTACGCTGTCGTGGTCAGAATGTTGTGTGTACAAACAGAAAAGTGGCCCTTTTTTCCTTACCGGAGCCCGCATTTGTTGCACAAATAGACGTACGGTCGACCTTTGTCGTTGAAGACGGCGTTGGATGGGAACGGCCAGTTGAACGCCTTGCGCATGCACCCATCTGACGTTTCGCGACATGCTTGACATGGACCCTTGATTCTGGCGGGGCGACCTTGCGCTTGCGGTAATGACAGGCCGACGGATGGACGCGCGCCTTGTTGGGGCTGTGGCGGCGTCGCGGGAGGAGCTTTTGTAGGCATTTTGATCCGCGTCACAAGACGTCGTTGAGGCTTGTAGAGCCGCGGGCGTTGGTGCTGTTGTCGCTCAAGCATGATCCGGTGTCTCAAGGTGGATATAATCGAGTGTGGGGCGGGCGGTGAAAATGCATGCGATTCAAGATCAAGCTGAAACACAACGCTCGAGTCGCCTGCAGCCACCACACTGGGCGATCGCTGCGGAACAGATTTCCGTCGTGTCTGGAGTGGTTGCTTCATCAGTGACGTGTTGAAGAACGGGGGTGTCAGCGACAGCGACGGTAACGAGTCTTCGTCGTCTTCGTCCCCGCCGCTGTCATGCAGTAGATCTGGAGGTGATAAAAGGATACGTTGAAAGGCACTCTTATGCTCGTCTTTGTGGACAGCGCGCAGCATAGCAGAGAGTGGAAGAAAGCAGGGAAAAAAGAGAAGAAAAGGAAATGCAAGAAATAAAAGGTGGTGGATCGGAAAGTGACAAATAGGCCTCATCATCACTTACCTAAACGGGGCCCAACTTCGACAAGAACAATGCTTGTGTAACGTCGTCGCCCATCGCGATTCCACCTTTACATCATCAAAAGTCCGATTACACACTAGCATATAGCGCACACAGGTCTATTTTGGTCCATGGATTTATATAAAAGGCGCACCTTGGCAAAAGTGGTGAGAAACCGCGCCCTAGATAAAGTTACCCACGTAGTGTGTCATACGGCAGCGAATGACCCCATCCTTTTCTGATCCGTAAACAAACCTGCCGTTGGATCAAGACGGCCACTAAACACAAATGTTGCGGACTATTTGGGACAACGACCGATCGGCGGGATCAAACTGAACCCTTACCCCGTCTATCCTATGGCGTTGATTGTGGGGAGTCCCCGTCTTCTCTTCGATCAGGCCTTTACGCTGGTGCGGAGATCGCCAAAAGCGCTTGGCCGGTCCGATCCTGCTGTATGGTAGAGCAACGCGGCCTCGGCTGTTGTGTTTGGCCGATCCGCCTTCGGCTGCAATGACACACACTGGGAGTGTGGCAAGGAACACCCGCGAGGCCAAAATAGGCGTCACGAGACACATCCTTACGCTTGAAGAAAGGGGCAGAATTCCCTCGCTTGCATCCCTTTCCCTCTTTTTCGTTCGATTATCCGAATGACTACAACAAGTACACAAACCATTGAGCTTCGAGAAACATCGCTGCAGCAACGACATCATACTGCACGTGCTTTGGAACAAGGACCAGAGCATCGCTTGGTCGACCCGCTCCGTCTTGTGTCCGCCAAGAAGTCCGAGGAAGACATCAAGCGGAAGCCGTCCCGAAAAGTTCGGAAGTTCTACAGACAGCAAAATAATCTGATAGATCACATTCTGGGTCCACTGAACCCCATCGATGAAGAAGAGGAGCAACGACAAATGCTCAAGGTATGCATGATCCCGAGGTCATGCCTCGAATAGTTTCTTTTACGAAAAAAAAACACGCCCTCATATTCTTTCCGAATCTGATAGGTCAAAATAGCCGTTTATGGCTCTGGCATAGCAAATGTTATGTTGTATGTTCTTCGCCAAAACTTATACGAAAGCAAACAGTTCTCACCTAAATACTTTAGGTTTGTGTTACAAATGATTGCTGCTATCTCATCCGGATCTCTTGCTATTTTCGCCACGATGGCGGATGCGTTTATGGATCTGCTCAGTTCCATCGTTATGATGTGGGCTGCTCGCCAAATTAGCAAACCTAATCTGGTCAAATATCCAGCGGTAGCGACATATCTTTCATCATCCAGGGTTATATGCTCACTTACGTTTTTGCTGACAGGGCAAGGATCGCATGGAAACAGCCGCAATTATGGTAAACGTGATACGCGGACCGAAAGCATCTTATATATATTGGTGGCATAACATAGGTTTTCTCATGCTTGATGAGTTGCGTGGCCATTTTTCTAATCGCAAGTTGCCATATCTGTTTAAAAAATAGGGGTTTGTACTAATGTACTTCTTGTTTAGATCGAGTCTGCGCAGAAGCTTGCAGATCATGGTAGCATAACTCCTAACATGACAACCCTCGCCATCGGTTGTGTAGCAACGGCCATAGGTATGACTCTTTTCTTGTAAAGGTTTCATATACTCATAACAAAGTACAGGCGTCAAGCTTTTGTTGTTTTTGTATTGTGTTACACTTTCTCAATATTCGGCTGCGAGAGTATTTGCTCAAGATCATCGTAATGATCTGCTTGTGAATGGGCTCGGGATCACGACCGGAATCCTCGGTAGCCGATTGGCCGGTTGGGTAGATGCTGCGGGATCCATCATTATTGCCGTGATTATTTTAAGGAGTTGGATTTCTACATTGATTGGTAAGTGGAGAAAGCCATGTGTCGGTATATGAAAGAGCAAGAAGCCTTTTCCTCACAGTAAATATATAGAACATACCAAGCTAATTGTTGGCAAGAGTGCCGATAACGACTTTTTGAAGCGAGCTACTTATATTGGCACGTATTGCTTATGAGATACAAAGACAATGTCACGTATTGATCTGAAGTATACTTTAGCATTGACGCACCCTGGAGTGCATCAGGTGGATACATGCCGCGCATATTATGCTGGTAACAACCTGTTTGTGGAAGTTGATATCGTACTGCCGCCAGATACCCCGTTACGCGATTCTCACGACATTGGTGAATCGCTGCAAATTAAATTGGAATCTTTGCCTACGGTTGAGCGGGCTTTTGTCCACGTGGATTATGAAACGTCGCACAGACCTGAGGTATTTGTTCGACTTTTTTTTCAGATGAGACACTGATAGCAAATTCTCATTTCATATAATGCACAGCATCAAAAGAGCAAGTGATTGGGCCTGCTTTGAGGTTTGCAATCAGTTTATTTTTGTTTCATACCTCTATCAGAGAATATATAAATAAACAAACGGCTTTGTTTTGATGGATATCTTCGGATCAAAGAAAATTAATCAAAATTCCGGCCCAAGGTGAAACTTGGTCGTTTGATTACCCATCTATATAAGCCTCAAGATCTGTCCCTTGCTCATGAGCGAAGTATCGTTTGGCTACTGTGAGAAACAAGATTTTACGGTACATCTACAAAGTAGACGATGATGCTACACTATATTGATACGTATCACATCCGGTTTGTGCCTTGTTTGAATGCGTGCTCCATAATAGGTACAGTGGAATCAGGGTTTTGCACTGGCTGATTTTCGGAAAGTGCAATCCAAAAACTGAGGGTGTGCAAAAACTGAGATTACAAAAATACAGGCGTTCAGCTAACTAAACTATTTTTTCTCCAGCTTCAAGCTGGTTGGGGCAGCGAACGAGAACACGAGCTACACCGAAGGGATTTCCGTGTTGGGATTGATTTGATATGGGTCTTGTGGATTTCTCCTGAACGCCGGCAGCGGTGTGGTGTCCTTTGAAATAGCGATGGACAGCCCTCTAATTGCGATGTTAAAGGCCGCGGCGTCATCTCTTCCATAGGTACTGTTTCGATGGCAAGGGTAACGGACGTTCGTACACCTCAGTGCGCCATTTACTGTCTTCAGTTCGCCTTCTCGACGGTACTTATACAGCTTCATTGGACCCAAGAATACGGGGCATGTGTGTTCCTTTTTGCTGTTCAGGTTTGTGCAAGAATTGTCGATATCTGGGTTGCTTCGTGACCGCTTCTTTTCCAAGTCTTCATGACTGAGGTGAGGTTCTCTCCCCGGAATACGCTCTGTCAGGTGCCTGGTGGTGTCCTCAAGCCGTTTTGCAGAAAGTTGCATGGTGTTGATTTGAAGATTGCTGGCAAAAAAGAAGCGAGTTGCACCGTAGTTAGCATCCATTATGGTGAACGGAGTGGAAGAAAGAGAGAGGAGGATGGTAAAGCTGTGTTTTTCCCACCCTCTTGTTTTCTTCGCTGCAACTCTGACACAACTTTCTGGCGTCCATTCTCAAATCCAACCCTGCAATGTTTACTTCGGCTGTCAACCCATGGGATCGTTACACAGTGCGTGCCATTGTCTTCATGCAGCTACCCTTTGCTTGCTTCCAGAATTGACGACTGCCTTTCCATATATCACACACCACCTCTGCTCTTTTCACATCAGTGCTACCCCATGATGTCATGTATACGCAACAGCATCCCGTACCCCACATAACAGTTTACCACCGCTTTCCATTGATTGATTGTAACTTTTCTATCAGCAGTCCCTATCGCTTCCTTTTCTATGCAAGAAACGTCATATCTCCTACCGCAGCTGGCCAGTAGCTTTTGCGGTGCAGTACAATAGGGAGTAGCGACATGGATGAAACGAGAAACTCACTAGCTCATACGAAGACTCCATTCAACGATTTCCTCATCTGGCTTGAACTCAGTGATACAGATTCATCGACTCCACCCAACCAGCACTTTCGAGAACGGACCCCCACGCTCTCTTTCTTTCCTCTTGTTCACCAGATTCACCAAACTTTCACTCTTAATCTTAACCCTCTGACGCATGGGTTTTTTTCTCTACTCTCATCGAGATCGGGCAGAGCGGGAATGCGAATAGCGATGCGCTTCAAGTCATATTACTTTTGTAAAACGATAATAAAATATTGTTTGATCCAGACAGTTTGTAAACCGTACACGATGGTTACCAGACGATGCACTGCTCTCCCAGCTGATCCCGCACCTACCTCGCAGCCGCACTAGCTGCTATGATCAACTTCACAAAACCGATCTATGGCAGCGCCTGCACCACAGACCGGCCCTGACAATCTTAGTCATGCAATAAACTAAAGAGAAAAAAGGAATATGTCAAACGCTATGCGTTGCTTTTTCCTCTGAAAAATTGACACATAATTACTTCTCTTCTAAATACAGAAATGTCACGCTTTTTAATGAAGCATTTACAAAACTTATAACAGGAAGGTCATCTTCATTAGCATTCTAATCGTGTACCAATGAATTTAATGACGCTAATGGTGCAGAAACGTAAAAATTGGTGCTCTTGTTTATATTAATCTTCCTATTACATTGCTTTTTTACGGTAATCTTTTTCAACATTCCTCACTTCACATTGGCCGTTTTTTTATATCCACTGAAACAGCGTAGCATTTCCTAAATTTATTCATCTTCCCAAATCATAAATGCTACATACACCCCTTCGTTTCATTAGAGATCATAACCTTTTTTTTTTGCCTCTGTTTTTTGCCTCTATTTTGTTAGCATGGCAACCAAAAGCGTGACAGACACCCAGCCAGCCGTATCGACCAATCCCTAAAGGCTTTTCAAACTCCGTTAGAACGCCCAAAAAGGGGTTCCATAGTAATACCATTCAGATGTGGATTCAATATCTAGGTTAATGACCGAGGTCATATGTAGATCTGCAGGAATCCAATACACCTATGCCATGATGTATTGGTAACACACGTGTTACTTATGCCACTGTGTTAATGAGATATCGTTGCATTTTGCTATTGAATCTCTTGAAAAATGTGAACAGCTATGAGCTCAATCATTGTATTACATACCAGAACAATGATATACTTGAACTTTAATTACCGATGAGCTATCTCCGGCCATCCTTAAACTTGAAGCTTTCATGTAAATGTATGCTACTCAAAAGATATCTTTCAATATAATACGGCAAAACAATCGAACTATATTACCTGCTATATAAGTACATAGCATGTTTATAAGGATGAACTTCATGTATATGTAACGGATTATCAAGTTCTTGCACGGTGGGAAATTCTTATGCAGAAAATATTCAATTTTTATTCAAATATATGAATATTCAAAAACTGCCACTTTCGAATATTTTCTGAATATTTCTTGAATATTTGATTTAGCAGAGGATGAATATTTGCTGAATATTTGAATATTGCTCGGCCCTGTGTTATTGCTTTGGAGGCACGTATGTCATTTTTTTATTTGGAATACACAGTACAAAAACTAATGATGATCAATATCTATGTAGATTTAGGGCCTCGTTTTCTTTTATTTGGCCTCTCTAACCCCTCTTGATTATTCGTGGTAACTATGACTTTCATGGGTTAAAAGAGAAACGCTTTTATGTATACAAGAGTTTCTTAACTTCACTATTGGTCCATGGCCGTAGTACTCGCTGTTCAACCCGATTTGCTTGGCGAGCAGTATTATCTAGAATTTATTATACTAGAATACTTGAATACGTTACTCACAAATGCCTTCTTGACTTCCGTTTATTTGATATTATCATTCGTAATAGCTTGATCAGCAGACTGTAAGAAGCCACTACAAAATAAATCAATGCATTAATGGAAAAACTTACCGCTATTCCTCGATTCACCATTATCTTGATGCTCTCATTCTCATTGTTGGCAGGTACTTCAGGAGCTTCAGAAACTTCGCCGCAAGATACTTCGGGTACTTCATTGGATGTATCATAATCATTGTTCGCTAATGTTCAATTGTACCCTTGCGTAAAAAAGTTCGACTCTAAAATGACCACCACTTACTAGCACTCTCCTTTGTATTCCTCCAAGCATTCACCATCAGCAACTGAGCACCAGGAATCTTCGCATGCGGACAAAAGATACTGGTCACAAACGCAGGTTTCAGGTGCCTCTTTTTGCTAGGGTTAAAGATTGTTCCAAATCGTTGATTCAGAAAGTTGCAAAGTGGTTTGGATCTTCTGTGCTATCGCTATAGTGTAATGAACCACATTGCTCTTGAACGTGAGAAAATATGTCTCTTTCCAATACTCAGCACCTTTGTTTCGTGCCATGATCTTCTTGCCTAGTTGCCTGTATAGAATCCAAGGAAATTGTCTGGTGGAACAGTTGTCATATTTTGGACGCGCGTAATTTCAAGAGAAGGCTATATCCTTGAAGAGCTTAACAGCCGCAATACCTGTGATAGCTGGAACCTCAGTATTGGCGCTGATGGTGTTATATTTGGACCTCATTTCAACAACTTCATGCTCAAGTGCTTGAATTCGTGTCGACATAATGGAAATCTCTTGCTTCAGTGTCGATACTGTGGTTTTCAAGCTGCTGACATCCGTGTGGAGTGAAGAAACTTCATTCGCTAGGTATTGGAGCGAGGAGGTAACTGTAGAAAAGCTTTGCATTAATACAACAAGATGGTTTTGTTCGACATTCGTTAGCAGATTGTTCATTGTAGTGTGTATTGAATTGGGAAGAGGAACTCGCAACGATGATAAGTAAACAAAAAAAATTTAAGCTGATTACATTGACCAAAAAACCCCCTGAAACCACTTTCTCCCTCAAAGCTTTATTCGAAAAATATTTGATTTTTGCATATCTGAATACTGGGATATTCAGGTTTTGAAGGTCTGAATATTTCCTGCATAGAAATTTTCCACCGTGAATTGAAAGCTGTCTGGATCAATTTTTTATAGGTGACATTATTCTCAGAGCCGCTATTTCTAATAACTGCAATACTAGCATGTGTACAAGATAAACCGATTCATATTAAAGAGGTTTTCAGCACTTTTTGTCCGGGATTATCTAAAGGTGATGTTAATAACCAAAGAGCCGAGACAAGTCGATAACCTGGGTATGCACCCATGATTTTAACTTGGCATTAGGAGTGCTCAGGTGCTAGTAATCAATTGCATTAGTTATATTCTCTCCATCAGTTTTTCGCCCTCATGCCTGCGTATCACTTAGCCCCCATTCTCGTTTTTACTTCCATTACAGTACCTTCACGCACCTTATTCCTTTGCTGTTGCGAAGAAGTATGACACTGGATTACTGTAAATTGATATATGTCCGTATTATTTCGCCTAGCCTGTATTTATGGAGCACGTACGGATGCACATTCGCTTAAAGAAAAAACAAAGAACAAAATATTGACAGTAATTAGCTGTTGCGACAAAAATAGTATTTTATATTGTATCAGGCTTTAACATAAAGTAGCGATTCAAGTTATATTGAAAACTCCCTCTGTCGATGAAGGCATCAAGTTTATAGCTTGATGCCCGCAAGTTGCTGCACGTAGATGTGCATTGATCAGATCATAATGTTTTACAAAAGACTATGATATAGTGAGTGTTCAATGGAGTTCCAATTCACGGGAAATATATGGGGCACTTTTCAATATCAAGTTATCAGTACAATTCCAATATGAGAGTACAAGTGCAGGCAGCTAGAATCAATGAGGAGATGATCCAGTGGTTCACTGATAACACGTATGGCATATGGGTTGTTCATAAACCTAAAACAATTGTTCATCTTCCTGCAAAGCAAATACTGGAGCTGAAAAAGGTACTGAATGCCACATTTGCCTGATTGTTCTGATGATAGCTTGTGCTGATATTCGACACTACATATAAAGGCTTAAAAGACTCAAATTAAAACCCTGAGATCCATACCAAGGAATCGCCAATTGCGGCCCGTGGATTAGTTAATATATGAAAGAAGCAAAGACAAAAGAAATTTTCAGTATCAGTTGGATTAAATGATGGACGGCAATGCCCAAAAGCAGGCAGCAACGTCGGTAGGACACGTTGCCCACAAAATGTCGATTGTCTTATTTTGAGTTTGGATAGCGATCCCACGCATCGTTAAAAGAGATCGACAAAGAAAACAAATCCAAAAGGCTACACAATGTCGCTCTTAAAACTAGTATCCATTCGTTGAATCGCCTTCCGAGAGTCTGATGACGTAACAATATGTGTACGTATATGCCTATAGATTTTTTTGAGAGATCTCAGTCAGGAATTTTGAAACGATCATGCAAGAGGCGATTCTTAGGACAAGGAACATGACTATTTAAAGACAGGAAGCCAAAGTCAGAAGCAGGTCAAGGGCATAAAACAGAAAAAAAGAACATAAGGTGCATATATGCTACGTATATAGAAGTTATTCCAAATGCCGTACATAAAATGTTTGGTTATTGATTTTCTACACGTATTCTACTAACAACCCAAAGATCTAGAAAACACGAGGTCCAAGGGCTCGCGCAGCAGGTTAGTTAAGCAACGCGCTATGTTATGTTATCACTTGTAGAGAGCTCACCGTTGAGCAATTACTAAATTGCTCTCGCGAAATACACGCGGTATTTCACTAGTCAGTCACTTCACATATAGCATGAAAGTTCATCTGTAAGCAATCGCACTCTATTCCTCCCCTGTCTATACAAGCAATTAATCACAGAATGATGCTTTCAAGAGAAAAATATTGGCAGTTTGACATATTGTATCGAGTAATTCAAGCTGAGGTACGTCAAGCCAGACTACGGAATTGTTCCACCGAAGAAATTGTCAGATGGAGCATGGTTTCGGACAGAGAGTTATATATGGTAGCGTGGACATGTTTTTTGCAGCTACGTACATGACGGGGGAGGGGTTTCATTAATAAAGTGATTTGCTTACCATCGTGCGCAGTTGCACTTTTCTTTCCGTTTCTTTTTCCTACTTTCAATCTGGTTTCGTCGAGGTCTCCACATACCTAACACTATCCACAAGAACCAATTGCTGTGGTGACCCATTAATTCCAGCTGTTGTTCAATTGATCAAGGACAAAGGTGTTTACCTAAAATGGGTGACGCTGTTGGTGTACTGGATCGCGCTTGACAACAAACCAAGTGTTTCCCAAATGGCGATAAACGTATACAGCTACAACAAACAGGAAGTCATCGTTATGGCTTGCATCATTATAAGAATATTCAGGAGCGAGAAGTATCCTGAAAAACTGTTTGTGAATAAAGCGTTCACGGCACTCGTATTCAGTACCATTGCTCTTTATTTTCTTGTGCTGGTATGAAAGCCGGACACAGGAAAGCAAGCGCCCTTTCTTATATCCGGATGCATATTTACGCTACCCCCGTTCAGTTCGATGCTCAAATCCTTTGCGAACTACTTGGACGAGAGCGATCAATTACTTTCGCGGCCGTTTATGTTAAAAATTCAACATGTCGTTTTGGGCATTGCCCTGTGCGGATCTACCACCCTCATTGGATACTGAGAAAACACAAGGAAGGGACAGTTGTTTGGCTATATTTCAGAGGAGCGCAACATGTACGCGATACCAAGAAGGTTGCATAGGACATTCTTGAGGTAAAGAAAACTTGTGGTTGATGATGGTATCAAGGCTTAGTTCTTGGTTAATCGTGATCCTTTCTTACAACTTATTATATGTAGCAATATTATTTATGTTTGCTATGACAATAACGATGGAACATGTAAAGCTTTGTTAAAATGCGCAGGTATGAGACAGGTACCTGGCACTTACAAGTACTGTGTTAACTTGTCTCACAAGTCGTACTTCTGTAGTGAATGTTACACAGGAAATATATGCACAGTGGGCATGAGCACAGATAGCTCATGTAGTCCTATGTTAGAAATATACTAGATAGTAGTATATTTTGCCATGAGTAAACTGAAGGCTGAATCGACTCTCTAATTTACTCGAATACTTATTCAGAGTAGTTTCGGTGCTGATTAGACAGCGATAGTGCTTAGCAACGGCAATGAGAGACGAAACTAGTGAGAAACATAATGGGAAAGCGAGCGAAATAGCCATCGGCGACGATGAATGCTTGTTGATTTGGAAGATTATTCTTTACAATACAGAACGCCCTAAACTTTCCTCGTGACCAGTGGCCGTCAAGCTGACGCGTCCCTGATGATGCCGATAAAGATACGGTAATGGAAAAGTCTTTATCGATCATGCACCTGACCACCCTGGTCACGTACTACTGATGAAACCTGCTATATTCCGTTCAGTTCCATCCGAGGATATGCGCAAGCGGCAAACAGGTTTATGCTGCAGCCAATCAAAAACAAATAAGAATTTCCAAGCGCACTGTTGCTCCGCAGCTCTCCTTCTTTCATTTGTTTCATTACGATGCAAGAATCAGCCAATCCCCCTCTCAATCTAGGTACATTACATTATTGATCAATTTTCTAAAGTTTAACATGTGGACAGTTGCAGCACGTCCACCAGTCCATATCGTCCAAAATATCAAGAAATGCGACGTAAGTCTATCGGATTTTACTGTGAATTATGCATGGATTCTGATAACGAATTCTGTAGTATAAAGTTGGAAACCCTCCCCTCGACATGCGTCACATTGCTATGATTGAAACAAAGATCATTGAAATTAACAAAGGTGTGAATTGCGGGTCGTATGCTGTTGTATGGTATGATAGGATTCACACTGCGCTAATCGCGACGCACATTGGTGACTCTGTAAGCAACTTGCATTTGCATCTTTTGGTAAGAAAAGAGCGCTTTATATGTATTGGGATTTAAACATAAAGTAGGCGATTCAAGCTGTATTGAAAGCTCGCCCTACCAACGAAAGTATCGGGTTCGTATGCCGCTGCCCACAAGTTGTTGCACGTAAGTGGACATTGACCAGACCATACTGTTTCCTAACGGGCTATGATACAGTGTTCAATGGAGATACAGTACATGAGCGGCATAAGGAACGCGTTGCGCCTCTTGCCGAAAAAATCCTCAACACGATCCACAAGAGGAGCGGGCGGGTGCAGGCGGTACGAAGCAACGGCGACCCAAGTGATTGGTTTACTAATAGTGTAGCATAGGTGTCGGTCAAGCAGACATTCGCACACCCTGATATACGTAAGGCGCGAGTGGTGGGAAAAAGGGCATTGAAAGTAATGTGCGTATGATTTGTTTCGGTGATGGTTGACTCTGTACTCATCACGTATAAAGACTTCAAAGGCTCAAGTCTCGACCTTGGGCGCCGGACCACCCATCCATCTTCGAATTTGGTTTGGATGACCTAATCGTACCAAATACAGAGACAAAGGCAAAGGCAAAGGCAAAGGCAAAGACAAAGACAAAGACAAAGACAAAGACAAAGACAAAGACAAAGACAAAGACAAAGACAAGGGCAAAGACAAAGACAGAGACAGAGACAAAGAGAAAGAAGAAGACAAAAACAAAGAAAAAGGGAAAGAAAAGAGACCAGGAACTCAGGGACGGCTCGCAGCATTGCGACAACGACAATCAGTCGCAAGGGAGCATCGAGCTTGTTGATGGTTCAGGATTTTATACGCCACTTTCCAACTTCGTTGCCCCGCAACCACCACCACACCGGAACACCACCATTTATCCCCCTCCGAAGGGTTTGCTGACGCATATACTCCACGCTGATGCACAGCCAGTTACAACTCCTCAACCACCGGGTGTGGGTTCGCATCACCCTCTACCACAAGGTTTGCTCTCTCATACACACCACACTGAAACACAGCCCGCTGCAACGCACTCACCCCCGAATGTCGATTCGTCTTTGCATGCCTTTTCCAGCTCAATGGATGTGGGTTTGACTTTATACACTTTTAGCGGATCAGTGGGCGTGGTCTCGTCCTCCACGACACCATTTGCTGCTAGTGTTGAAGTCACACCCCAACATTTAAAAAGGATCAGAGCATATCGGCATGTTCCCTTACAAGCTATACCATGTATGAATGGCTTGATGACTCGTGGAGGCTCCCCAAAATTCTTGATGGAATCCATGAAATCGCGATTAGGTGGACTTCAACAACCGGTGAAGCGACAGAGAGAAGATTCGGATGTGGAGGACTACGGCGGAGCGGGGAAAAAGAAACTCAAGCTAGCAGTAGGACAAGGTGACGTCAAAGGAAAGAATATCAGGTTGGGGCATGAACAAGCAGCGGACAAGGAAGAAGATGAGAAGAACACTTCCTGGATAGGACCTATTGTAGATAGTTTCCGTAAGAGGTTTGGTTAGGCGGTAAAATAACCAAACTGTGAAGTAACAAAAACGAATATAACAAAAGATTTGGATCAGTGGTTAAACAAATATGGTCTTGAACATCGTTTAGTATTGAAAACTGTCGATTGGTATTAGGTCTGTCTGCGATTTATCTGATATTCCGGATCACAGTATTGACTCTGCAAGCATTTCTTTGATCTACGGATATCAAAATGTTAATGCTATGCCATGAGAATGTCGATCGTATTTCGTAGAAAGCCTGCACATGTGCTAACGAGAACCACTTTATACGTAACAAGCGCCATGGTAGTAATTTATTCATCTTGCTTTTTCAAGACACAAATAACATACGTACATCAACTTTAGCTTATACATGTAGTTTCTGAACCAATGATACTAGAGTACATGGACCCTTGCATGCCGCATCACGCCGTCCCACCGAACTTGTCGTACATACGAGCCGCCACCGTCAATAGGGTAGATCGCAGAAGTACCTAGATCCTGCTTTGCTTTTGTCATGTTCGGGTACTCTTTGACAGCTGTTGGATCGTCCACAAGAGTAACAATAACCTTGCGTGAACGCGAAGTATAAGATTCGACCCACTTGAGGTTCTCTGCTCTATTGTCACGAATATTCTTATTGAGATGCATGGCATGGCAGGTGGTTTCGCTATATCCATCAACGAAAGCGTATGCTACGAGACGGGATACCAAGGCAAGATAATCGTCCTGCTTTTGGTCCGAATCGTCCGGAACAAGCCTTACTCTTAGGTAGCCACGTTGTGTAAATAAACGAAGAGCTGCCCCATCCACTCTCTGAACATGGCCAGTATCGGATACTTGGTAACTGTTGAATGATTGACCGTTCCATGGTAGGACGCCGATGGTCTTCCATTTGGTTTGTTCAGTGATTGGTGGTAGCGGTTCTACCATGGCCTTATTCTGCCGGCTAAACAGCCCTAGCTCCATATTCCTGCGTCGGGCCGCCTTGTTCGCTGGTGCATACGCTCCACAAGAAATATCCCTGCGTGGACCGCACTTGAGGTTGTCCGAAGAATTGTCGCTTCTATCGCCGTTAACATGATAAACCAAATAACTATCATTTGTCAAGCGGCCATGGAAAGAGTGGAACACGATTCTGTGTAAGAGGAAGGTTTTTCGAATGCTAATCCCATCTTGTGGATCAGACTGGAGTGAATGGGATGCGTATCCATCAGACCTCGTATAACCTGTATAACGGCGTAGCTTCGAAAGGCAAAAGAGAATTCCAGTGTTTGATATGATATAGTCATCGAAGGTTAAGGTATCGTCCAGATCCTTGACTCGAACGAATTGCATGTCCGGCTCAACTTTTTTTAAGTGCTCGATTTGAAACTTTCGTAGCGTATCAAGATCGCCCACGGCCAGGTTACTCAAAGCAAGATTATCCTTGTCCCCATCTTTATGGATGATGTACTGGCCCTCCACCATCGGCCCAAGGAACGTTTCGACCATTACTTCATTCAATCTGATAGTTATGACCTTCTTGTTCACCATAAACCTGAACAAAGGAAACGCATACTGTGCCCGCCGTGGCCGCGGGATTACGCTTACACCCGTACCATACGCAGTGTAGAGAACACCCTCCTTGTCGATGTAGTACGAGTGCTGATCTCCCAATTGTGGATGGCGAACACGTCGTCTGTCTTTGGTTTCTGCCGTATCCGGGGCAGTTGGCGCGTCTGGTTCGGTGGTGGTGGTGGTGGCTGGAAGACAGGAAGTCAGTTCTGTCTGATACACGACACCAAGCAGCTATCCACTTACCGATTTTACTATTCACTTTTGCTTCTTTGAGATGTTCGACATCCTCAGTACCTTCTTTGAGAATATCTTGCTTATTTTTGGTGTCTGCGCGAGCTTCAGTTTCCAGAAGGATTCAATGAAAACAAAATGACATTAGCGTACCTTTCGCATCTGATTCAACATGATGTTCTTTCTTGATTGGTTTTTCTTTTATCGATTCGCGATCTTGAGACGTGGGGTCCATCATTAGCAAAAGAAAAAAAAAATTAAATGCTGCACCAATTCCCGCCAGACTGTTTGCGTTGCATCAAAGTGCATAGGTTCTTCTCAGAACTTCAATTCGTCGACGAACTCCCACAGGAGGTCATCCTCGTGCATCTACAGTGACAGATACGTCGCGACACGGCCAACAAGCTGCAGTAACGACACCTGATAATACAAACAATATCACTGGTCTTGCGAAAGATTACTTTACGCCTGTTGTACATGACAGGAACGAGCTTATTGGTACCCAAAAGACTTGTGCTACCATGTAACTTTCGTAACCCTACAGTGCAGGACATTCCACGAAGAGCTTTTACAGTGTCGTGACCCTGGGTCTGTGTAGAGTAGTAATCTTTGCCACAGTCAAGGGCCCTTCAAAGCCGTTGTTTGCCATGGTTAACCCCTTGCCAATGCATCAGCTGAGATAGTTGGGAGTCCGCAATCAGTGAATGAGGTAAAAAGGCCCTGTACCTGACGCGACACGCGCCTTTCCGTCTTGCAGCACTTTGTCAGGTATCTCAATGCCTTGGTAACCCTGCGTGGCATCACGCGTGCCTCAAAGTGCGTGTTCTGGCGCCATTAGCAATCATCGATAACGCGTGTTCAGCAGCTCGCCGACCTTTTTTTTTTTTTGTTTCTTTACAGGCACGCTCCATTTTTCTGATAAAGTGTCTAGAATTTCGTAAATGGAAACTAAAGAGCGTGCCTTGTGTCACGCACCACTTTGGATATTTTATCGCCCGACATGTCAAAAAAGACCAATCTTCGATATTGCATTGGCCTACCTGATAAGATTCTCTCAGGAGATTGTAGGGTATGTTATATCGCTTTAGATGCCCGGTTGCAGTAAGAATATGTAAGAAGTAAACAAAAGGGTGCATACGTACATTATTATTTTGATCGCATCCATTATTTGCGTTAATATATATCATCCTCCAAACAGTTGTTCTACCAGTGCAAAGTTTCCTTTTGCTACCCAAAATGCAGCTATATCAGCTTTTCCGATAGCTCTAAATCATTAGTGTTAATTTCTAACGCATGTGCAAGTTAATATGTGATCTGTGCCCCACTCGTTTTTGTTCGTCCGTTACTAAATGAAAACACCGTCGCCATTCACAAGAAGATCTGTATTATATTTACGCATGTTTTAAGCTAACGACACAGTAAATGATTAAGTACTAACTGTATTCATTGTATTTTTTTTGTTTTGTTTCTGGTACAACGGCAACATATCGGAACGGATTAAGAAAAGTCTCTCCAGAAATACCGCACTTGTAACAATGACAGTGGCAAGAAAGTCAAGGATGATTGAATTAAAAGATAAGGGTAGCATTACATAATATGGGTGACCAAAAAAAAGTAATAGATCACAAGTAATAAACTGATATTAACGAAAAGGAGGTGAACCATGTTGGCTAAGCTGCTTGCTGCTATCTACGCTGCTTCTTTTTTTTTGCCCGGATTACATGGATGCACTGGCAGGCGTGTGCAAACGAGCGGGCGGATGTGTGCAAAAAGAAACATGGCAACGGCGGCTTGGTAACAATGAAGTGAACGAGGCTGGGCTCAATGTCACCAGCCTTTTAAAGTAAGCTGTGCGTGGCCATCTATATATACGGGACGATCAGTTGACCTGCAAACACAGCCCAGTCATGGTATTTTTTACAACAACGTGGCTATTGTTATTCTGACAGCACGCATGGACGGGAACGAATCCAAGCAAATTTTCTATTCAGATATTGTGGAACCGAGTTTTCATCAGCAAAACATTGAAAGGACCATGATCGAGAATTGGCGGAGCATCCCTTGAGTGAATCTGCAATCCTGTGGGCGTAGTGATTGGCCATCTATTTATAGCCAATTAGTGATCTTCCCTTTACGACGGCGGCACACAAGCTGTAAAAAAAAGAGCCCAAATCTCGAGCGGTTTCCCTTATGGGTTTGATCCTCACGTAGGCTTGCATTTTTATTTCCACTCTTTTCTTGTTTACTCTTTAGGCGGCTTTCGCTTCTTTGCAGTTCCTTTCTCTCTCCCTCTCTCTCCCCCTCTTTGCTACAGTTTTTTTTTGAAAGGTGTTGCGCTCGTTCAGCCCCTGACACTGTCTTTTTATCCTTTCATCTCATCTTGAGCAATCGGCGTCTGCAAATCGTACAGCTGCATAACGCCACACAATGGTCGACATTACATTCAAGTTCGAAGCATTCAGCTTTAATGGCATTTGCCAAACCGTTGCTTTACCGCTATGTCCACTGATGGGTGAAAATGAGGGCGTGGAGCCCGTATGTTATTCCCGTAATGTCGATTTGGGCGGCAATCTAGTGTTCCAGCCAGGTACGACAACTTCCCTTTGGATTTCTTTTTATCTGTGCTAACTTGGACGGTGTAGCAACACTCATTATTGATGTTGTCGCCATTATTATGACGGCGATCATGATCTATCACATCCGATCCAAATACACTGCTGTTGGTAAGCCCATCAACTTGTTTCACTGGCGTGCGCCCTGCTAACTGTGTGCGCTAGGTCGCAAGGAAATCGTCATGTTCTTCTATATGTATATGGTCACCGTGTTCCTGGAAATGCTGCTAATCACCGATGTCATCCCGTCTTCGTCCCCCGCGTATGCAGTAAGTCGCCATATTTAATTGCGGACATGGACGCGCGCATGTATTGATTTATGTACGTGATAAATAGTACTTTGCAGCCATACATGCCGGTCTGATCAGTGCCACGTTCTGGTGTCTGCTACTCAACGGATTCGTCGGCTTCCAATTCGCCGAAGACGGCACGCCCTTGTCGCTATGGTCCATTCGCATCAGCTCCTTCGTCATCTTCCTCATCGTCGGCGTCATCGCCTTGCTGACTTTCTTGAACATTGGCCCCTTCTCATACAACTCGCCTGGCGCTCTCTGGGTGTTCTATTTCATCATCAATGGAATCGCATTCATCGTCTACGTGATTTCGCAGATCATTCTTGTCGTAAACACGCTGGACGACCGCTGGCCCTTGGGCGACATCTTGTTCGGCACCGCATTCTTCGTCGTCGGCCAAGTGCTCATGTACATCTTCTCGGTGGTCATCTGTGACCAGGTCAAGCACTATATCGACGGCATGTTCTTTGGCACGATCTGTACGCTGCTGGCAGTCATGATGGTCTACAAGTACTGGGACTCGATCACCAAGGAAGATCTGGAGTTCTCCGTGGGCTCCAAGCAGAACGTTTGGGAAGTCAAGGAGCTGATGGGCGAGGACGAAATGTCGCAGCAGAGCTATGGTGGTAACGTCGGTGGCGGTGGACAGTATCCCGTGCAGCAGCCACAGTATCAACCACATCAGCAGCAGCAGCCAATGCCTCCACCCATGGGCGGCCAACAACAGTACGGCCAACAATACCATCACCAGTACGAACATGCCCCGTATTGATTCCCTTCATAATCTTACATAGTTCTGTTATATACTTGTGTATTGAACATGCATTTACTTTTTTTCCTTCCCCATCTGTTCATTTCCTCTTTGTCCCTTGATACAAGTTATTAAAAGTGAGTTTTATATCGAAAAATAAGCGGAGCAGGAACTGACACAACAGTGTCTCTTTCTATTCATGTCACAACAGCCCACCAAGCAGGAAACGCTTTTCGAATTCAAGAAGTTACTCCAATCTAGATACAACAAGGTATGCTGGACCCCATTGCCACCCGCTCTTATTCATCAGTATCAAAGGCATGCTTCGATTGTCATGTCAAAGGACCGACATGGGCCTCAGTAACCTTTGGCATCTTCATTTGCCAAGATTGTGCCTCAGCCCATCGCAATCTTGGTGTCCACATTAGCTTTGTAAAGCAAGTTGCTATTTTTGTTTCGTGCATTTGATTTCTTTCTTTTTTTTAACGCGCCCAGTTCAGATCAACGACGCTGGACTCATGGACGTACGAACAACTCGAGATGATGCGCTGCGGTGGCAACCAAGCTGCCCATGATGCACTTGCTGAACATGTTCTCGCCTACAAGGATATTTACGCAAAATATACCAGCAAAAATGCACAGCAGTACAAGCGAGATCTTCAAACAAAAGCCCAGCGCGCACTTAATAAGCAGAACGACAGCACACCATTGGCTGCGGTCGACGTTCCAGATCTACTCGACAGTGGTGAACCTGTCATCCAGAACAACATGGATATGCCTTTGATCGATATAGAACCTATGCCATCCAACGATTTGTTGTCTGGGAAACCAAGAACAGACGCAGATATGTTTGCACTGTGGGAAAACGAGAAATCCGTGAAGCAAGAACCAGCAACGACGACCGCGGCAGCAGCCACAGCTTCACTTCGACATAAACAGCAGAATAAGACATCCCGATTAGGTGTACGAAAGGCGCAAATGAATCAATTTAACTTTGAAGAAGCGGAGGCACGTGAAAGAGAGCAACAACAACAGCAGCAGTTGGAAAAAGAGACCCAAAATATTAATGCTCATCGATTCTCGAACCCATTACCGACGCCGTCGCAGCCATCATCTTCACGAAAAACGGCGTCACGTTTAGCGTATGTTCCAGATGACGCTAAGCGCGTTTCAACACCAGCAAAAGAGGAAGAACCTGGGGAGCGATACGACGCGGAGATGGATCGATTGGGCATGGGAGTAGCAAGGATGGGTGGATTTGGATCAGATAGAACGTATACGAACCATGCAAAGCCGAAAGCACAAGCAGAAGAGAGTAATGAAATTACGTATGCGCGAGACAAGTTTGGGAATGCAAAGAGCATTTCATCCGATCAGTATTTCGGTCGCAACGAGTACGATCCCACTCGCGTGGCTGAAAATTCGGCACGTCTTGCACGGTTCCAAGGCGCATCAAGCATTTCCAGTGACCAGTATTTTGACAGAGAACGGCCCACCCCTCAGGACGATTTTTCAGGTGGTTATGTTCGAGGCACAGGAACCTATAATCGCAGCGGATCGAGTAACCCCTTGTCAAAGAAGCTTTTAACCGCAGCAAGCAAAGGTGCTGCAAAGGTAAATGTGGGTCATCTTGCCAGCGCTTTGATCAGTATATTAAATAGCAATTCTCCTGATAGCTCCAGCGGGTGCTTGCAGATATGGAGGTTAGTGTATAGACGACAAGGAGGTTCCTGATGTATACTGATGTAGCTAACATGGATCCTAGCAACGACATTCATGATAAGTGGACTGCTCTGCATACCCGTCTCCTTTCCCCGCCCTCTTCATTTACACCTATACCAGCCTCTAATGTACAGTGTACATAAATAAATTAGAATTTATTTTGTAGTTTCCCACTCAGGAGAACAATAAGGGCGAAACAAAATAGGGGATAAATGGTTCTATATGGTCAAAGTTGTCAATATATTCAGCATTTAATACTTTTCGGGTATCCCCGTTTAATTATGCACGATATTTCATTTGGACCATTGTCAGCAAAATGGATCTAGGCGCGTTTGAGTCTGGAGAGGAATCACATTTACCTAGCTTTGTCGGTTTCATGTAACGTGCTACACGCATTACATCTTGATGATCAGCATGTATTCATTTATTGCACCACTCCTGGGTGGATCAGGATTCTTGTGTCACGCACACACACACACACTCCATAATACCAGGAAAAATCAGATCCGTTTATTTGATGCTGGTTTTGCTTTTTTTTTTTTCAAGATACATGTCGGCTGCGCAAAGAAGCCGGGGGCAAATGGAGCAAAGTCCAATGTGTTTAATGCTGATAATTAATGTGTATATCGGGAAACGTGCAAACCAACAGGCTATGGTTACTCTTAAAGGTACCACAGGTTAGCCTCTTGAAGAGACTCTTTCTTTTTATCGCCAACGCGGTAGTTTGCGTGCACCATCAGGGGCTCAAAGCCATACTTCTTTGGAGTATTGCGTTCAAAGTACATGCGACCGTGAGGGAAGAGGGCCAGGTCCAGCAAGGCAATTGGGCTAGTCTGATACGACAGGTTCATTTCATCAATTACCCGGTTCATGGCCCGTTGCTGGGTAACCTTTGGTTCCTTGTCTTGGATCATGATGGAGTCGCTCAAGATGCGCTTGTTGGTATCTGTGGGACGCATCATGTAAAAGCCAGAGTTGATGATCTTTTGCTCGGTTTCCTGGGTGGTCAAGAGCTCGGTGAACGATTTCCGAGAGGTCAGCTTCATGACGAGGTAGTCGTAAATATGCGGCGAGGTGAAGACGATATCGACATCGGAAAACCAGACGGTGACATCGGCATACAACAGGCGTTCGACGACCAAGGACTTGGCGTGGGTGATGGGAGTATAAGACTTGTCCAACCACTTTGCAAAGTCGCTGGACAGTTTCTGGTGGAACCAGTCTTCGGGGATTTGCACAACATGGCCCGCATATCCGTTCTCCACCATGATGTCATGGAGTTCTTTATCGATGGCAAACACAAGGAACTTGTCGTCCAGGTTGGTGCGCTTGAGAGACTCAATCCAGTTGAGCGTGTAGTCCGCCATACCAGCATTCACAACCGCGGTTAACAGGATCTTGTCCTTTTTGGCTTTGCGTACGTTGGCGTTGATAATCGTCATCATATCTTTGCTGAGTGGTGCGAACGTCTTGGGTGTCCATTCATCAGCTTCCGTGGGTTTGGTATCAACTGCTACTAGATCTTCAGCTTCGGGTTCGTCTCCATCGCTTTCGGTGGATTCGCCGAGATGATCCACACTGACGGTGGGTGCAGGTGCCTGCTCATCTGTGATGAGATTCGTTTCCACAGGGAACAGATTCGTCGATAATGCAAGGATCGAAATGAGGAAAAAGACGCCTACAAGCGACACAAGTACTCGTCGCTTGGGAAGCCAGTCTACCATGGCTCAAATATATATATATGTACAAAAGAGTGATACAGTGATCTTCCTCCCCTCCCCCTTCTTGTCGAAAAATATGCCCTTTCAAACGGCGATTTCCCTAAGAGCCCCATCGTTAGTTCCTTTGGTACGGCCAATGAGATTCTCTCGTGTTATTGCGGTCTAAATGGATCCATTTACCGCCTTTTACACTTTTGGACTTGCCGTCCCTGGGCTCGGTCATCTGACACACTTCAAAACTTGTAATTTTAATTTTGCCTCGCCATGGTTACCGAACTGTGCAGCAATGTTTGTCACAGATTAAGCTTGCAGCGTGGAAAAAAAACAGCTTGGGTTAGGGATGCATATTTCTCAGCAATATATATATATATATATATATATATACTCTTACTTGATACGAGATTGCCATCCTATCCCCGGTCCCAGCCAGTACAAAATTACCGAAATCGGTGCTATGGTGTTACTGTAATGTGTATTTTTGGCTCACTGTATGGATACGATGGCGCAGCGAGTGAATTCACGATTTCATGATGAAATGGGTTGTTGGAAACTTCTTTAATGCTTTATATATGCACATAAAGTTTTGAGTGCATGCACAAAGTGTAACATAAAGGCACTTTTATTTGTTGCCGGATATATATATTACAGATGCGTCAGTACAACGTTTCATTAATCCTGGCAACGAGGCTACGTACCAGTAACACGGTAACAAAGCTCCCCGCCGAGCGGCCAAAGTGGTCAACATGCGGAGCACGTTGCCATCATCCATGTTCAGGATGGCACAGCCACAGCTCAAATATTCTGCGTGGGTACGTATCGCTGGCGCACTTTGATGTAAATATATAGCTGCTAATCAAGCCAAGTATAGAATACTGCCAGCGATACTTTACGCATACAATACGCTTGGACCGACGGGCATTTGTCTGCTTGCGAACGTACCATCTTTTTTTTTGTTTAATTAGCCATTGGTGCTCTCTCAATGACACATGTCTTTCAAGGACTGCAGCGTATGTGAACCTGAACCCTTTTATAGAAAAGATCTACTCACTCTTTTGCCAACAACTTTCTCCCCACCAAATCATATGCCCGCCTTGGTCTTTTTTTGTAGTACCAGGTCGCATATCGTTCGATTTTTTAATCGGGTACAGCTATTCCGGAGAAGCATATCTTTCATTCGCATTTGTTGTCTTACACATCGCATGATATCGCAAACATTTAATAGTGGCATATGCTTCCAGTTACAAAAACCATATATCATATTGTCACGTCATGCTCGCTTTTATTTCTTTCTTTCCACGTACATACGCACACGAGGAGCTATATTTATAAGCAGGGTACAAAGGACTGATTTAATATGTATGGCTTGTTAATCAATTACCAAGAGTATACTTGTCGGTCGAGACCGACCTTGTCATGCTAAACTGATGGATATAGTTAGCACGCATAAAAAGAGAATAGCTCGTAATTGATGGATTTGCCATTGTGAAAATATGTATCTTTCTCGTAGTAAATCATATGCTGTGTATCCATGGCCATGAGCACTCGTTGATTATGTTATAATTACGCACGTCGACGTTAACGATAGAAAAAAAAGCGCTAGCCAAAACCGTTCGACCTGGTACGACAGAAAGGATACCGTCACGGTTCGGTTCACTTGGAGAGTTGTTGACAAAAATGTCGTGGAGAACCAAGTAAATATCGCGAGCTTGGTACATAGTATCGCCCCTTGCCGAGCTGAAACATTAACTATGGCTTTTTTTGGATGGTTGTGGTCAGTTGCACAGGAAAAGTTTAAATTATCAATATTTGATGTGTACCATTAAACTTCTGTTAGCAAAAGCAACGCCACGTATGTATAACAAAATTCTGGACGCTGGCGTTCCCTTTTTACACAGACAATGATGTTTTTTTTACGATGCTTATCAGTGTGACGTGATGGTAGGGCCTAGGAAGTAATTTCAGCTTGCCATACAAGTAGTGCGTGGAAACATCATGCCTTGTGACAACTTAAAAAGTATTCTGTTGATATTCTGTGTCAGCGGGATGAACGTGAGTAAGAATTTCTTGGTTTCCATTAGACAACATCTGGTTGCCAAGCATTTTATATCGCTATGCGTGCAAATCGTTTTCCCAATAAAGCATAAAGAAGTATATGTGCATGGTTTATTCTTTGCAAAAAAAAAAGGAATGTTGCTCAGGAAACGAAATGCGTCTCGATTCCGAACGATCCGAATAATAAATAGATATACATTAACAGTGGGATGTTGAAAGGCGTGCTGTGTTGGAAGAGGAAAGTTTTGCATTGTGAAATATATGCTTTGCGAGATGCGAGATGATGGTTTGGATAGTGCAGTGTACCAGACCCTGGACTATGATGAGACGGTGCTCGGTGAAGTAAGTCTGGGCATCGCTTCCACTGCCTCCAGCATCATATCTAGAACGCGGGATGAATATGCAAGGCTGGGTAAATGGGGTTAACACTTACTTAACGGTAAATCATCCGACAGCTCAAAGAACGCATCCTCGCTGTTGCTGTCATGATCGGAATCATGGTGCTGTAGTTCCAGTAGCAACGCATCTTCCTGTTCAGGCGATCCTCCAAACATGTCCTCATCTTCGTTCTCCTCAATCATGGCGGGAAAGTGCTCGGCATACTTCTCCCGCTCAAAATACATTTGCTTCCGTATCACCAGCATTTCCTGCATCCGTTGACTCAAGTACACGGCAATCTCGACGGCGTTGTCCAGTCGCTGGGGCTTGTGGTTGGGACACAAGAACCAGTATTTTCTGAGAAACGACGGAGGGATGAACCAGTTGTTTTGGTTGCCAGGCGCGCCACCCAAGAACATTGCTGACGCGATCAAAAAGTTGAAGAGCTCGTTGGCATCGTAATAATCTTGGAAGAGGATCATTTGGTCGCGCATGACAGCACCTGGAACGGCATCAATACGTATATCGTGACGGACATTGCGTTGTAATTCAGCTGAATAATAATAAAAAAAAAAGCCGGGATTAGTCTACCAATGTAAAACCTTCAACCCCCCCCCCCCAAAAACCCATTACTTGGTTCAAAGAAAGCCAGCGACTTTTTGTCGGTCTGCTGGATCTTGCGCATTTCACGAACGAATTCAAGCGGAGTCATGGGTTGGTAGACTCGTTCACCGTCAGGGCCAATGGTGAACTTATCCGTCGAGGTGGTTGAGGTGGTGACGGTCGGCTGATGGTGAGCGGCCGTCACTTGATGTTCCGTGGTGTTCCATAGTTCAGGAATATGCTCATCCTTTTCCTTTTCGCTAAAGTTCTGCAGTGACGAACGCCATTCGTGTGGCACCAGTGCGGCCAGTTCGGGCGGCGTTTGGTCGATGGTAAAGTTGGGACGTGTGACCTGGTCAATGAAACTCGAGACAAGGTCGGTGCTGGCAATCTGTTCAAACAGGGCCGGGTCGACCTGGAAGGCGTTGTTGTTGTTGAAGGCGTGCAGCTGCGGGGCGAGAACGGTTGCTGTCTGGGTCAAGTCGAGCGGCGGCAGAGGCTGGGAGGTCATGTCGTCGATATCAAAGCTGCCGGGCATGGCTCTCTGGCTGTGCAAGATCTGCGGTAACAAGGTGTCCAAGGGATTGTAGGAGGCTGAGGAGGAGGAGGATGCTGAGGGTGAATCGAGGGTAGTGAAAGCGGGACTCTTGCTCAGGTCTGGGGGCAGGTGTTCGTCATCCACACTGACAATATGCTTGTTTCGATCCAAAAAGAACTCGAGATGCTGTGACATGGTTTTGCTGGACGACTTCATCAATTTCTCGGCGCCAAGCTCGTCTCGCATGCCCGTGTCTGAAAAACTGGGCAAATCGACCTTGTGGGACATGCACGCCAATTTCAACGATAGCAAGTCGCCTCGGAGGTGGTTATTTTCGTACTCGAGTTCTTTGATTCTACGCTTCATCTTTGCCACTTGTCGCAGCGCCTGGTCCCGCGCATACAGCGAGCGTTTGACAGTTGCCTCGGCCTCTCGCATTTCCCGTCGTTTGCGCTCTCGAAACGCCCGTTGCGCCGCTCGGTTTTGAGCTTTGCGCTGGGCGGGCGACGGCGGGTTGGGCTTGCGTCCAGGCTTCTTGCGAGGACGGATTGGCCGACCGTTCTCGTCGAGGTTGCCGAGTTCAATTTCAGGGTCAAAGTGCTCAAAAGCGATATCCGTCATTCATGCAGGGGGGAAAGTGACAAAAAGTGAAAAAGAGGAAAGAAAGTAGAAAGGAAAGAAGGGATAAAGTGATGAGAGAAAAAAAAAAAAGAGAGAGAGAGAGAGAAAGCAATATGCAATTTAGTGTTTGCCTTTTTTTTCAGCCCGCAGTTTATCGCGTGGCCCCGCCAGCCGTGTGTGCGAAAAGGAAGGTCGACGAGCGGGGGGTGCGGGGAATGGTGGAGGAGTTCAATGATGTCCAAACTAAGCGTGCGTTGCTATAGCCACACCTCGTTCATCCTTTACTCTTTTATACCATCAGATCACTTGGAAAGACAGGACACCTTTTTTTGTGTGCGGCCCAGTGGGAACCACCTTGGGCGTTCACATGGCAACTTTCTTCTCATTGTCCCAAAAGTTACACAAGTGGAGTGTCTTTTTTATTTCGTTTCGACAGCCAAGCGAATGGGCTCGTCTCCTTGTCTCACCTAACCAACCTATAACGTGCTATCGACACGGATAATCCACGTTATGCCTCAAAGTGCGACACTCGTCGCATGGGTAAATGTCCACTTTCCAAGTGCCACAAACACACTCTGGCAATACCAGCCATGGATGTTTCTGCCAGTCAAGTGACGAAAGAATAGCAGGCTGCCCAAGTGATACCGCAGTGGGAAAAGAAAAAACGATGGCTCGAGTGCAGGAACAAGGTATGCTCTGCGCAGTCAGACGGAAAGAAGTAATTTACAGAAGCTCAGACAGATGACACAGGGCCGACATACAGACATCTTGAGCAAATGACAGCATCGATATAGAAATATTAAGGAGCTACGGTATGTGCTTGATTGCCCGGGCGACCGTTCGTCTATATAAACCGCCGGTCACGTCGATGGCAGAGCGAGGCAAGCTGTTTCTAATTTTACTCATCCACACTCGATATGACTCAACGACTTCTCACCGTGATGCTGCTCCTGGCTGTCGCGCTAGCCGTATGCTACGCCAAGTGTGATTGCGACGCACAAGATCAAGATTGTGTTCGGAAGTGTGGTGAGATAACAAGCGCATTCCCTTTTAAGTTGTAGCTCACACGCTTTTGCATAGTGACGGATGCAGATGTCTGTATTACAAACTGCAAGGGTGATACAGTCTGCTACGAAGGATGCATTGGCAACAAGTGGTAATTCGTTTGTTTTTTTTTCCTTTGCTTCGATGCTCCATGGTTGACTCACCTTTACGGCAGGCCAACGGACGAGAGTATCCATGTCCAGGCCGCGTCTGGGTCGTCCATGCCCACCGCAACAGCAGCAGTAGCCACACACAGTACGGGCTCCCATTCGTCAGGTAAATCAGTTGAAAAGGGGGGATTTTTAATTTAGGTTCGTTCGCTAAAAATGACTCCGAACAGTATCTGCATCGTCCACGCACCATGCCTCTTCCTCTGGCACGGCCACGAGGATGTCGTCTGCCACTCCCTCATCCACAAGCGCCGCTGCTCCCTCTCTGGGAGCCTCCCTGCACTGGCCAGTCTATGCATTGGCCGCTGTTGCATATCTCTACGCGCCTTTATAAAAATATAAAAATAAATAAATAATCCGAAGGTTCCAGCGCAATAAGCGTTTGTCATATGAAAAAGAGATTCAGTGGCAATGGGCGATCAGCCAAACCCCGCCCATGGAAAAACTGTATCACCGAAACGGCAACCTCTCTCTTCTCTCTGCACTTTCCCCACAATGGACCCGTTCATGTCAGACCTCAACTCGTTCTATTCACAACAAGATCTGCCATGGCCACTCGAGTCCATGCAGTTCGACACCCAGCTGCAACCGCCACAGCAGCAAGACCCCGTAGCCTCGTCTCCGTACATACAGCCCATTCCTTTCATGTCGCACCAGCAAGCTTATTCTGGCCCCATGCCCGCCAACAATCCGAACATTATACCACTGGGCATGCTGCCCCAGAACCAGCCACATCCGGATCAACACTACCCCCAACCACAACAGCCGCAACTGGATGCCAACGGTCAGCCTGTCAAGATTAGGAAGAAGCCCGGAAGAAAGCCCAACCCGGCGTCTCCAGCCTTACGTAAAGCCCAAAACAGAGCAGCACAACGCGCCTTTCGAGAACGGAAAGAGCGTCATTTACGAGATCTGGAAGGAACTATACGGCAGCTTCGAGAACAACGCAACAACGCTGTCAAAGAGCTGTCGCAGGTCAAGGCAAAGCTGGACGGTTGCAAGGCCGAGAACTGGTATTTGAGAGGCGTTGTGCTGACGCTCCAGTTCATTTGTCTCCACTACAACATCCAAATCCCCACGCACTCGCCTTATTTGACAGAGGATGCGCTGAGCGACATTGCCCAGACCTCGCCACATGCCATCGAAGCTTACGTAAACGCTTACACTCGCAACAACATTGATTTGAAGCCCACCATGGCTTCCCAGTTCGCCCATCTTGCCAAGGACGACGAAAAGTCAAAGGAGAACATCAGCAGCGATGATGATATGATGAGCGAAGCCAAGGCGGACGATATGCCTGACCTTGTTGCGCCGCAGCAACCGCATACCAATAATACGATTGATCCGTCAGCGCTGCATCACATGCCCGCGTCTTCGCCTTCCATGGATGCCGATGAAACAATGTCGCGTGCAACGGCGACAACCATCGCCGACATGAAGTTTGAAGATGAGGACAATAGCAGCACAACCAACAGCATACCGCAGGAACCATCGGCAGCCAGTCTGAGCGCCATTCATCGGATACGTCTTCAACTGCGCGTCCAGAGCGCACTGTCCAACTTGGGCCAGACGAGTGTGCGACTGCAGCCCACGCTTCTGCAACTGGCCATCTCTCACGATCCACGGATTGACTTGATTCCCACACCCCATATGCGGGATAGGATGATCATCTTCCGTGACCTGATGGATTACGATCGATGCTTCTCGATGCTGCTGAACGGAGCCGTGTATCACGGTGGTGATCCGACCATGAGCGAGAGCTGGGAACTGCCGCCCGAGTTTTTCAGCGAGTTTTGGCAAGTGGCATGCGCGCCAGTTGGGTTTTGTTTCTCGCAGGCTAACTGCTAGCATAGGTATTTGGCAATCAATTATGACCTGTCCAGGACCAACAAGTGGCGTCTGCAGAAAGGTCTGCCCGCCGCCGAAATCAAGCCAAAGGAGAACCAGCATCTCGCGGAGGAGGATCCAAATACCTGGGGCGACGAACTGCTTGATCAGTTTACTGAACCCATGCCCAGCCTCCAGCCGTTGTCCTCATCCAAGATGCCCAAATCTCCGCCACAACGCTCCCGCTCGAAATCACCCTCGCATCCGATGTACGAACAGTTGCGGTCTCCTCCCGAGTTGCGGAACCCAATCCATTCGCCGAGTCTTGGTAAGTCGTGCGTTTATGGATGTCTACAACTTGGAGACTCACCCGCTCCACTAGATGCCATGATGGACATAATGACGCTAGCAACGGATTCACGATAATGTACTTGCATAACTCCATTCTTTCTACTTGCTTTTGTTACTCTGTACATACTCTCTTTGAATTTTACCTTTGACTTTTTTCTTATTATTCACAAACATCATGACCCCCTCCCCAAAACGTGGGTTGGCTGTGTAACTCTTTCGTCCCTTGACAGTGCTCAGTCGCTGGCGAATTGGCCTGATTGGCTATATGTCATCATCATGCTGCCATCCTCCTATAAATTGAGGAGACTTCTGTGTGACAATGCGTCTCCTCTGCCGCCTCCTATGTCATAAACATCATTTAAGCCCGGAAGCGCATATAGCTTTCTGTTGCTACATGTACCTGATCGATTACATCATCCTGCACTGCTCCTTACGTAAATCAAAAGGGTCGACGATCGGAAGGTTAAACTATAAATATCGATGCGATCGATTTGCGCGATGATGTCAGATATGGTCACTGCGTAGTACCTATCAACTTAAAATGGAGGTCCCAGTGCAGTTGCCATGGAAAGGGCCGGCTTGCGCTAATACTGCGGCTGTGTTAGAAAACCCTAATAAGCGAAGAGTCTTCGTGTATTAAACCGAATTTCCAGTTGTCCTTCTTTCTTCCCTGTGGCTGATAACGCAAGTTGTATGCAACGTCGATGTAGTCAAGTGCGTAATAAGTATCACTACTGTTTCTGTCTCTCTTAGGTCAAAGATACGCTTATGTACGTACAAAGAGGTGGGTGGGCAGAAGCAGGCTGGCACACCAAATAAGGCTTGCTGCTAATGTATGCAAACCCCCTACCTAAATAAACTGCTGCATTATCATCTTGCTCTCTGCGTACTATCCCATCAATATGTGTTTGTTTTTCTATCATCGCCATTATACAAGAGTGGCTTTGTATCGTTCAAGACTTGCCGGTTCTTCAGGTAAAAATGGGACGACATCTTGAATTTTACGATACCCACCGAAAAGTCAAGGGCCTGAAAAGACTTGCATGTTAAACTCTGTCCCTCGCTTCCAAAAGGTGATCTGCCTATTTCAAAAGTTGACATGCATGCTTCAAAAAATATGCGTGCCTTTTGTAACTCGGCACGACCATCGCATCAAAAAGTTCAAACATGTTTTAAAATATAATCCAAGATTGAAATACGAAATAAGGTATTAATGTGAAAGTAAGGACCATCACAGCTACTACAGACCTGTTGACATTACCGTGATCAATATTCTGGTTAGCATGGTTACGAGGCAATCACAGTGTACTATGGAGATTTTCTGTCGAAATATTTAAAGATGAGTCCATAGGCTTTTTCATATAATCCATTCCGTTTCCTATGTTTTTTTTTTATTTTTCCATCTTTCATGCTTTCCAAATTCGATAAAGTACCTTCGTCGGCGTGGAAATATCTCTGAATTATTGCAGTCAATGAGGAAAACCTATCAATTTCAGTTTCGGTTGTAATCTCGCCAGCTATATCTGAAAAAGGTCCTCGAATTCGGTTTTATACGTACTTTTCATCCTCGTTTCTACTACATTTCTATTTTTCAAGTCACCTTAGATGCTGAATGAGCCGGAGCGCGTGATTAGAGCCGAGGTTTGTGTACTTTTACGGATAACTTTTTATAGAGTCGCGCGTTTGACTAGCCATAGAAACAGTTGGATACGTGTATGCTTTCTGTATATACAAAATGAACCACGTACGAATCAAGTGAGTTCAATCGCTGGATGAGCAAGAATAAACTGAAACAGGGATTGGCTGGAGGTACTTCTGTTGACTCAACCAACGGTCAGATTCATTTAATTTATAGGAACACACAGAAAAAACAAAGACACATCCAGAGGTCTCGATGGTCAGTTGAACCAGAAACTGATTAAGATGTTTTGCTCAAAACAAGCAGGATACTATAGACGTACTTGCAAACTTATCCAGTGACTGGACTCGTTTGGCTAGTGGCGTATTTTGTGGAGGATGATTTTTAGATCTCGTTAAAACAGCAGATGGATGAAAAATCATCTTGGAAAGTGTGCAATTATCAGCTTCAGTCGTCACTTTCCAGCTCATAGAGTACTTTAAGCAGCTTAATTATTATTAAATATAATAAAAACTGGAGTATAAAGTACGTAGAAAGTCTTATTAGATTACTTTCTAGGCAAAACTGGCGAGATTAAAGCCGAAAGTAAAATTGGATGATTTTTCCGCATTGATTACAACGGCTCAGAGATATTTCCACACCGATAAAGGCACTTTATTAGTAAACTGGCCTCCAAACAACCATGCAGAGTTGATTAGGGGTAAGAGTGTTGACTTTTCACGTTCGTCGTTTTGAATTGGTAGCGGAATCCGTTAGGTATCTCTGAACACGCTCACTGACTTAACCAGCGATTGGATCTCCTTACGTAGTGTATTGACATTTTTTGTAGAGAATGGAACGGCAGGCCTGCTAGTGTTATTAGCTAATCGAACTAGCGATGCAAGAAAAAGTTTACATAGAGATGTGAGATTTTCGCCTTTTACTCAGATACAGTAAAATTGACCCAAGTAAGGACACATTTTGGTATTTGTGATGGAATAATCCCAGTCGTGAGCAGTACGGAACAGTTTAGTTTATATTGCTACGTAGCATATTTTGGGACCGAAATACGGCCAATGTTAGGCCAACTTTGAATGCAGTTGGCCAAAAAGCAGGACTGAATGCGAGCAAATATGAAACGCATGAGAGATGGAGAAGTGTAAAACATAGGAAACGAAATGGATTATATAAAAAAGCCTATGGAATTACCTTTAAATATTTCGACAGAAAGCTCCATAGTCCATTGTGATTGTCTCCTAACCACGTCAACCAGTCTATTGATTACGATAACGTCAACAGGTCTGTAGTGCCTACTGTGGTGGTTGTTTATTTCAACAGCACAGGGATTTAAGTTATATTTTTTCCAATGGTCGATCTAAAAGTTGGTACTTTGTCTCCAAACCACAGACGCGCTTTTTAATCGGTTAGATACCCATTCCTCTAGCTCTACCCTCGCCCAATGATTCTGAAAAAGCGCTACGTAACTTTGGAGACAAAGCGCTAATTTTTATATCAACCGCTACAAAAGCTAACTTGTAGCCTTGTACTTTGAATGCGTATGAAAGTTTCTTGAAATCAGGATCGGATACAGTCTTGCTCAGGCTGCATATGGGTTCCATTCTGACCAAGTACCATTGGATTCAATCATTACGTACTGCTTCAATTTGCTATATTTAGCTTGAGCTATTCTAACGGTATGTTTATGACAGTAGTAATTACGTATTGCATTACTTGGCTCATGTACTGGATCGAGACAAGTAACATTACATATTTGCACTTGTGCGTATTTTGATTTTATCCTCTGACACGTAGTAATGGTATCTTGGGTTACCACGAAACGTCCATCAGGCGGCTGCGGAGGGTACCAAAGCACACTGAGTCCGGTGTAAAGAAAAAGCACCAATAAAGAAAGTTCGAGGCATTTTTCCTCTATCAAAAACGGTCGTATCCAACTTCTGTCACTGATTGGCAGGAAGTGATCTTCCAACCAATTGAGCCACCTGCTTCAAATATAGTACTCATTGGTAAAATTCAAGATGGTCATGTTATCGCTCCGCCGATACTTGCAGCGCTTAAAAGTTTGCTTTCCGTAGATCCACCGGGTTTCTCGGACACATTGCATTCCAGCGAACCCTATCGAATAAAATTCGCAAATGGTGATAGAAAAAAAGTGGCTGTGCGGCGTTGGCAACATGTTGCATAGCAACAGTTTCCCCACGGGGACCAACGTGAACCAATAGCTGACAGTCTAGTTTTGCTGTGTGAATCAGTCAATGGATGGAGACCATCCTGCTTCACGATCTGTGCAGGCGTGCGTCAGCATGCTGCATTTTAGCCATCAGGGATGAATCCAGAAGTTGTAAAACAGAAAGGAAAAACCAAAGAAAAAAAATATATTGCGTCATAGCCATATGTCTCAGTTCGCTGCCCCCCTTCTTTAACCTCTCTTTTTTTTTCTCACCTGTTGCACATCATGGCATCTTCATTCGAAATTCCGGGTGTATTTACACCAGCTCAAAAAGAACGGATACGATCGTGGTGGAAAAGGGTCAACTCGAAACCACAGAACTTTAAGGATATGGAGGTCCCCGTTGTCGGTAAAAAAAGAAGCTTTGTATTTTGATGAAAAGTTTGCGAGTTCTCACTTTGTACAAAGAGAAGGGAGTGTTCGGTATACCCTTATCTGAATCGATAAAGTACGCACACTCGAGCATATCGTACATCGACGACCGGTCGGGCAGACAGTGCTTTGGCGTGATCCCAACGGTTATTGCAAAGTGCGGATCATTTTTGAAGGATGAAGGTAATAGTCTTGTGTAGCAGTTGCACAACATGCCATTTGCTGACGATCGCTTTAAGGTTTGGCAGCCAAAGGCATTTTTCGCCTCTGCGGGAACGCCAAGCGCATCGGCTTGCTGCAGACCATCTTCGACACGCCCGACGAAGAGTATGGCACCAAGCTGGATTGGAGGGGATACACCACGTATGATGCTGCCAGCATTCTCAGAAGGTTTCTGAACTACCTCCCCGAACCAGTGATTGTCCATGACTATTACGAAAAGTTCAGGGAGATCATCGGTAGGCTTTTGGTGGATGAAGGGATTTTCACTCATATGGGCTAATCGAACCCATGGCAGACGAGCCATTTGACTCGGATGACGCCAAGGTGAAGGCGTACCAGAACTTGATTGAACGGCTACCGATGGCAAACCAGTATCTCTTGCTATACCTGCTCGATTTGCTTGGTGTGTTCGCATTACACACCGAAACCACGCTTATGGATGTGCCATCATTGGCTGTGATATTTACACCGGTACGCTTCTTTTTTGGGTTGGGCTTCCACCAAGCTCCGAGTAACAGGTTCGAAATAGGGCATTTTGTGTCATCCCAAAGACAAGATGAACCCTGCAAGTTACAAAGATTCGCAACGTGTGATCCAGTTCTTGGTTGAGCATCAGTCGCAGTTTCTGATGCCCGAAGTATGTGATACGCAGCCACAGCAGGAGTCATCTGCTACACTGGCTAAAAATAATGGTAACGAAAAAAACATTACATGCGTAGTACATGGGAAAACTAGCGTCTAAGTCATTTTGTTGTACGAAACAGTAGAAGAGGAACGAAGGCGTACGGAGCCCCAGATTATCCGGAATTCATCGTACAGCAACTTACCGTCCAGCGACACCTTGCCGGCATGTGAGGACCTGATTACCACTTCAGTAGCCAGCCGGCGGAAAAATGCTCTGATGGCACGAGGCATTAGGCGGTCCAAAACGGCTCCCATCAGGAGGCGGCGTTACGACACGCTCCAAGTTGTACACGTTAATCGATATCCAAGCCAGGGTCAGTAGTAAAAGTGCAGCCCAAGCAAAACATGTGCTCACGTCGTGACTTGTCAAATAGGTGCCAATGCTCACAGTAGATGGCGAGAACGGCAAAGCAGCAACCACGGTTCCCTTTTAGCGCACTGATATTTTTGTATATTCCCCGTTTTCTTCCTGTAAATTATATAATCTTCCTTTTCTTAATCATTTGCGGCATCGCCTTCGTTCCAACTAGGATCACTTTCCTTTTTTAATGTGCTTTGTCACCACACACAGTCTTTCCTGAAAGTGCTCTGGATTGAGCAAAAAAGCGTTTAAAAAAAAGTTATCCGCGCGCACGGTACAACCCGGTAACACCTCACGAATTAGAACTCTTTCCTTGTGAAAGGAGCACGCGATGACGGCTAAAGTAAAGGGCGAGTGGTACGAGAAAATGGCAGGGTCGTCGAACGACCCTTATTCGAAGACACAGTATGAACGATTGGCTGGTAATCATCTTATCCCGCGGCTTCCACGATTCTCATGGGAAACTGGTATGACAGAAAGTGGGAATGGCCCAATTAGGGAAAAACAGTGTTGCGCTAGCTACCCCGCGGGGGGTAATGCGGTCTCTTGGCTAAAAGGTCTGAGCCGGTCGTTTTAAAGTAACGCATTTGCATTACTTGGCTTCGTTGTCGGATCATGGATTATTTGATCTGGCAAGCACTTTTTGCCACTGTTTCGATGTAACCAAATGATAAATATCCCTACCATTCTATCCATTTTTCACCAAAAAGAGAGAGCGAGAACGGGCAAAATTGTCCAGAGTGGGAGTATGACCGTTTCTAAAACCTGATAATAATTCTCTTCTTGCTGGGAACCGTTCCATTTTGTGATCCCTCTTGACTTCCCGTTCAGTCGCCGCTACGCTTGTTCAACCTCGGGAAACTTGGAATAGTTCCTTTTTAAGCATTGTTGCTGTCCATTTTGGGCTTTCCGCTACTCGCCGTCCGGGTGTTACCCTACAAAGGATCCTCCCCGCTCTCACTCTCTCTGGCTCTCCACAAGCGGGGGCCATAATGCGGGCCACTTGTTTCAAAGCAATATAAATACGTGATGATTAAGCTTCGAAATTTTTTATTACTTCTCTCTCATTCACTTTAATCATGCCTGCAAAGTACTCTTGGCGGGTGTACGCCGTCTGCATGTTCGCAGCCATCGGCGGTTTCTGTTTCGGTTATGACACTGGTGTCCTGGGTGTACTTATCATATATCTGGAATCCATCGGACTATTCAGTACTGACAATTCACAATAGAGTATCCTTACCATGGAAGACTTCATCTACACCATGAAGCAACGTGATTATTTGACTCCTTTGGAAAGTGGCACCCTCACTGGTTTACTGTTGGCCGGTTGTTTCGTCGGTGCTCTTGTTGCTGGCCAAACTTGCGAAATCATCAGCCGAAAGCGGACCATTATTCTTGCCTCGATTGTTTTCATTCTTGGTGCTGCCATTCAAACCGGCACAAACGGCTATGCCATGATGGTCACTGGTCGTGCCATCGCTGGTCTCGGTATCGGTGGTCTCTCCATGAGTGTTCCTCTCTATCAGGTAAACGATTTGTTGTTCGCGTACCACCACATAGTTTCAGTATGCTGACTTTACTTCTTTAGTCTGAACTTGGTAAACTTAAACAGAAAGCGAAAACCTTATTGCATTTAGCTCACGAGTTACTATCTTTTAGCTCCCAAGGATATCCGTGGCCGTCTTATCTCGCTGCAGCAGTTTATGATTACTGTTGGTATCATGATTGCTTTCTGGTGTGATGCTGGTACCAACATCAACCAAACTGGCCAAGCTACCTGGCGTATCCCTCTTGGTATTCAAATCTTCCCTGCCCTTGTTCTCTTCATCGGTGCCTTTTTCCTTCCCTACTCCCCTCGTTGGCTTGTTAGCAAGGGTCGCAATGACGAAGCTCTTGAAGTGTTGGCTTTGCTTCATGCCGATGGTGACACTAACAACGCTCTGGTTCAAGAGGAATACCACGAAATCGTCGAACAGATTCAACACGAACGTGCCGTTGCAATTACCAACTACCTCGAATTGTTCAAGGGTACCGTCCGTCGTCGTCTTATTCTTGGTATTCTCATTCAGGTCTTCCAGCAGTTCACTGGTATCAACAGGTATGTTATTTGTAAGAAAAACAAGGAAGCATGACTCACAAACTTTTTTTTCAGTATCATGTACTATGCTCCCAAAATCTTCAAGCAAGCCGGTATTGATGACCAATCTGCCACACTGATTGCTTCCGGTGTCAACGGTGTCCTGAACATGTTGGCAACCATTCCTGCCATCCTTTTCTTGGACAGACTTGGTCGTCGTAAGACTTTGATCAGCGGTGCTCTTTTCATGGGTACTGCTATGCTTCTCTGCGGTATTGTCATGGCTGCCACTGGCCGTGTCTTCTATGATCCTGAGACAGACCAGAACGATATTTACATGGGCGACAACAAGCATGCCTCCTACTTCTGTATTGTCATGATCTACTTCTTCGTTGCTGGTTTCGCTTACTCATGGGGTAAGTACACAGAGGAAGGGGGGTTATTGCAATGGGAACAGGTTCTGACGTCTTTTTTTTTTCCAAATAGGTCCTGTCGGATGGATTTATCCAGCTGAAATCTTCTCGCTTAACGTTCGTGCCAAGGCCACCTCATTCAGTACTGCTGCCAATTGGTTGATGAACTTTGCCATTTCGGAAATTGTTCCTGTCATGCTTGCCTCTATCACCTGGGGTACTTACATCTTCTTCGGATGCTGCTGCTTCTGTAAGTTTTTTGATTATCACCAATGAATAACGATACAGTTACTGATATATCACTTTCTCTTTACAGTCATGAGCGTATGCGTCTTCTTGTTCTTCCCCGAAACCAAGGCTAAATCGCTTGAGGAGATGGATCAAATCTTTGCTGGTTCGGTATGGGCATTCAGAGACCGGGCCCCCAAGCACATTGAACACGGCATCAACGATACCGAAAAGGCTTCAATCGGTTCCACTAAAGAGTAAAATAATATACACTTATATCATCTGGATATTGCAGGACAATAGTACTTATCTTCACTCCCCCCTATTATTACTTTCTTACCTCTTCTTATGTACCGGCAAAAATTCTCGCTTCGAATCTTGAATTGGAACCGTCGATATTGAAATGCTTAATAAAATATTCACTCGTAAAAACTCTCAACTTCCGTTTTTTTTTTCTTTGACGATTGCCATCTTTTTCAGCAATTCATAAAGCTTTAATTCATTTAAAAAAGCAATGGGACAATGTACCAGCAGATTCCAACGACGAACCAATCGCGGCAATGTACAAGAGTACGAACAAAACCGGACGATTGACAAACAGATCAAAACAGACGAAAAGAAAATGAAAACTGAGGTGAAGTTATTGTTGCTAGGTAACTCACAGTTGCTATTCTCGCATAACGTACCTCAGAATAAGTGAATTGTAATATGGAAAAGGACTTCTCTCTAGGTGCTGGCGAGTCGGGTAAATCTACAGTGCTCAAGCAAATGAAGCTGATCAACGCATCGGGGTTCGACGCATCTGAACGAGAAAGCTTTCGCATGATCGTATTTTCCAACACAATATCTATCATGCAGACACTGCTTGAAATTGTCGATCAGCTAAAGATACCAATGGAGTTAGAAACTTCCAAAGTATGCCGATACATCGAAATCTTTTTTTTTCAACTTGAAATTACCCTTTGTTTCTTTTGCCTAGAATGATGCCAATCTTATCCTTGAGGATGTCCCGACGCTATCGAAAGGTCAATCATATCCACCTGTATATCTCGAGCCATTGAAACGGCTATGGTCCGATCCAGGAATTCAAAAGGCGTATTCGCATGGTCATGATTTCGCATTGCATGATAATGTACTTTAGTAAGCAGTGATTGGGTGGGTGAGTGCTGTAGAGTAAGCTCAAAACGGAATAAGTTTCTATAAGCAGCTGGATCAGTTATGGGATGAAAGCTATACACCAACGGATAAAGATATCATCCGATGTCGTGCCAAAACCACAGGAATTGCCGAATCTATATTTCATCTGGGCCCTCTCACCTATCGCATGTTGGATGTTGGCGGACAACGCAGCGAGAGAAAGAAATGGTACGTCCAAGGTGCTTGCTATCAAAGGAAGCGCGCTAATTCTGCTGATAGGATCCATTGCTTTGAAAATGTCACTGCTATTCTGTTCATTGTAGCCATTAGTGGCTACGATCAATGTCTTGTAGAGGATCGAGATTCGGTATGTTTCGTTCAAGAGTTCGCTGCATGGTGATTCTGATGGAAATCCTTTTCTTTTGTAGAACCAAGTGAGGGACGCTCACACCCATAGGACAGGAACCGAATGCTCACATTTTTCTGACTAGATGATGGAAGCACTCATGCTTTTCGACAATATATGTAACTCATCATGGTTTATAAAGACATCCATGATCTTGTTCCTCAACAAGATCGATATATTTAAAGAGAAGATCAAGTATTCACCGATATCAAAGTACTTTCCTGACTATAAGGGTAACAAGAGCGCCTATCGATGCAAAATGGCAATCTTACCAGGTTCTTGTGTAGGGCTAGAGGGTGATTTTGAACAAGCACGCACATACTTTAAAAAACGGTTTCAGCGGCTCAATCGGAACAGCGAAAAGCGAGTGTACTCGTACTACACAGACGCCACAGACACGAATCTTCTGCAACATGTCATGGTCGCGGTTTCTGACATTATTTTGAACGAAAACTTAAATACCTTCATTTTATAGTCTAGTCTCTTTTACTCCCACGCAAAATTATACATAAAATGCGACGCGTTGGTTCATTCACTCTACAAGTAAATTGATAAAGGCCACAGAAAACCAGAAACGGACCCATGCTTGGAATACTTTAGTGTCGTCGTCGAATGTACAGTACTCAAGATCTAATCAATGAATGGCGATCGCATGTCATGCAGGAACGCACGAGAACCTACGACACAATCACCGCGTCACCACTCAACTTGCTTGCCAATACACTTGACGAACCTGGGCTTGATTTCAAAGGCAACAAGATGCCTGAAAAAGGCACAATTGTTCCTGCAACATATCACCACGTCTACTTTCCCACGCGGATACCCGAAAAGGATCTCGCAAGCGACGGTTACGAACAAGTCTTTCATCCACCCAAACCATTTGATCAACGGATGTGGGCTGGAGCAGAATTGACGTGGAGCAAGGATAATTGGTTACGCGTCGGGGACAATGCAGAGATGGTGACAAGCGTGAATCGCGTCGAACACAAGACAGGTGGACGGTTGGGTGATGCTGTGATGGTATGGCTGGACAAGGATATTTATAATAGCAAGGGTTGGTCCATGCGCGAGCAACGATGTTTGGTCTATGCAACTTCTCAACAGAAGCACAGTGGATCGCGTGCTATCACCAGCAAGTGTTTTTTTTATCGATTGTCAGTGATTACCCACCAGCTAATGATTGTGGTGTAGTGAAACGGATGCCTGACTTTTCGCAGGAAATCCACCCTACGTCCATTCTTTTGTTTCGTTACTCTGCATTGACGTTCAACGCCCACATGATCCATTACGATCAAAACTATGCAACCAAAGTCGAGAAGCACCCAAGTAAATGATTCTGATATTTCTTTTGTGAATCGAAAGACTTACATTTCTGTATAGGCTGTCTAGTACAGGGACCATTGTCGAGTACTCTCCTTATCACGCTTCTGAGAACTCAAATATACCGTGATACGCAGCAACCATTGAATCTAAGGTCATTCCAGTACAAGTGTCTGTACCCGCTCTACGTGGAACAGCCGTTTACTTTATGCGGACGATCATCATCGAATAAAACCTTTGATTTGTGGATTGTCAATCACTTGGGCAACCTGGCTGTCAAGGGTACAGCAGAACTTGCTTGAGCCTCATCACAAGTTGTGTGGCCAACAAATAAAGCTGGTTTTTTCTGCATCTGTCCACCAAGATGCATTCCACGAATAATGGCGTCAACTTTGACAAAAAAGTGTTCTGTGACATCTTCTGCTCGCAAATAGCGATCCATATGAACTATCGGAAACGTCTCAATACCAACGCTTATGACAAGAAACGTAGTTAAAAAAATGAAAAAAAAATAAGGCAATGTGGAAAGTGTGCCAAGGTTACACATAAAGTATTAGAAAAATGTATTGATGGCCTAATAAGCTAGTCTAATAACGAAGTGAACAGATACTTTGATGAAAAGGAGAATTGAAGTCATATGGTGCGTCTTTATAGCTTGATGATTATAACTTGCGAGATCGCTCTCGTTAAGTGCTTCTCTGGGCATACTGTGCTAGCATAGTTATATATTCAGGACAGCCATGACATTTTAAAGGCCATTCGTTCGTGTTGAAGCGATAATAAGATTAGTAGTTACATAGAGCACATCCACTTTGTAGTATGTCACATACATGGGTACGAACTGCAAAGGGATGGTGAATGAGAGATAGATAGAGCTTCTCATAGCAAAACTGTCTGTAAACGCACGAGCTTAGACCCCGTTTATCTTTAAAGCCAACTTGCTCCTCGGTGCTTTTATTGTCGAGTAAGCAGAAAGAAAATCGTTTTATATATACACATAAAAGCGGATTGCAAGATAAGTAGTCAGTCGACTTGCTCTCAATTACATATTGACGCTGCATCTTACAGGGAAGCATATATTCTGGTAGCTGAAAGGATTTATTAATGGGCCACTCAACGGGCTGAGTTGTTTTTGACGTTTGTTTTTGCTTTCTTGAACTTAACGCGCCAAGGTAAGCGAGGAGTCCCATACGGAAGTAATCCCAAGGCTAATGATCTGATTAACAGGCATGTTCCTGAGAAGCATTGCAAAGAAGACGGCGGCAGCCGGTCAATTGCGCGGTTACTCGACCTCTTCATCGAATGGCGGATCATTTTTCTATCGGTACGGAACGCCTCTGGTCAAATGCACAGTGCTGGCGTCGGCAACGACCATGGCATATCAGCTGCTATGGCAGCACTTGGAATATGAAGAGTATCGAGACGAGGCCGAGAAGCATATCGGCCAGTTGGAAAACAGAATAAAGACGTTGGAGGAGGGCGGCAAAAAGGTTGCCAGTGCTTAATTTAACCTCTCTGAAAGGATGCGGATATAAATATATCTTGTGTTGTGATGATCTTGGCAACGGTATGAGTGGCTGTCAGTCTTTTTTTAAGACCTCGCGCATGGTCATGTCTCCTTTTGCAGGCATCGAATTATCGGTAACCAAAAAAATGTCTCGGCGCGTGTCAGTTCCTGCTTTCTTTACCTTTCATCGCAACCATTGCAGTACGTTTTTATTCCATTGCGACGAACAGCTGCTTGTCGTATAAACGTCTACTTTGTTCAAGTGTAGATTGTTCATCGAGTTACGCTCTGGTCTTACTTTTTCTCTCGCCATAGTCTCTTGTTTCTACATTACTCTTTCTTCAGATCCAGCCTGTGTTCACGGTTCATCGCTATAAACACCTTTCATCATGACAGGCATAAATGAGATTATGCACAAACGTAAGGAATTCCGTGGGCATTCGACTGGGGTGGCCGCGGCAGTATGTGCAGCGGATGGATATTGATATATTTCTTTTTTAGGCTTAATGGAAAGCATTAAGGCGGTGCCTGGAAAATGGAAGATCGTGGTCGTTGACTCGAAAAGCACGCGCATCCTGACAGCAGCGTGCAAAATGTACGATATTCTCGAGGAGAACGTAGGTAGCATCATCCAAATGGTAGAGCCTGTCTTAATGTGTGTGTGTTTTGCTTAGGTAACCTGTAAGTGGCCATGCCGACGTTGCAGCCCAAAAGAACTGACGACATTTTATGTATTGGATCAGTGGTGGAAAACATTGAAAAGCAGCGCCAGCCCTATCCATCGCTTGACGCTGTGTATTTTCTGACGCCTTGTCGAGAATCCGTGCTTCGTCTGGTCGATGACTTTACCGGCCACAACGGAGTCATGTACAAGGCCGCCCACATCCATTTCACGAGTGGTAACACAGACCTAATATTGTGCTGCCACGAAGCAGAAATTGACAGGCACATTTGTAGGACTGGATGATCAGCTTTTTACTGAGCTCAATAGGAAATTCAAAGCAGCTGGGAAATCCGAATACATCCAAAGTCTCAAGGAAATGTACGTCGACTTTATGGGTAATGTATCGCTGTATAGCAATTGGGCTGGATACTGTTCATACGAAGGCTAATTTTCAACAGTCAAGGAGTCGTCAGTGTTCACCGTGGATCCTGCTTCGAGTTACATTTCAATTTATGGAAGCGACCCATATGCGCAGCCTGACCAGGCTTTGAAGATGATTGCTAAACAGGTGAGCACATGTAAGACTAGACTGGGAAATAGACGATATTTTTGTGCTAAATCCAATAAACAATTGAACTCCAAAAGCTCTTGTCTGTATGCGCCACACTAGGTGAGGACCCAATCATCCGATACCAAGAAGCAGAACACGATGAGTCAGAAGGTCGACGACCCCGAGCACCATCTGCTACACGACAACTTGCCACGATCCTGCAAAACGAAATTGACGACTTTTGTCGATTAAACAAAAACTTTCCGGTAAAGCCATAGTAGACAGGCTGCGTATTCAGTGAACCTAATATGATTGTGCGGCAGCCACCACGAAACCCACCTCAACCGCGTGCCACGTTGCTTATTGTCGACCGCAGTCTCGACGTGAACACTCCGATACTGCACGAGTTTACCTATCAGGCCATGATCAATGATCTGTTGCCTGTCGAAGATACCGAAAATGGAACGGGTATCAAATACACCTACTCGTACAACCAGTCAGATGGATCCATCGGCACCCAAGAGGTTGTTTTGGATGAGGATGATCCGGTCTACAAGTCTATTCGGCACTTGCATATCGCTGATTGTACCGATCGTTTGATTGAAGAATTTAACAAGTTTTTGGAAGAGAACAAGACGGCAGTCCAGAGCAAGTAAGTTATTGAGCTGATTTAAAGAAACAAATGTATTAAAGCCAGGAACATAGTGATCGCTCCGCTCCACCAAAAGACTCAGCAAAGAGCTTGAAGGATATGAAGGAAATGCTTGGAAACTTACCCCAATTCCAAGACATGAAGGCAAAGGTGAGTGTATAAATACACATTGACGGTTCCGATCCTTTTTTTTCTTATCAATTTGTACGGGTATAGTACTCTGCACACTTGAGCATTGCACAAGAATGCCTTTCTATTTTCGAAAAGCACAAGCTGAATTCGGTTGGCAATCTGGAACAGGTAATAATGAACCATGGGCACGAGACAACAGGACTGACTTGAGTAGAACATTGCTACCGGCGAGACACCCGATGGTGAGACACCGAAAACCGTCGTCCTCGATATGGTCCCTCTGTTGGATGATCCTTATGTCAGGTAACAAGCCATCATACCTTTCAAGTTATTGCTTGCTAAGCTTCGCTCGTAGTGCCTCTGATAAGGCGCGTCTGCTGATGCTATACATCATATCCAAAGAAACCGGCATTTTCGAAGATGACAAGCACAAGCTGTTGGAGCATGCCAAATTAAAAGGAGATTATCGTGATGCTGTAAACAACTTGACTCTGTTGGGTGTGCAGGTCACGAAACAACGTCGCAAGGGAGGAGAGAAATCAGCGCGTAAGAAGAAGGATCGCAAACGGAATCAAGACGAAACTCCCTATGAACTCTCCCGCTATGTACCTCAACTCAAGAAGGTGATGGATGTAAGTGTGAATTGGTTATGTTGCAAACCATAGAGTTCTGATAGCTGATACTAGGCGCAAATGTCAAACACGCTGGATCCAGCACAATTTGCGTTCACACGACAGTCCGATATGGATCCAGCAGATGAGGGGGGTATGCCAGGTGCACCCGGCAATCCTGGTATTCCCCAAAGCGGCGTATCTCTGCGCACCACAAAGCCTACTTGGAGCAGCAAGCGCGGCGCAGCCCCAGTACGTTAATCTATATTACATTATGAAGCAAGTACACTAATTTTTTTTTTAAAAAAAAAACAGGGAATGGGACAACCACGTTCATCCGGCGCCAAACTGATTGTCTTTGTGCTGGGAAGCATCTCCTACTCCGAAATACGCTCGGCTTATGAGGTTGCTGCCATGTATAACCGTGATGTTTACATTGGTACTACGGATGTGATGCGACCCGCCAAATTTATTGAGGAAACAGGTCAATTGCGTCGGCCACCGCCTACGTTCAAATCTCCCATTCCAGCCTATGTTCCACCTTCACCTCCTGCCACCAAAGTATCGTCGCTGTTAACACACATGCCACACATGGGCAACAATTCCAGCTCACACGTCAGTTTGAGCAACATGAGCACACGCAGCGGTGGCTCTGGGACACCGACATCATCGATGCCTGAACCCAAAGATGAAAAGAAAAAGAAAAAGGGTTTGAAAAAGCTCTTTGGCTAAGCACTCATTTTTACCTAGAATTCCCAAAGTCGCCATTAGCTTTTGTTAAAGAATACCATTTTCATTTTCTGGACCACCTCTAGTTCATAAACTCACGTTAATTGCACGTTGCTATTGCAGGTTGCGTCAGGCTTTTTTTTTCTCTGTATCATAGATGCTACACCAAGCATAGACACAGCGCTGATGGTCTCTAGGGATCATGTCAAGTAGCCGACCGCTAGGCTACACTGTCAAAAGAATATGTTTTCAGACTGTAACGGCGTGTTGCTCCGGGTGATGTGTGGGGAATGGACTAGTACTTGTAGTGCAAGTTTGCCGGTGTTGGGTTCTGTGGGTAGCGAATGCCGATGAAGATATGCTTTTGGTTTAATGTAGGGTCGAGGTACCGCCGTTATGCCAATAACTTTTTGTTTTTACAAAGCGTCTCCAATGTATAGGTTTCAGACTGCATATGTGCCAGTGCAGCATAAGCCCATGCTACTGCAATGGCGGCAGTATGTCTTCCCAGCTTTTCAGCATCTTATTTACTTTTTTCGATACTCATCTTCTAATTGTTTTCCGATTAAATCAGGATCATGGGAATACATTGTCAGCAAGATTCACAGTTGAATGTGGAGGTTGCTTCTGTACTTCTTCCATAATCGTGTTCAATTTTTCTACATGACTCAGTAGGATGAAATTTTATAAATTTCAGTGGTTTACTCAACCAAGGTCCAGTTCAATTGATGAAAATAATTGCCCTTTGTAATGACCATACCACTCTAACTTTTGGTAATATCTTAATATTTGAATACATTTGCGAAAGCCCTTAATAATTCGTAGTCAGAAGATAAAGTTTGATAAAGATTATTAGCTCTCAGTATGACTTCTGGACAAGCTTCGAAGCGATCTTGCTAATAAAGACTTCCTTGCTCCTGATTCATTCCGAAAGTTCTCGTTTATCAGCGCTCTGACACTCTGCAGTTCCCTGTAGATAAGTAAGCGTGTGAAATCCTATGAAATAGTAAATAATATATCAGCTTTGTCCCAGCTGATCTGATTTACTTATCGTCAATGTTGTGTAAGTATATCTTGAATGAGCAGTCTGGAAACCTGTTTCCTAGCTTCAAAATTTTGATGGATAATGTGTACCAGGTGTCGATATCAAGGACGGTCTACCGCTAGTCATGCGACAACCAAGCCTACTACATAACTTCAGGTGTACTTCAATGTTGCTCAAGGTAAACAGAAAAAACGAGAGCTGTTCTGTTGAGGCTGACAAGATTATGGCGTGTATAGCTCAGAAAAGGTAATATTTGAGTGATCTGAACATAGGATGGCTAAGCTACAATGTTATATTGTCTTCTGTTGACAGCTCACTGATGTGGAATTACTAGCTTGCGCATACGGTATCTACATCACACTCCGCTGTAACATTCGGTCATCTCGTACCACAAAGCCAAATATTATTACATACCTGTCGAGAAATTGTGTCTGCAAGTGAGCATACTCTATTTGTATCCATCTATACGAGCAACTGATCTCAGAATAAATGCTTTCAGGAGAAAATACTAACAGTTTGAGTTAACTGTGTTGTTGAGTCTGTTGAGTAACCGAGTTGTGATACTTCAACCCAGACTATCCAATCGTTTCACCGATAGAATGATGAGATGGGACATGATTCCGAACAGAGTAATTGTGGTGGAGCGGACATGTTTTTGTAGTTGTACGAGCGGGTTCACGAATAAATGTGCTGTTCAATATCGTATGTAGTTGCACTTTCTTTCCTTTTTTTACATTTTCAATGGATCCATTTTACGTCGCGTTTGCTGCAATACGATTGCTAGTGCATCTTACTTCTCTGGTTAAAATCAACCACGATCTCCTTAGCCACAGCGCGGTATGGTTCATAGAATTGATTGTTTTCCTCGATGACGCCAAATACGTATCATCATACACAACAGAAAGTGGTCTCTCAACAACAGTCTCCGGTGCGCGATTGATCAAGGACAACGAGACTATACTCAAGTGTATTGCGCTGCTTGTGTACCTCGTGTTCGACAACATAGACATTATATCTCACATGACGAAACAAGCATACAACCACAGCAAATTACTAGCCATCGTTATGGCTTATACCGTTATAACCGCGTTCACGAGCGGAAAGGAGCCTGACAAACTGTTCGAGGACGAACTATTAACGGAAGCCATGGTCATTGCAACTGCTCTTTACCTTCTTTTTTTGGCGTGGACGTCAGATGCAGGAAAACAACCATCTTTCCTTATTTTTGGATGTCTATTTACGCATCTTCCGCTCAGTTCGATGCTTAAACACGTTGCGACCGCTTTGAACAGCTCTCAACTACTTTCTTCCCCGCTTATCTTAAAAGTCGAATACATTGTCCTTCACGGTGTTGCTCGGTGTGGATCCATTATCGTCACTTGCGTACTTGAAGAAACGAGGAAGCAGGCATCGGCTCGGTCGAATTCAGAAGAAACGGAACGAGTGCGCGATGTGGAGAAGGCTACGCCGAGCACCTTTGATCGCGGGATCAAGGCTTTGATCATTCTTACTTATTTACGGTTCTTTTATACTGCCTATACGTATTTTAATATTAAGGGTGTTTGATATATTAATAAAGATGTACGTAGCAAAATCTATCGTACATAAAGGCTTTATGCAATATCGCATGAAAGTAGCCATTGGCTGTGACAAGCATAATTGACAACACTCCGCTGCACAGCTTATCCCATTTCATCGTTTCTCTTCGAAGCGTACACCACAAATCTGTTCTAGCAAAGGATACTGAGCCAGACATTTACGCGAGATCAAATCCATGAGACGAAGAGTAGCTTCATGTCAGAGAGAGTGGCGGAATATGATAATCGCGGAAGGCGTATCAGTACTATAGGAAGTGGGGCCAAATGTAAACCCTGGTCACCTTCCATGTAAATAAACGGCTTACCTCCAAGTAACTGACGGCACGAGACAGTCTCCTACAGTTATGCATGGCACGCGTAAATACGACGGGCCCAAGTATCCAGGGCAACGACGTTTCAGACCAACTCCGAAATCTCTCGAGCGGGCGTTTTGAGAGCCCTTAATCGTTTTGGCTTGAAACAGAGTCTTCTTTTCATTCAACCCTTCTTCATCGAACTTTAAACGTTTCCTTCGTCCGATGGATCCCGCCGTATACTGTCCAACCTATGCGCCATTCTTTGGTTTCGCCGGAGTCTTCTCTGCTGTACGTTAATTTTTCTTGATTGCAAGCTTTAATGCAATTCTGACGCGCGTTATTTCTAGATGGCATTCAGCTGTACGTTTATTCATTATCATTTTTGTTCGCAACTAAACGTATCAATATAGCCTTAGGAGCTGCGTACGGCACATCGAAAGCCGGTATTGGAATTGCTGGTATCGGTCCATTCAAACCCGAACTCGTCATGAAGGTATAAGAAGAGGGCCGTCTCACCATAATGTATTCAATGGGTTTTCGTATAGTCGTTGATCCCCGTCGTCATGAGTGGTATTATTGCTGTGTACGGTCTTGTTGTCGCCGTCTTGCTTGTCGGTCAAAGTAAGTTCCACCCCTTTCGTTCGCTTTTCTTATATACTAACTCTGTAAAAAGTGTCACCCACGGCCGGCTACTCCTTGTTTTCGTAAGTGCTTTAACGATGTATCGCGGTGATATACTTATTCTCTCTCGTTTTAGTGGATTCGTTGCATTGGGCGCAGGGTTAGCTGTCGGTGTAGGTGGTCTCGCAGCCGGTTACGCCATTGGTATCGTCGGCGACTACGTACGTCTTACTATAAAATGCGCAAAAAGATCAGACATGCTAATGTTTCATGACAGTGTGTTAGAGGATATGCCCGCGAAACTCGACTATTTGTTGCCATGGTGTTGATTCTTATTTTCGCCGAAGTGCTGGGTCTTTACGGTCTTATTGTTGCCCTGATTCTGAACGCAAAGGCCGACAATACCGTGTGTTAAATGTACATATACCTTTTTTATCAAAGGGGCAGCTTTGCAACGATTAAAAAAAAACTACAGTTTGGATACCGTTTAATAAGTCCATTAGTTAATATTCACAAGATTCAGCGTGATCCAACATCTGTTGCCAGGTAAAGGAATATGTCGAATCGCAACGGGGACAATGCCAGTACATTTTCGTGCTGTCTGGTAACCGCTCCTTCTCGATCGGGACACTCGATGCTGTTGATGGTGCAGTCAAGCTGTTGTAGTATAGATAAGGTGTGATTTGAACTCCTTCGCGAATGACTATGTCGCAATAATGTTACACTCTCTTTTTGTTCCGGATCTTTCGCATGCTTCTTACCATCTCGGGCATTCCATGCTCTAGGGACGTTGGATTCGCTTTCTGCTGGAGGTTGTGTATATTTTGGATACTAGTTGTAATAAATAAGTTTATGCGACTTTATTGATCTTCCATCAGACTTACCATTTTCAATAGCTCGGAGGCCTTTGCAACCCGAAAATCAGCAGAGATGGCTGTTTCCATGGCAGCAGCCATCTGATCTATAAATATCGTGTTAAACGATTATCCTTGTTTGTCTTTTTTTCTCTGCAAAGAAACTAACCTGCACATGATGCCACTTGGGCCTGGAAAGCTGCTTCTACAGCCGGTGTCCACATATCTACATCGGTCGTTTCTTTTGTTTCCGCTTGTTCCTTGATAATTTTCAAGATAGCCTTGGGCATATCTTCGCGTATCGATGGAGTAATGATGCTTTCTTCTACATCATTTTCCGGTACTCGCTGTTACAATGTTAATGACTATTTCTAACCGTTTGTATCAGCCAAAGTTACCTCCCCTAGACCACGACTAATTCGTCTATTCAATAGATGCAGCCATGTTTTTCGTAATCTGTACGACAAGTAAAGCACATGCTCGGCCACTTGGGAAGTGCGAAACTCTGCCATATAGTATGAGTCAAAGACCAGCACACTGCAATCGGCATTGGTATCAACTGGCGCATTTTTGGTATTAGTTTTCTTATACCAAGACAGATCGTAAGCTTCTCACTTGTTTTTGCAAAGAGCAGTAGTGTATGGATGCCTGGAACTCTTGTTATTCCCAGTAAATACGGCTTGTTGGTTTCTAATAGTTGAAGGTAGCAAAGTAATTGATGCTGCATTGCCTGCTCCACAGCAAGATCATCTAATCGCAATGAACTTTAGCATATGTTCGGCTTCCCATCCGTAGGAGTTTCAACAAACCTTTGCGAACATTTTCGCCTTGGCCTTGGACCCAATCCGCATGAGCTGCAATAACACTGCTTGGATGGATTGATAAAAAGGCTTTCACTATAAAAGAAGGACCATCAGCGCACCTTTGCTCTCAAAATCACATATGCTTCGATAGAATACCCGGTGTGTGAAAGACAATTTCGTTACTTTTGCGATAAGGGTTGTGTACATCGCCAATGGCAAGCTGAGGGTAGAGTGCTGAGCAAATAATCAGCTTGATCAGGTTTATATCACGTTTGTCAAGTGCGGTTGCCCTGGAAACCAAGTTTTTGATATTGTTTGCCATGCTAAACTCCAGGTCGCGAATATCGTGTCCTTCCTCTATTCAACCTGTCATTAGATTGCTGTTCACAGCTCTTCAGAAAGAAAAAGGAAGCTACCTTGCCAATCCTCTTGCCCTTCATATTCTATAGCAAGTACTCGTCGCCTTTTACTGGATCTCTGCTCATACTTTTCCCGTCGAAGTTGGTCTCGTTTTGACTGATGCTCTTTCTATTTTTTTCTGGTCAACTATAGATGCTATATCATATGTAAAAAAGACCTACCTCGTCATCCGAGTCCTGATCTTTGAGCATGTCCAAGAGGCCAGGTTGGAAGTCGTTCAAAACCTTTTCAAACTGTCGTCTCATTTTGGCGATCTTTCATATATCGTTAATTCCTTGGTATTGCTCATTATGTGTTGAGAGGAGAGTACCTCATACAAGCGTTGTTCTTCCACACCATGTCTGCGACACCAGTTTTTCGATGTTACTTTGCGATCAGCTTTCGCATTCAACCACTGCTGCCATAGGTTCAACAACGTAAATGGATCACCGTGTTCCGAGTCCAAGGTCCTTCTGTTTCTGATAATATCACCATGTGCATCGGGAGACAAACGTGTAAACGGAGATTGGACGCTCATACTAGCTGCGATAGTAATCACTGGATCCACTAGATTGAATACCTAAATGCTCCATAAGTATAAAGAGTTGCTGATGGATACAATGCGTTACCGTAGCCATTAGCAGCATTTTGCCAATAATGGCATCCACAGGAAGATTCGCCAAGACAGTGCCGAGGCCCATAATATTCTCGGCGTGGTCCACCGCACCCAAGTTCTGTAGGAATTCCATGGATGCATTAATCGCATCTGCAGATGGCATCTATTCAGAGGATAACATCATGAATAACCGATGCCAAACAAGAAACCTGGAAAACACACCTCGACATAATCAAATGTTCGTGGATTTCCGAGCTCAAGCGCTTTGATTTGTAGCAACAAAGGCTCGAGTGGAGCACGTTGGATTTCCGGCACGGCGAAATCATTCATATGATTAAACTCGTTCTCGGAATACAAACGAAAACATTCTCCAGGACCCGTTCGACCACTTCGACCTGCGCGTTGCGTTGCACTTGCCTTGGATATCCAAAACTCGGACAACTTGCTCATGTTGGACATGGCATCATGACTGAGTTCCTTGACCTTACCCGAATCAACGACAAACCGAATCCCATCAATAGTCAAACTCGTCTCGGCAATATTCGAGCTCACAATACACTTTCGCACACCTTCCGGGGGTGTATCGAATACCTTTTCTTGGTCATCCACGGCGAGAGACGAGTGCAGCATCAAAATGATCCATTTCTTGCTATGTTCGGCATACTCTTTTAACGCATCCGCCAGTGCCGTGATCTCGTTGATACCGGACATGAATATCAGCAAGTCGCCACGCTCTGTGATGGGGACAGACTGGTCGATGTATTCAAGAACTTTCAAGTACGGCGAAGGATTGATACGTTCCGGTCGACTGGGCACGGATTCTTTGATAATGGCAGATTGGCGTCGAGCGTATGCTGCCTCATTGGTGAGATTTTTGTCGTCCTGACCTTGTTGCCAATAATGAGTCTTGACTGTATACATCCGACCAGGTACGTTGAGCGTAGGAGCGTCAAAATACTGCGCAAACAGCTCGGCATTGATGGTGGCAGACATCAACACGACATAGAGATCTTGACGCACTTTGAGCAAACGTTTTAGCAGCGCAAGCAAAAAATCGCTCATCATGTGACGTTCGTGTACTTCGTCTACAATAATCACATCGTACATTGACAGCAGCGGGTCAGCAGCATATTGTCGAAGGAGCAGACCTTCAGTGAGGAATAGTATACGGGTGCGCTTCGTCTGGGTGCCTTCGAATCGAACTTGGTACGCAATTTGTGATCCAAACTCGTTTTGTGTTTCGTAGCTCACGCGGCGCGCCAGGGACGAGCAGGCAATACGGCGCGGTTGAGTACATGCGATTTTGCGGTACCCAGCGTTCATGAGGATTTGTGGTACTTGGGTAGATTTGCCACAGCCCGTGTCTCCTGCAATCAACAAGACACGGTGCTGCGCGAGTGTATGCAGTATAGCGTTTGCGTACGGAGTGATCGGAAGCTCAGCACGATAAGCTTCCAGCTTCTCTTTAAGCTGAGCTGTCTTTTTCTGCTGAAAGTCGTTGAAAAGGACAAGCGTGTGTCGAAGCAATTCACCTTCAAGCCGCAACTGCTCAAACTTTTGCACTGACTTTGGATGCTCGGCCTGCAAGCTTTCCTTCAGCTTGAGATAAAAGCCTACAGCGTAGCCTTTTGGTTAGCGCATAAAAGTAAGCAGTAGAAAACAGTAACACCTTCAAACTCGTAATAGATGGGGGATCCACGTGGCATCATCCATGCAACGAGACCCTTTTTCTGGCGAGAAAAGAATATCTCGTCCGTCTCCGTGCTCCAAGTGTCGTTTTGCAGATTGAGCTTGCCACGATTGCCCTTGATATATGCTTGAGCCTCTTTGATGGCGCGCGATTTGGCTGCTGGATCGCGTAACTGTGGGAGTGAATGAGGACGGTCCGTTGTTTATGTTAAATGAACATACAATGTCGCCAAGATTCCACGATTTTTTGAATGCTGCTTCGTTTTTGATCAAGGTTCCATCAACGTCATAGCGTTCTTCAGGAATGTGTTGCTTTCGTTTCCGTGACATTATGTAGGCAAAAGAAAGAATTAATTTTATTTGCGTGCTTTGCTCTCATCCACGAGCTTGTGTACCGGTGGTTGCTGGCTGGCTTTGACACATTTCTCCCTTGTCATCTTTGACTAACTTTCGGTTCAAGTCATAAAGAAGCTGGTGTGTCATCAGATCACATTGTGTAGTAAGGTGGCTACTACCTTGGCTGTCGTTGCATACAGCTAATACTTTAGTTAAACCACTAATCCACCCAATTCGCTTTAAACTTGCTAGATTCCAAACACTGTACTGCATCTTACATTTCAGTAGAGTGTGACCGAGTTTAACGACAATGCTCTGAGTATGCGAAGCATCCAGAAGCGTAACCGCATACTAACTACAAAGCCAAGTGGAAGCACTCTATCCAATAGCTTTGGCCATTTCCATTTTGGACTTCGGCCCGACTGAGTTTGGAAGGAAAGTTGCAGTTATGATATGTTCATGCCAAGGCTTCCTTCTGTTTAACCAACAACAATGGCACAATCGCAAATCCCATTTCTCAGCGTGCCGTTTAAAAGGACCACAGACGTCGACTGGACATACCCACTCAAGCACTACATCGCTCATGTCTATCAGGAGGACCCAGAAAAATACAGCGAAGAAGCCTATACGCTTAATCGTCTCCGCCAAGACACGCGTGGCGCCGGCAAAGATCTAACTGGACGAGACTTACTATATCGTTACTTTGGACAACTTGAACTTCTTGACCTCCGATTCCCTGTCGATGAACGCAATGTGAAAGTTTTATTCAATTGGTGAGCCATATAACTATAGTCGCCAACGATAGCGCTGATCACCAAAGCTTAGGTACGATGCGTTTGACGGTCGTGCGATTGCTCAATACTCGCTGGCATACGAAAAAGCAAGCATTCTATTTAACATTGGAGCGACATTGTCTGCGATCGCAGCGTCACAAAACCGAGCCGAAGCTGAAGGACGCAAAAAGACGTTTCATTTCTTCCAAGCAGCCGCGGGCATATTTCAGTACATCAACGATAATTTTCTGCACGCTCCGTCACAAGATTTGAGCCGTGAGACAGTCAAGATGCTATGCGACCTCATGTTGGCACAAGCTCACGAATGCTTTTTGGAAAGCTCCATACGCGAAAAGAAACGCGATGGATTGGTCGCAAAACTGGCAAGCCATGCTGTGTGGGTCTATGGCAACCTAGTGGATGCGATGCAAGATGCTGTGGCACGTGGTGTGGGCGTTGAAAAGGCCTGGGTGACGCTTTGTCAAGTCAAGCACAAGTATTATCAGGCACTGGCTCAGCAACACAAGGCCGTCTTTTGTGAATCCGAAAAGCAGTTTGGTGAACAGGTGGCTCGTCTCCTAGCATCCGAAGGCGCTGCCAAGGAGGCCAGTGGGAAACTGGCAACAACCTTGATCAACCAGATCCAATCCAGTAACCATGCCAACGGCACCATACCTGCCGATGGTGGCATCGTCATGCAAGAACTGGCCAAGTCCATGGCTGCAACGTCCAAGGAAAAAGGTGCGGCAGCTACGCGCGACAATGATATGATCTACCACGACACCGTTCCTCAAGAATCCATCCTGACTCCGATCGATCGCTTAAAGGCAGTCAAGTCCATCCCGATGTCAGAGTTGTACAGCCAAAATGATATTGGCAAGGTAATTGGCCCGGATATCTTTGCGCGATTGGTGCCCTTGAGCGTTCACGAGAGTGCCTCCATGTACTCGGAGGAAAAAGCTAAACTGCTCAGAACCGAATCGGAACGGTGTGAACTAGCCGAGGCCGAATTGAAGACGTCTTTGGAGTACATGAATCTGCCAGGCTCGCTGGACAAGTTCCGAAAGCAGGAAGATCAGTCGTTGGATGAATTGATATCTGTGCCCAAGGACGTCAAGACTTGGTCAGATGAAATCGCGATTGAAGAATCAGCTACACGTACATCTATTCAGGAGATTGTGCAAACCCTGGAAGGGTTCAAGCGGCACGCAATTCAAAAACTGGATAACGCGACACTTGGCTTGGATCAGGAGATGCATGAGTGCGAGAAAATGCGGGTATACTTTCAAGGCCCACGTGAATTCTTGTTTTTTTACGCTAAACAACTCCTTTTGTCCCTCCTTTATGATGTAGGTTAAGTTTAGTGATCTGTGGACACAACAACCTTCTGCTCAAATTGCTGGCGATTTCCGACGCGACATCAAAAACCACCGTCAGACGCTTGAGCAGGCGTCCAAGTCAGATGATGACATCTTGCGCCGACGCGACACTGTTTCCAAGGATATCGACATCCTGAAAAAGGGCAGCAAGAGTAGTGATTTGGAGAGAGCGTTTACTGAAAGCGCATCGGCAGCGTTTGTTTCTTCTCAGAATGCGGCCGAAAGCTTGCTTGATTTGGATATGGGATCAGCTGCCAGCGGCGACATGAAGGCTAAAGTCAAGAAGGTTGAATCAACGTTGGAGAAGCTGCGTAACATTGAGAGCGAGCGTAAGGAGACACTCAACGATCTCAGGCAGAGAGCCATGGATGATGATATCTCAAACGTGCTCATCTTGAACAAGAAAACATCCAACGTCGAGCAGCAGATCTTCACAGCCGAACTGGAAAAGTACAAGCCGTATCAGCACAGAATATCTGCAACCATCCAGCAGCAGCAGCAGATCATCCGTGAACTTACAGATGCATTTAAGGCACTAGTGGAAGATAAGGACGCCGAAAAGCTGCAGAAGCGCTATACCCAAGTTGACCAGCGACGCCAGGCCGTCATTGCCCGGTTCAACACTGCGTTCACCGAGTATTTCAAGATCAAGGAGGATCTGAAGTAAGTGGTATTCATTCTCTTGTTTATGACAGGCTACATTTAACATGTGGCACAATAGCAAAGGAGTTCAGTTCTACTCCAATGCAATGGATGTCATTGAGTCGCTCTGTGGAAACGTGCAGCGGTTTGTTCAAGAACGGGATCAGGAGAGACGGCAGTTGGCTGAAAAGCTGGAGAGCGAGCAGAGCGTGCGCGAACAAGAATTGCTGAAGAAGAAGATTGACAGCTACGGTCCATCAGCTCCCAGTATGGAATCTGACAACATGGCCCAGTTGACCAACCAAGCACGCCTCATGTCATTGAGCACATCCAGCGCTGCCAACCCACCCGCTTTCAACGCACCAACTTCTTACCAGTCATATGGCCAGCCTCCTACTCCTACGACTGCTAGCGGATTCCAGCAGCCGTATGCACAATCCCAAGGGCCTCCTCCGCCATCGAATATACCATATCAACCTTACAATACCTCATATCAACAGCAGCAACAGCCACCAATGCTGCCACCCAAACCACCACAGCAGCAAATGCAACCTCAATTCACCTCCTCGGCACCTGTGTCATACCCGCCCCAGCAACCGCAACAACAATCGTACTCATACAATGCCGCGCCGAATTACGGCGACAACTACTACAGGAGCCCAGCACAGCAACCTTATGCATACCAAGCCCCAGGAAGCACGGTCGGTCCTGCCCCTCCCGCTCCTCCAGGTACGTATGGGCAAGCTCCACAGCCGTACGGCGGGCCAGGACAACAGCCATATGGAGCGTCTGGGCAACAGCAAGCATATGCGTCACCGGGGCAGCAACCCCAACAACAAAACCCATACTGGCAGCAAGGCAGGAATGGATCGTTGTTGGACTAGCAAGCATGTGATGCGATGTACAAGTATGAACATGTATATTCAGTTACGGGATCAAAACTTTAACGTAATATGTTTGCATGCATGCCCGTTTCCTCGGATATCTATCTTTTTTTTTTACTTTACATGACTGTATTACTGCTTGCAGTCCCTCCTATCTCATATCACTATTCTACCGCCTTTCATGGCCATCTGCTTTTTAAACGAGCGCATCTATGTAATTGTACAGCCATTCGCTAGGAAAAAAAAAGTTTCGCGTTTTCTTTTTATATATTGCTCCTACACGAGGAACTCATTGTTGGACAAAGCTAAAAAAAAAAAATAGGGGCTTACTTTTTCGCCCAAGTCAAGCAACCACCGATATCGGCTGCCCCTTCTGCGAAAGGGGACGGTTTGACATGGGCTATAGGTTTCGGGGGAATATCGCAAAAAAAAAAAAAAACTCGCATTCATCCCTCCTCTAGTAGCCGTGCTCCCTTTTCTACACCTCCCTACAGTCCCCCCTTCCCAAAACAAGGCAAAAGTATTCTATCTTGACACACTTTGTTTTCTTTCTTTTTTGTTCTCTCCTTTCCATAACGTATCTTCAATTATGGGTTGCTGTCAATCTGCAGAGACACAAGAGGGTAAAGCCCGCAACGAAGAAATCGAAAATCAGATCAAGCGCGATAAGCTGAACCTGCGCAATGAAGTTAAAATGTTACTGTTGGGTATGTCTAGCATAGCCTTAATTCCATATGTTGTCATGAAACTAAGCAACCATAAGGTGCCGGTGAATCGGGCAAGTCGACCATTTTGAAGCAAATGAAACTGATTCACGACGATGGATATTCGCTCGATGAACGAGAAGCATTCAAAGAAATCATTTTTTCAAACACGGTCCAGTCAATGCGTGTCATTTTGGAAGCCATGGACGATATGGGTGTTTCATTTACAAACAGTGAAAACCAAAAACATGCCACGGTTATTCTGGAGATGCCTCCACAGATCGAACGCGATTCATTGCCGCCAGAGGTGACACAAGCTGTCCGCATATTATGGAAGGATCCAAATCTTCAGAACGTCTTTGACCGAAGTCGCGAATATCAATTGAATGATTCTGCAAAATAGTAAGCTGTTAGCATGACCGTGTTCCTTGATATACTTTACTAATGGGTCGTGGTTTAGCTACTTTGATTCGGTAGATCGAATTGGTGATCCCAGCTACGTACCGACGGATCAAGACGTATTGCGCTCGCGTGTCAAGACAACTGGTATCACAGAGACAACATTTGTCATTGGAGATTTGACATATCGAATGTTTGATGTGGGAGGACAACGATCAGAGCGTAAAAAATGGATCCATTGCTTCGAAAGTGTCACGGCCATCATCTTCTTGGTAGCCATCTCAGAATACGATCAAGTTTTAATTGAAGACGAGACGGTGGTATGTTGTCGATCGTTGGAGGAAAAAAAACACGCTCTCAATCATTGTACTTAGAATCGAATGCAAGAAGCACTGACACTGTTTGATTCAATCTGCAATTCGCGATGGTTCGTCAAAACATCCATCATTCTGTTCCTCAACAAGATTGATATATTCAAGGAAAAATTGCCGAAACATCCGCTGGTTGAGAGTTTCCCCGACTATAAAGGTAAACTTGATTTTATTATTTTGGCATCTTAGAATGATGGCTAACTCCCTTATTAGGACCAAACGACTATGATTCATCAAGTGAGTATATTCTCAACCGGTTCGTGTCATTAAACCAATCCGACACGAAGCAAATCTATACCCATTTCACATGCGCCACAGATACCAAACAGATCAAATTCGTTATGGCTGCTGTCAATGATATCATTATTCAAAACAACTTGAGAGACGTTGGCCTCTTATAAAAAATAGTACTTAGTATATATATGTAAATCCCCAAATTCCCTTTCGTTCGTCACAATCTATATATTTGATTCTACAAAAAAAATAGTGTATGAATCACAGCAACCCCTTACAATAATTCATTTTAATTTATTATATATTTTCCTTCTCTCTCCTTGGTTACATCAGTGATGATCGCCAGGGTCCGTGAAACCCAGTGAAAGGAGTAATGGTTTGCCTTATGTGAATCAGAAAAGCATTAGCGGTGCGGCGCCTTTCTACTAGACCGATTTACTTTCCCAAATATGTTACCAGTTCAATTAAGTTTGACGATACCAAAGGTTAATCAACGTGGCTCGCACATTATGATAAATATAGAATATACGCCGCATGACTTTAATATTAAGTTCTTCTTTCTACAAAATGCCTGCATCAGGTTAATTAAACCCATGCATATGACATGTATCAATTGTGTACGGAATTTTGAAATGTATGTACGCGAATCAATATGTATGTATCATAAGTATTAGCTTTTAGTGTGTTTCTGCATGTTATTTTATCAGTCTACGCATGAAGATCATGTTCTCCTAACCGCTGTATCACAAACATAATGAAAACGAAGGAAATGGTAATCCTCTTTTGATATTGGTCCATTGACATGAAAAAGCCGCAATAACTTTTGCTTTGTGATTAAGTAGAAAATGCTGCTTTCGCCTTGTTCCACACGCAGTAACTGAAGAGCGATGATCCCATAAATCCGTTGCTCCATGACATTTGGTATATGCAGTAACTTTTTTCAAAAGGAGAAAAATATTTTCTGTACGTACCTGCAGCATTTGATTCATCAAAAATAAGCAGCACTTGCCATGGAAAGCATAATTAAAGGTAATTAGGCTAAGACTGTACTGCAGATGATGCGTGCTACATGGTATTGACTCGTAAAGTAATATACGTATATGATTTTAACAAAAATATGTGTAGCCATTAAGAGCTAAGAGACTTGTGGAAGCAACTTTACCAACAAAAACTTTGGATTCGCCACCTTTGTAATAGCAGGTGATGACGAAGATAGAATTCCATACGAGATTGCGCCGCAAAATCCTGCAGTGAGTGTCCAATCACAAAAGCTTCTAATTGTTCACGAGATGCAATCACAGTAGAAATATGACAAACGCTCTTACCTATGAGGAGAAGGGTGATGGAGTAAGCAATCTGCGCTTTATAAGAGAGAACCTTTAACAAAGTAAATCTTTACTTTAAATAGTGGAGCAATACGTATACATATGCATTCCAAAGGAAGGAAGGGAAGGAACATAGGTATAATAATACGAAACATAGTGCAGTGGAAAAGTATATATGTATGGCTAGCTGTCTATAATTCTATAGTTATGCATGATAATCTCGAAAAAAGGAATGTAAAAGGGCTGTATATCCTACTTCTGTGGCTGTAGCTATGGAAACGCTTGCCTGGATGCTGAGATCAAATAATGTGGGCTGTCGCGTTGGTGATAATATACAATGACATCATTACTACTGGAACTGCTGCATTCTGTCGACACCGACGCTGTCGTATAATGGAGATGTGTTTGAAGAGGTGTTGTCTGTCCACTCGACGGCAACGACGAGTCGACATCGGGAGAGGTTACCAAGTCAGGTGAATGATTGTCAGGCGTGGGTGGTGATGAGAGTGCAAACGAAGACCAATTGACGAGGGCGCGAACATTCACTTTGCGCTTGGCCGCCTTGACAAATAACTGCGGTGGCCGAACTCGGCTATGGCGCAGGTAATAGCTCTTGCAAGTCTCGCACCAATGGCCCGAGCCGCATATATTGCGATACCATTGATGCGTGTGCTGGATTCCACAGTTGGCACACGACTTGCGCACCTTGGTTGACACTGGGTCCTGGTCCACGCGCGTGCACCATCCTTTGGGATAAACCGAGTCCTCGTAAAGCACGGTTGGCACTGGCGGTGGTGCGAGGAGAGGAGGCACGCGGCAGGTATGCCTGCTTGCAATGATAAGACGTAGCGGGCGTGGCTCACCATGCTTGAGCTGGTATCGATAGCAGGCTACGCACAATTTGCGCCGTGATGCAGGTTTAGTGTTACAATTGTGACAAACGGGCTTGCATTTGGGCGGTCTGGGCGAATTCAAAAGCTTCATCAGCCGAGCATACAAATATGGCTGCTGACCTTGCCCAGGGCGAGGTAGCTGTGTCTGGTCAAGCATAGCCACGTCAAAAAGATAGTTTGTCAACTCGAGCGCCGCCCGTAACTTTTCAGTGTCAATGGCATGCACGTTGAATCGGAATAATGTGTTGATTACGTGATTCAGTCGGTAAATATGATCCTCCTTAGCGAACATTTCGTTTTCCAAAAAGCGAACATCGGTGCGGCCGGGTGTATTGTTATGCTGGGTGTAACGAAAAAGGTGCAAGAGCCAGGTTGGGAACAGAATGAAGGTGGGTGACACGTAGCTGTTTTTGGATTTGTCGGGTCGAAAGAAAACTGCCAATAGACGCATATGCTGGTTCAGCTCGATTGACCGAATGGGCCGTGACGCTTTGCCCATGCCGATATGGCATCTGAATGACCCGTTCATGTGACGCCCAATGACTTTAATGTGGATAGGGGTTTCTTTCAAAAGTAGGTTGTTGATCGAGTCGTGTTCGAGCATGGCGTCTGTCAATTTGCTGCGCCCGATCGCAGGCTTAAGGTGGAACCCGCAGCTGTGAAGATTGCGGTTCCATAACGCCATCAGCTCGTCGTCACGAATGGTTTGATCTGCATTGTTGCCATCGGATGGTATATCGGCAGGCTGTTGTGAAAGCAGATCCGCGATATCCATTGAGAAACAAGAAAATTTGACATGCGAATGAACCTAGGGGGTCTCTCTTTATATACTTTTCCATCCATTGATGTTGTCCTCCTATTTCAAATGAGGCGCTTCATGGCTGCAATTGTACATTACGAAGGACAGGAGGGATGCGTGGATGTACAGGTATGGGTAGCTTATTTTGGTTCAATGCCGAGTTGAGAAGTAACAACGACGCGGAGACTGCTCAGATAAAGTTATGAGATCGCGATACATCAATCGAGAACAAACTATTCTCGCATCGTGAGCTCCCCCTCGCATCCGACTTTTTTTTGTCGATGCTTCGTATCTTTGTATCGTCCAACGACACCCCGTGGAAATCAGTTTAATAAAGTTTCTTCTCATCTAAAAAGCCATATATGGGCCTGTATAATCCTTGTCATTAAGCAGCTCGTGTTACCGTTGGTTATCGCATGGAAGCACGTCTCCTTACATGATGCATTCATTTGGCAAAAACTCGACAGAAAAGTTTCCCTCCGATCTAGCGGTTAGGGACCTTGTTTTGCTTTTTTGCTCCCTATCCGCTTTCTCCACTTACCCAATCGACAAAATGTCCGGGTTTCAGGAACAAGGAGAGCCCTTAAAACCCATATAGAATTCACGGTGACGAAAATGTCAGGGTACGTAAGTGAACTTTATCTACCTACGATGCCGTGCAAGTATACACGTCTGTGGCCGTGTATTAGAATATCGAAATTGGAACTGCTTCCCAAAACGTGATTAGGGTTACGGGTCGCATGTTACTTTTTTTCAAAGAGCTCGGCCCAAAATTCTTACAGTTAAACTTTCTGGTTGCATCCCGTCATCAATATTGTCAGCAATGGAAGGGTAAATTTCCTGCGATATGTAAGGTCAAACACGGATCCATCACATTTCAGATCGATGCTAGCTCTTTATAATGCAGGGGTACCTTGCCCAAGTTGATGTAAAACGGTGCACCAGCGGCCTAGTCCCGTTCTTTGTTCGCAACAATAAAGAAGAGGGACCTTCCCTCCTTTTCAGCTTTGTATATAGGAACGGGTTATTCTTACTACATTCAGCCTTTTTTTTCTACCTTCGTTTTTTTTATTTTTTTTTACCTGAAAGCAGTCTTCACAGCAGTTGCAATTGCGGGGCGCGGAAAAAGAGGTAAAGCGCAAACAGCTTGGCAGTATTGTTGAGTTTATTTGATCAAACAATGAATCGTTTAAATTTGATATAAAGCTTCTCGTTACGTGCAGATCGTACTTTCCTGAAAGAGAGATAAGGAGCGGAAGGGAGTTTAGAGACGCTCATTTTTGGTAGCGTGTTTTAAGCCTAAATTTCCGACAAATGTACACGTTGCTCAGCTTTATGTAGGAGTAATAGTGATAAACTAGTTTGGCTACTTCACAAATGAAAAGCGAGAGCATAAGAGTGAGGAGAACAGCAAAAATCGGTATTCCTTTGCCAATGATCGAGGTGCTACTTGGTCCAGTGCCCTGCATTATGCACGGCAATTAAAGATGTGACAAGTTTCTTGTTGATCCCATTATCGATTCCCACCTTCATACTCGAAAAAGCACAGGATTTGAAAATCATTTTACTGTCATTAATGCATCACATATTTCATGCTTAAACCATTTCCCACGCAACCTTACTTTTTTGAATTTGTAAGATCTTTCGGTGAACCTTTGAAGCTGGATATTGCCGTGTCTCAAATAACTGTATACATATCCGGGCAGATAAGATTTAGTTGGCACTGATGTATTTTAGTAAGACGTTGTATGGAGTCCATGCACACACGTGCATATAAGAAAACCTGTATTACTTCATCATTTACGTAAGGTGGAATGCCAACGAGAAGCACACCAAAAAAAATCCGATTCATTGTTTAGGTCATCCTTGCATTACCGAGAAACAGGAGAGCATATCAAAAAGTTTTTTTTTTTTTCATGGAGCTCATATTTCTGCTACTCCCATTCTCTCCTCATCAAATTTTGATTCACCTTGAGGAAAAAAGTTTATATGCACCAACTGTTGCTTATGCTCTCTCGTTAAGGATCAGTGTGCATGTATTAATCAAACACGTTCTTCAGGGACGATTTTGCTTTTGGCAACGTTTCTTGCAAGAGCTTCTCCTTGCTAAAGCGGCGAGGCCCTTGATTATGTAGTATTAAATCCGATATACAGCAGATTCTACGTTAAAGGTTGACCATAGGCAGATCCAAGCAAGTTTTATACCGCCTCCTTAGAAGACCGGATTTCTGTTATTTTGAGGAGACCGACGATCATATATCGTACTATAAACAAATGTGCATCACGGTAACCACGAACGAAACTAAGATATTACGAGGTCTAAGAAGCAAACCATGTTTTTATTTCTCCTAGTATTTCATGTGCCATATCGTGGTAGCGTAGGTTTAGGTGGAACTGAAATGGGACGCGAAACCTTCTTACTTTGATAAGCTTAATATTCTCAAAGAACAATATCAGCCTATATGTGGCTTTCAAAAGTTCCACATAATAGCGTGTAGGGGTACGTGAAGTTTTACTTTGTCCTGGAATGTGGTATATAGTTTGTCGACAAACATGCGTTTTGAGATGATGATGAGTGGCACACTCCTATATTTGTGATATGCATCATTGAAAGAGGATGTGCATTGATCTAGGACCATTCCTTCCAAACCCGTGTATAAATCCGGTCAGCCTACTATGTAATGAAGCTTGAGATTGAAAAACAGTTGGCCCTGTGAAGACATGGCAGCACATGCAGAATGCAGCAGTCTGTCCTGGTATTATGAAAGAGGAGAACCAAGATCATGGACAGCACTTTCAAACCAAGAGGTCAACATTATCCACGAACTGGAGATTACCTCTAATATCAAAACTTTTGGGCAAGAGATCACATTTGGGCGTGAAATATACGTTCATTCTCTGTTCTGTCACTGAAGAAGGTTATAGAACATTGAAATAGTATAATGGTGTCCTTTTGTGGTCGATCACGGGATCATATACGCCCGTTGTACACTAACATGACGTTGAATTTGAAATATCAACGATTAGTATGTTGTTTGGTGATGCGAATAATAATACACCATAATTTCATTCAAGTAACTGTTGGTTATTGCAGTAAAGTCGACGCTAGGTACTTTTCAGCTAAATATATTTCCTTTTTTTAATGCACATTTCGCCATTAGGATATCTGCTTCTAGTACTGTATATGTAATGCTGGGTAGGAGTGTCTCCGTCCCCTGTCAATACTATAGAAACGGGTACTCCCTGGAAGCTCTAGTAACTACTTCAAGCTCCGGAGGAACAGTGCCATCGACTTTCGAAAGAGTCAGAGCTGCTTCAAAGCATTAGTATATGCAATTAAGTACATAGTCGATCTTACCATCGCTTATCTCGAATACTATTTATACGAAAAAAGAACATCATTCCATATCCTAATTCATTTATAAAATGTATAGGATAATTTATCAATGGTATACGAGCTAATACAACTAGCAATCGAGATACAGCTAACGGGCATATCTAGCTCTTATCTGTGGAGCCTTTTTGCAAAGCCTGTTTGGTACGTTCATTATCGGGAGCATTATACTATCCTAATTGCTGCGTAATTTTAAGCCAGTACTTTGCTTTTACTAGCTATGTTCTCGCTTTCTCTTGGAGGAAAGAGAAATAGTTGTACATATGTATATTGTACAGGATAGTAAAGAGCAGTGCTAACCTTCTGATCAGGGATACTCTTTCAAGCCAAGGATTTGACGAGCCCTAAACTATCCGCTCTTAGTACGCATATGTCGGTCTTGCGCCATAGATAGCATTACACCTACTGCCTTTGCTACTTGACCCTGTAAAAAAGTAGTGAATCGTTACGTAAACGTGTATTGCTCCGAATTATTAGTGATGATTTCAGGTGCCAACTTTCTTGTCATTGATAGTGAAGATTGGAAATGCACGTATATATGATTTGAATCCTGAGTCGGTGTTGTTTTATTTTAATATTTTAGGCATATGTAGCCTGCTGGACGCTATTGACAGATAAGCGAGATCACTACCAGCCAATAGTATGGTATGGATTATCAGGGTAGCGAATATTGTATAAAATGTCTTCTCCTTTTCTTAATTATATCAACAGGCTGATATACTCTATCCAATGTTATTACTACCGAGTTTTAAATTACGTAGAAACTATCCTAAAGTTTTGATGGGCATTTGTCTGTATTGCCATGAAGGTACTAATCTGTCACTAATGCAATATCTGGTTATTTGACAAATACAGGGATGGATATAGCAAATGCTATGTATGCAAAAGTTGAAAGCGTTCATGCTGATGAAAAGGAGATTGTGAACCTGTCAGATGATTCCGCAACACATATGGCACAAGCACCTTGCTACAGTCATTTACGGAAATAATAGGTTTCTTGTTACCCCCATTCTCCTCTTATCTTTTTGGACAACCTCGGGAAAATAGCAATATGCATAAACACCTTTGTGAGCATTTCTTTTAAAATCCCTCTGTATATACGTACTGCGGACGCACCACGTTCTCTTTCAGGGGTTTCAGATACTGAAAACTTCTATAATGTTCTTTCCAATGACATCCCCTTCACAATTAGTAATGAGCTTGACTGTGGTGCTTTTTGATTGGTAAAAACAAGTAGTATGAATGATTTTTAAGTGAGTGAGCCCTGTTTTTCTATTAGCTCCAGTATACTTCCATTGTTGACGGCTACTTGTGCTGGTATTGTATGACAAATAAATGTGTATTACAGTAAACATGAACGAAGTCGATGTGATACATGATCTAAGAAACAGACCATGCTTTTGTTTCTCGTGGCATTTCATGTGCTAGATCGTGCTAGCACAGATTTGAGGTGGTACCAAAGTGATACGCATCACTCGCTTTTTTTTATAAGTCTTCCATTTCCAAAAATAGTCTACTCGGAATTCATATAGTACGACAACGCTATGCTGCTTTTGTGTTTTATACCTTAATAGATAGCATGGGTTTGAACAAGTGAGATCCTCCTATAGGTATCCTATGGATCCCTGTACAATATATAAACTAGACTAGGGATATCTATGCATCGCAACTAAGGTACAATCCAAGCGACGACGAGACCAATAATAATTAAGCTTCTTCTGTCACATTAAAAATAGGTTGAGACACATCTGGGCCCTAAGTAGTCAAGGGAGCGCCTGTAAAAAGTGTAGCATCCTGGTATAATGAAAAGGAGAGAATCGATCGTCTATAGTACTCCTTTCAAGTTAAGGTTGGCTATGTTATTCTGGAACCATAGCTTGTTTACAGGAGAAAGAACAATTTCGAGCACGAAATACGGATCCAAAAGAAGAGGGTACATCTTTTTTTTCATCTACATGATGAAGCAATGTGGATGCGCACCCTTGAATTTCCAAAACTGGCATCCTTTCTGTAGTTAATAATGGTATATGCACGATGGCTGACATGCCGCTGAAAGCAATGTGTTATCCGTTGTTAATATGCATTATGCTTATATTTAGTTACATAGTTACTTATTCGTAGTAGCCACACTGATGACATTTTCGTAACGGGGTTTACTCCTGTTCTACATGGACTACGCTTCGAGGTAGTACATGTGTTGTAAAATCTCTATATATTAACATATACATACGTAGATGATGTAATTCTTGAATGACCTACATACGCAGGGCAAATGTGCAATGCTACTAAGGGCGCCTTCTCGGGTTGGTGTTACTCAACTCCCTTTGAGCTTTTATATACGCATATCCTATTCCATACAAGTAAATTCAGTCTTTGAAAACTATTCGTACATATCGAATACCGAGGCCCGCGAATCATTATCATCTGGGACATTCAAAGTATGGTATACATGATATGCGTTCTAATTCTCAACAACGACAATGGGTTATACAACTGTTTAACTTTTTTCAACTGTTGCGCATCCAACTCATTGACAGGCGCGTATCCTGCAAGAGGTAACTAACATACGAGAGAATAGTACAGTTTTCTTGGCATTCGGTGCGAAAGAGCGCTGGGGTGGTTCCATTACAGATTTCAGCGGCATTTCTCCAAGTCAAGGAAAAATAGGGGAACGGCTAAATGCACCCTCCCTCTGGGCACCCCCCCTCTATCACTTGTGACGTAGACAATCAATTTTCAGTTTGAAGTGCACCCCCCCCCTTCACTCTCGACATCATCAACAGAGATTTGACATTCATTGCAAATCAGCCCTTGCAAATTCACTGAAAAAAAGTACTCGTGTTATTGATGCCGATTAAATAAATAACAAGCATATACAGCATGCTGCTTAATCAGAGCTCACTTTACTAACTCGTGTAACAAGTTGTAACATAACCTTTACCGAACTTGAGATTGCCATGAACAATTACGAGCAAACCGATCATATTATATTGGATATATAAAGATATAAGAAATTATAAATGAGGAAAAGCAAGTGAGTAATCTTGAAGTTGATGTCGTCGGCAGATAGAGGAGTGCCCTGGATATAAGCGCGGCCAAGTGATTTTCGCACGTGTGTTGTATTCAATATGATAATAATGGGCGCCGTACAGCTGTATAACTCCAGGGTGTGGTGCAGGTAAGTGAAACATTGGTACATAAAGAGACGAGCCTTCATTAGCATAAAATGCCAGTGCTACATTATACGTGTTTGCAGCAATAACTGAATCTTCAGGTATACAGAACCAGTTTCGAGGTGTCGTTGGTGAGTCACGGTTGTTCAGACGATCAGAGGCTCGTTTAAGATCGTTTTCACCAAAAAGAACTAAATACAGCGGTAGGCGAGAGTTAAGATGCACTAGCATCTCTTCCTTCACTTCCCTCCACTTATTCTCATCATGCTTCACCACCATGGCGATAGCGCGATAGCCACAATTACCATCATCTTCCACATTGTTGATACTAATGATTGCATTGTGTGGTGCAATAGGATCCAGAATATGGCGATACTTTGCAAGTGTGCTTTCGACGGCTGGCTTTGAAGATGGTACCGGTGTAGAAACTGACTCTCCATTACGCAGGGTTGACGAGCTGTTACCTTTCCTAGATAAAATGCATAAGTAGTTATAATCTAAGAGAAAGAAGAGAAATAGGTATCATATTGTGCTAAATACTTATAAGCGTTCATACCAGAGATTAAGAGCTTCCTTGCCAAACAAGGTTCTTGCTTTTTTCGTAGATTCTTTATCGAGAATCTCGGCAAGTATCATATCACGCTTGGTGCTACGACCTTTTGTTATCACCTTCCCTTTAGGAGGCTTTAACGCTTTTAAGTCGACGAAGGAATCGCTTGTAATCGCTTGAAGTTTCGTCAGGAGTGTCTGTTGCTGTTGCTGATCTGTATAAATATACTGAAGCTGCTCTATGCGATACAGTTCAGTAGCAATCTGATCGTGAACTGTTTCAGGTATATAATCTGCCGCGGTTGCAAGGATAGAGCCATCATCAGTGTTAACCGTGCCATCATCTGAACATGTTTTCATGTGTGGATCAACTTCAATGAAAAGGTAACATCAGTAATATTACTTCCAAACGGGAGTGATACTTTCTTCTTACATGTTTCAGATGGGAAAAAGTGCCAACGTCGCGGAATTGCTGTTAACGGGATTTCACCAGAAGGCGGAAGCATGTGGCAACAAGGTATATCGAATTGATGCTTGATAGCACACTGACAGTGTATGGTCTGCATCGTGTTTACTCGTGCGATTTCCTGTATGATTTTATCAAACGCAAAACGGGAAATATTGCCACGAAGAGCTTTAAGCCGCTGTGCATCTTTCTCGGCAATATGTGAATCAAATCCGAATGTTTCGCTGTCGATCTGTTTGCGAAGTAGATCATTCTAATGGCCACAAAAGGAAGTGTTAACTGTAATGTTAGTATATGTACCCTCATTTACATGGTATTGTGAAAACCTAATTACACAATTTTAGCTGGAAGGTACCTTAATGTTATAGAACTGATTAAGTGTGCTGAAAGCGAGATAGAAACTATTAGACGCCTTTAGATTCTTTTTCAGCTCTGCGTGTGCACCTTCGACACAATTCGTGGTGGTGTTGCCCAGATGAGGGAGTCTTGCAATATATTTTCCAACCCACCGTTCCTTCATCTTGAGTTTCCTACACATTACATTAAAAGTTTTAATTTTAACCAGTATCCATAGGTACTCTTTTTAAGCACTACTTCTCCAAATAGGATGTGGCCTTTTGAGGGAGGCGACATTTTTTCAAGGCTTGCTCAAAGAGTTGGACACCTTCAGCATATGTTTGATCATTGGCGATCACTGTAAGCCCAGTGTTTTCATCTGTCATCTTTGTGATCATCATCTTATTGATTCCATGCATGCAAGTGTCGAAATCGGTTTCTGCATCGAAGAGCTTTCGTAGGTTGACTTCGAAGTTTCGGCGTAAGTGAATCTGGCACAGAATCTTGTGAGAGGTGGGGAAGATCGTATCTAAAGCGTTCATTACTGCAGTTTCACTGTCTGTAACGAACACTTTTGGTGGTTGGATGTTTTTTGCTGCTGGCCAGACGACAGATTCAAGGCACTGAACAAACCACTTATACGTGTCGTTGTCTTCTCGTAATATCCAACCTCCAGCGATGAAAAAGGTCTTCAATTTATGTTTACCGACATTTGAAGTGCCCGTAACATTGATAAATGGCAGCTTATGTTTGTTTGTCTGTAAGTTGCGTCAATACAAACAATATCCGAAAGTTGTCGCGCCATTGTAATTGCGTCCTTGTGAGCAAAAAAGATCGAATGCAGAGTGGACTCTCCGTTCATATCATGGTGCGCGATAAATCGATGTTCATAGTTGTTTCCTTCAAGATCATTGATAAGATTGAACATCTGGTGATCCGGATCGTTGTTGAAAACAATTTGTCGCAAGTTAGAGATATCTTTTGGAGTCGATCCTGCACCACGTTGACGCAACGAATCACTAATAACTGCATTTGATGCATGTGCCTCAATAAGAGTCAAAGCATGCTGGCGGTTTTCATGATTTAGGCGTCTGGTTCATCGGATACGAGAATTCATCCAAGGCTACACGGTGGTTGTGCTCGTTGTTGATGTTCACGATCTTCCATTCACCTCCAGATTGGATTCGTACCGTAACTCGAAATGGGCAATCAATGCGTTGCGAATCTCGCTTTCTTGCTGCTCCTGGTGCACTATTTTTCGAGTTGTCGGTTTTATCCACCTGAATACTCGAAGATGTATGGCGTGGAAGACCCGAGTGTCTGCATATCATGACAAGCCTATCATCTCACTTTTCCTCGTAGATGCGGAAAACTTGTTGGCTTTTGCATATTCTCGGATCGCAATACGAGCATTCTCCATGGTAGCGAAGTGATCGCCAATATTAATGGAAGCGCTGTTTGATGATTCGGCCGACCTTGATGAAAAGTTGAAATAAATCTCGAGATGGAGAAGAGAGTGTGAAAACAATATGTCCGAAGAAGGTTATGTTACAACTTGTTACACGAGTTAGTAAAGTGAGCTCTGATTAAGCAGCATGCTGTATATGCTTGTTATTTATTTAATCGGCATCAATAACACGAGTACTTTTTTTCAGTGAATTTGCAAGGGCTGATTTGCAATGAATGTCAAATCTCTGTTGATGATGTCGAGAGTGAAGGGGGGGGGTGCACTTCAAACTGAAAATTGATTGTCTACGTCACAAGTGATAGAGGGGGGGTGCCCAGAGGGAGGGTGCATTTAGCCGTTCCCAAAAATAGTGATCCAATAAAATGACCTTTCTCAGCTCTTTTCGTGCGTCATTTGTGTGGGAACGAGGCCAATTTTTGCTTTCTTTTTCTCGCTAAAAGAAGCGCGTCATCGGATGAAACAGATCGGTAAACGATGATGGACCGATCTAACACTATAATTGCCTTCTTGTGCTTTTGTTCCATTATGCGGCAATATTTACAAACTCACTCATGCAAGAAAATGGATCTTTTGCAATCTGTGTTTGAGTAAAAGTTTTTTTTTAGAAAGGCAAAGAAATCTTGGCCATTTTCCTTGAAGGGTGAAGCTGTTGTCAACCCACAGCCAATGATATTTATTGAGTGACCACCACGGTGGCACGATCATTATACCGAGTTGTCATCGTTGTGGGAGCCACAGGTCGCGGACGTATAGACCATTTGAAACTGTAAAGCGTCATGTGAAATGCAAAGGCAACCCGAAATTCCGAGGATCAACAAAAGAAGACGAAAAATTTCTTTCGTTTCTATGCTGATGCCGTTATTCCGACCATTCGTGTACCCACGATGACGATCCACCATCTTTTTCTGTAAAAACAGATATGGCAACTCAACTCCTAAAAATAGCCAGCGCCCATTGTGTTCCTAGACCCCCTTCATTGTGTTAATCGGAATGGTGCAACGTTATGTTATATTACAGTTTGATGAATTTGACAGAAACTCACGAACAAAGTCTTTTTTTTTCTAACGAGACCAGTACATCTTATAATAGTAGATACATAATTTTTTTTCCAAAACACGCAATATAACAAATCGATCCAAAAGAATTCTACTAGTCCATTTATACACTTTTCAGCGATACCGCAAATGTAAAACCGGATTACACAGGTCCAGCAGCAAGAAATCAAAGTCAGCGTCACCGATGGTTGACAGGTATATAAAGACTGGATGCTTTGCGTGAAATCTTTACTGTTCTCTTTACTACTATATCTACTACAGTACATACTATACATCTGTAATCATGAAGTTCTCGTACGCTATTCTTGCCACTCTCGCTTTTGGTATGGTCTCCGCTCAGGGTGGCGGTCGCTGCAACTGTGATCCCGCCGATACCCAGTGTATCTCTGCCTGTGGTATGTATCCAAATACTGGACAATAGACGAGCTTGATATTCAAAATTTTTTCTCTCTCATTAGTAACTGGCACCAATGACTGCGTTACTGAGTGCAAGAATGATACCGCGTGTTATGAGCAGTGTGTCCAAGGTTGGCCCGGTGTTGGCCAAGAGCCTTCTGCCACCAATGGCGGTGGCGCTTCGGGCGGCGCCTCTCCTTCTGCTTCTGATGATGCCTCTCCTTCTGGCTCGGATGGTGCTTCTCAACCCTCTGAATCGGCTGATGAATCTGGCGCTTCTCCTGCTCCCACTTCTGCTCCTTCAGACAATGCTAGTCCCAGTGAAGGTGCTGGTGCTAGCGCTTCTGGTGATGCCGAAGGTCCTGAATCCTCTGCTGAGGCAAGTGGTGAAGCCGCGGAAAACGAGGAGGGTGCTGCTGGCCGCGTTCAGATATCAGCTCTGGGTCTTTCGGCTGTCGCCGTTGTTGCTGCCCTTGCCCTCTAAATTCCAGCATCTTACGTACATGCATAAACAAATCATCACCATGTAACTTACTACATTTAGTACTCTTTTCCCTTCAATACACCAAATATTCCCAGTTATTCAAACCGTATTTACATTAAATGCTATTTATTGCGAACTCTATGGAATTTGTGAGCTTTGGGAAGTGAGATTTTACAGTGCGGAGAGTGCTGTATACCTAATATCAGGCGATTTCAGTCCTTAACATGATTGGCAACTATGCTGCTGGTTGCACGAACACGATGCGTCCGTGAATTTGAAAGTTCTAATTAACCGAAACAAGCGTAGTCTTGTACGACGCTCACGGTATATTATACCTCACTTTCCGAGAAATTGTTGGGAAACGTGAAGAATTACCATGCTTCTCTCCGGAAAATGGCAAGTCTTAACCTTGATCTTAATTTGCAGGATAATAAATGATAATATCAATCGATTTCCAAGTTAAAGATGTATATGATGCGTGCTGATAAATAAGGATTCATGTGGGAACATTCGTCATTTGTTAAAATGACATGGGTACCTAATAATGTTTTTCGATCCAAAGGAAGAATGGTACGCATTCACCTGCTCATCCGGGTTTTTGTCCAAAGCTTGTCTATATTCGTACAAAGTTGCCCGAGTTTTGTAATACTGCAAGATGATGCAGTAATAAATATTAGCGTCGTGCTTCCAATGAGCGGGGTATGATACATCAGCTATTTGCTTACTCTGACCATACCTGAAAAAGATTCATAAGAGATGATCATAATGTGAGTTAAAAGAAAGTGTGAATTAAGCCTTCAGTGTTTACGTATGGCAGACTCAAAATCTTACGCGCTTCAAATCAGGTTAAGTGACAAGAGTTAAGAGATTATCGAAGTGGGTGAGTAGAACTACTTATGAAAAACGATGTTTCTTTACTCTGTCGATCTACAAGTCTTCCACGACATTTCAAAAAAAAGCCCCCATCGATCGATGTGCCATTCTTGTTATACGCGCCCTTCCTTATTGTTGACAGGATCGTGCCAATTGCTGTTTAGGGGTGTTCGTTACAGTTGCCCAAAGTGGTCCGATTGAATCGAGATCAACTTTGTCAAGTTATGATATTGAAGTGCATCCAGGGAGCATCGCAACACATTTTATCAAAATATGGTAATACTTTGTTCTATTAGGAGAAGTTCTTTCAAATCATTCGATTCGATCGCAGAAACACTCCCTTTTGCACATCAACCGTGGCTTGCACGCTTTTGGCACTGGTTCATTCTGATAGGACGATGAAGACCTCTGCGGTCCTTATTACCATGCATTTGGTTTGCGTCCCTTGGTTCGTGATGGTCAAGCACAGCTGCAAATACTTCGATGCTCCGGTAGCTTTATGCTCCTATTATAACCCGTTCATCTATAATTTCGGGAGCAACCTGTCCATGGTCTTAACGACTCCCTGCTGAAACACATCGCGGCTATGTCATTGACAGGAGCCAAGGAATAGAAAGGTGCCCGCGCCAAGGGCTGCTTTTGAAGCATTTTCTTGTGCGTATAAAGTCAAAAGTAGCACCTGCGTGGAAAACCTTTGCCAAGTACGGGGATGCTCGTGCGATAGACCCTGATTTTTATCTTATTTAGTGCTATCAAGGGGGTTTAGATAATGTATACGGCCAGCGATGGATAGACATTGTGTACATGGCGTGTCACCAAATACGATTATAGCTTTAGTTATACGCACCGCTTTCCCCTTTATTCAACTGAAACGAATATCTGTATGCATGATCTCGTTTGACTTAAATTCCAAACAACTTCCTACGTAGAGTCATGTACTAGCAGCTTTCCACTGATAATGCGGAAAAAGGTAATAGTACGTAGAAATCAGAGGTACTGATGTTCCTGAAAATATCTTTAAGTCTCCTGCTTTCTTAGGTCTTATATACGCAGGCAATGATACGGCTTTTTCACGCGGTTTTATCTACATGAGTATAACTCAAGTCGATAGCCAATACGTTTCTATCCGTGGTATCGTAATCATTGATTTGTGAGTATATCTACTACTTTTTTAAAGAAAGTACGAGATGCGTATCAACATTATGATGATATACTAGGAGAATTTCAGTGCTTACAACGGGGCAATGGAATTTATTGTACATGGTCAGATCTTTCTCTTTGCAAAACTGCGAAAACCCGCCGCAAGAGACGAGGCGCATATATAAAGAACGGTGCCAGATTATTTTTCAAGAAATATATTTATCATGATAGCATCGACGAATACAGTGACCCATTAAGGTAGAAGAAGCCGTCAAAAACAACAGCAAGCTCTGCTTTTGCTGGCTTTTCCAGTGACATGGTGATTTTGGTAAAAAAGTGAAGTAACAAAGTTACGTACTCTGTCAAGATCAGTGGAACATTTATAATTTGTGCTGGGACCATGACGTGAATGTCTCCATTCAATCAGAGGATTCATGGAATGTACAGAAATGTAGCACTTCTTTATTGGCATGGAACATAATAATTGGATTTAGGAATGAAGCTGTCACGAAAATCATTGTTGGTGCAACGAACGGGCGTTTTTTGTTTAGAGGCCAAACATGACGCGTTTGAATTTTTCACACGGGTTCCCTGCAGTTACCAGATAGGATGCATATTTGTGACACTAGACATAGCAACAGTTAAAATGCAATACCTTGGACGAGAGCAACGGAAAGCGATGATTTGAATACTAGTAATAATAAAAAAAGCAGGTAATCAGAGCGGCGGCAAATATGGCGGGCCTTGAATATCGTTGCTTTTGCGGGTGGAGGCGTGGTGAAAAGAAGACCATCAGCCGCCGTACCGAATTCCTTCCTTTTTTTCTGTGCACCTTAGTGTCGTAAGTAGTGAACGATGGATGCGGATGGGAGTGAAAAAACGATGGATAACCATGATGGATGAAAGGATGGATGGATGGATGAATCGATTGAACTGACTGTATGACCGAAAATAATTAGGCTTTTTGATATAAAGATGTCCAAGCTTCCTACCAGTAAGTTATATATATAACGAACGACCGGTACGTCTGTCAGCCAACTTATGAATCGATTACAGTTCTTAGCCCCACCGAGGAGGATATCCAGCTCTTGTTGAGCGCTCAGTGCCACATTGGTACCAAGAACGCCACCACCCGCATGACCCCCTATGTGTACAAGCGCCGCGCTGACGGTAAGTTTTTTTTTTCTTGTCTTTATAACATATATAAACCACGTTCAGAGAGCTCATTTCCGATAATTAGGTATCCACATTCTCAACCTCGGCAAGACCTGGGAGAAGCTCATCTTGGCTGCCCGTATCATTGCGACCATTGAGAACCCTCAAGACATTGTTGTCATTTCGGCTCGTCCCTATGGCCACCGTGCTGCCTTGAAGTTCGCCAAGTACATTGGTGCTGAAGCTGTCGTTGGTCGTTTCACTCCCGGTACCTTCACTAACTACATCACCCGTTCGTTCCGTGAGCCCCGTTTGATCATCACCACTGATCCCCGCACCGACTTCCAGGCCATCAAGGAAGCCTCGTACGTCAACATTCCCGTCATTTCGTTGGCCGATACCGACTCGCAGCTCCAGTTCGTCGATGTTGCTATCCCTACCAACAACAAGGGTAAGCACGCTCTTGGTTTGATCTACTGGTTGTTGGCTCGCGCCGTCTTGCGTCTCCGTGGCACTTTGGACTACGAGACCGCCTGGGACGTTATGGTCGATATGTTCTTCTACCGTGACCCCGAGGAGGCTGAGAAGGAGCAGGAGGCTGCCGCCGCTGCTGCCGCTTTGGAGGGTGACTTTGATGCCGCCGCTGCTGAGGCTACCGGTGACTGGGCCGTCGAGGGTGCCGCCACTGAGGGTGTTGCTGGCATCGCTGCTGCTGCCACTGCTGACTGGAGCGCCCCTACTGACTGGGCTGAGGATGGCGCTGTCCCCACTGCCAACGCCAACTCCTCCTGGGACGCATAAATTTTTTTGTTTTCGATAAATGTCTTTAATTAGAGGTGTCATAGAAACAAAAAAAAAAGTAATTTAATTACCTGACACGTTCACGTGTTTTCGGAATGGTGTCTGATCTAAGCATGATGACGGTGACAAGTCGATATCTGTCCTGTGGCTGTAAATTAGCATCGTCGTGGCGCGTGCACCGTAACTCTGCCCTTCCAGGGGTGGTACTGCTCTCATGACTTAATCGTTTCCGATGGATTCTGGCGATAAGTTTGAAGGTAGTAGGTGGTGCGCACTTACAAAAAAAAATGTAGTAAGCGCCTATTGGACACCATTGCATTGCATGAAAGTGAAATGGAGCGTTCTTTTAGATCTTCGTCCGTTTGTTTGCTTCGTTTCAATAGCACCCAAAATGCCTTGTTTTATGAGTCTCTGGAACGGTCAATGCTCGCTCAATGCAACAAGTAATTCCAGTCGGTATTGGGTACGCACGGTCACTAACGAGCGAGACAACCACAATGATCACAGCAAGAGAACGATCACTCTGTCAATGTTCAAACAAGAGAAAGGCTGATGGAAGAAGCGCACGGAACGATCACTATGGACCCAGAACGGGTAGGCAAACCACATAGAGAAACATTGCTAGATTTGTGGTCGCCATGGTGATCAAACAAACATTTTAGGTTACACAGCATTCAACGAAAAGATAGGTAGGTTCATGCATAAACCAATTAAGGCCATGTTTAACAAGCACAGAGGGCTGCCCATCCGCAAATGACCTGTGGAGCATCATCTCGGCGTGGGGATCGTTTAACGCAACACGAACGAAATATACTGCGATCTACGCCATGGCCACAAACACTTGGTCAATGCAATCCATGCATGCCGAGTGCGATAATGCGCATCGTCTGTCGGCAGCTCTGCAATTGTAGCCAAAGTCAGGTGGAATAGACTGTAATTTAAATTGGTTTATAACGACAGGATACCGTGTATATTAGACGGTTGCACAGAAATAAGGGCGGCGATATGTTTGTACAAGCTTTAAGCTTTTTTTTTCTTCGTTCTTCAGCCGTACCACGTTGCCGAGAGACGCTCATTACTCCTTTCCTCTCCTTTTATAATGTCCAACAACGATTTTGGCAATCCTTTAAAGAAATTCAAGCTCGTATTTCTCGGCGAGCAAAGTGGTAAAGTAACTACGAGTCCAGACTACGAATGACTAGAGATGATGTGTTTTTCAATTACTTGATTCGCTAAAGGAAGGCTTTTTTTTTTTACATTGCGGCTTTCTAGTCGGTAAAACGTCGCTTATTACGCGGTTCATGTACGATACGTTCGATAATACATACCAGGTAAGCCAGAACAGTAAGGTAGGCAGACGAGAGAGAGGCTGAATGGATGTGTGTGCAGGCCACGATCGGTATCGACTTTTTGTCAAAGACAATGTATTTGGACGACCGTACGATTCGTTTACAACTGTGGGATACTGCTGGTCAGGTAAGGAATTGCACCAGTAAGGAGGGCGACAAGTCGATCTGACAGGAACCATGAAGGAACGGTTCCGATCGTTGATTCCAAGTTATATTCGAGATTCCTCGGTGTGCGTTGTCGTCTACGATATTACCAGTAAGTCGGGTTGCAATCATGGCCGTTTTATTTAGCTAAATGCTCCCGGTTTAGACCGAAACTCCTTCTCGCACACCACCAAATGGATTGATGATGTCCGAGCGGAACGAGGCACTGATGTGATCATTGTCCTGGTGGGCAACAAGACAGACCTGAACGACAAGCGGTAAGAAAGATAAAGGGGTCAGCGATACAGGAATTGAGTTCCATGGGCAACGGTAGACGTGTCAGCGTGGAGGAAGGAGAGAAAAAGGCACGAGAGTACAATATCATGTTCATCGAGACAAGTGCCAAAGTGGGATACAATGTAAGTGGGGTCATGTGGGGCATGTGAGCCAGGGCTTATAATTTCCGGAATACCAGGTCAAGTCGCTTTTCCGAAAGATCGGGCACGCGCTTCCAGGCATGGACAACAACCTGGAAGATGAACAGAAGGAGCAGTGTAAGTGGTGATGCAAAGGGCGCGGGGACGTGCTGGATGTGGTTTTTCGCTAATACGCAGCAGTGACCAGGGTGGATCTGACAGAGCAGACTGCACCGGATAAGCAGGAAAGCAGCTTCTGCGCTTGTTAATAGTTAATAAAGATACCATAAATGCATATTTGACCTCGACAACCATCTGCAACAAGGGTTGCGGACTGTTTCATTGTCATTAACTCCCATACTGTTCGTGCAACCGTAATCAGACTCCGTTTCAGAAATAAGCCTGGCTGCAACTGTCATCTTTCGCCATCGCAGAGCACCCCCTCCTTCTTTCCACAATTCCTGCCGCGGACACAAAGAACAATGGCCGATCATTTAGGCGATGCGACCATCATGACCTGTTCGGTTCAAAACTGCAACCAACAGTGTACGAAAGAACAAAAAAACTTTTTTTTTGCAGTTGTCAAACAATAATAAAAAAAAAGAATCGCCTGACGATTAGCTTGTAGTTCCTAAAGAGATGCAACATTACCACATGGAGACTCGCCATCCTGACCGAGCCGACAAACCCATCGCACCTTTGAAGGTAGGACATGCAAGCGAGGTTGAGGTTGAAGGTAACACGTTTGCACTAGCGGAAAGAAGGATACGAGTCTGATCTATGCCAGCAAAAAGGTGCCAAGCGGGCGAAAGAAAAGAAACACTACGCACGAGAGCATGTGAATGCGGACGACGAGCTGTGGCAAATCCTTTCCGCACTCAAAGAGCAGAGCCGCACGGCTGGTATAAGCAAAAGGAGGGGGTGGGGCAGTTGATGGGGGGCGTTCGTTCTGGACTGAACCCGTTGGCACAGGTGTCATACCGCGATTGGAGCCTCAATTTACGAACCTGAATAAGAAAGGCAACACCGTAGCTGCCTATCTGTGCAGCCCATACACAGACCACATCGCCACCGGGTTCATGGATCTGGGCTGGGGCTGCGGCTACCGCAACTGTCAGATGCTGATGACCTTTCTGCAGCGCAAAAAAGAGGCGGGCGAGTCCGTTCTGCGGCACGTGGTCGACATTTCAGGGCTGCAATTGCTGCTGGAACGGGCATGGAACGATGGTTTTGACGCGCAGGGGGCCAAACAGCTGAGCCATCGAGTGTACAAGACGCGCAAATGGATAGGCACCACGGAAGTCTACTGCATGCTTGCCTACCTGGGGATCCGCAGCACGATCCTCGACTTCCATCGACCAACGGGACCCAACAACTCACACGACCGCATGTTCGACTGGATCCAAGCGTATTTTGAAACCGCCATAGACGAAAACACAAAGGACAAGGTGGTTCATGTCACCGACCGACCACCGCTCTACCTCCAGCATTCGGGACACAGCCGCACGGTGATTGGCATTGAGCTGTTAAAGGACGGCAAACGCAACTTGATTATGTTTGACCCGGGCCGCCGCATGCTGCGATCGTACCGTCGCACGACCCAGCCCAAAGATGACTTTGATGAAAGTGCGCTCTCGTCGTCGTCGTCGCAAAACTCGGATGGTTCGTCGGATGAAAACAAGTCCTCGTTCGCAACCCGGCTGCTGACAAATTGGAAACGGACACCGCTTCCGGCAAACTTGTTGCGGCCGTTCCGGGTGGATGCCAAGGCCATTGCGAAAAACAGGCAGTATCAGCTTCTGGTGCTGGGGGAGGTCGTGGATGAACGTGATCGGGGTGGATGTCTGTCATGGAACGGCGAGAAGGGTTATTTATTGGATGAACATGAGCGTGAGGCCATGAAAGATGTCACCAGCATGGGGGCCTTGTAACAATAGCACACATTTGTATAAAACCATCCTTTTTCTTTTTATTCTTCTTTAAATGAAGCGGTTGTTCTGCTTGTGCCAGTCCTCGAGCGACACGTCAGGGTACTCGCCGAACGCGTGCTTGGCTTCATCCACCTCGGGCGCAATGGCCCAGTTGGCCTTGCTGTCGCCGTTCAGCATGATGTGGTAAATGTCCTTGTACTCCACCTTTGGCAACGGCGTGTCGATCGCACTCGCGAAGGGGTACACGTAATCCGCGTACTCTTCACAGTACGCGTACAGATGGGAGCCTGTGCCCTAATTTAGTCTTTCGTTGTCGCAAGCAAAGGGATAGAACGGTACCGCATTCACCGCAAAAGTAACGAATGTTGCCGCTTCAAAGAATCGGACGCGTTGAGCACTTAACCTTTTTATCGATGCAAGGTGTACACGTACCATAGCTCTCCGGTCTTTTTGTCGCGAACGGCGCGGTACTCTCTATATGGCAAAGGCTGCGTGGTTAAAAGGGGGATTTCATCATAGTGACGGACCCGTTGCTACCTGAGACACTCCGAACCGACGACGTTCAAGGACTTGAACTATTGCAGTGCCCATCAGTGAGCCGTACGCACAAGCCATACGGAAAACTCACCAAGCCCATGATATTGATGGCGTAGCCACCTCCGCCTTGACATTTGCGGCATATCGAACTAGTTTTATGAATGGGCGTCATTTTTGTTGCTGGGTTTTCTTTTTTGGTTGGGTTACCAGTAGCAGCGCATAAACTAACGCCGTTATGAGCACAGGCTTTGGACATGCACATGGACACACTTACCGGCGCAGGTGTATGCGACTGTACGGAAAACCTGACTTTTCCGCAGTGACAAGATCCTTGGAGTTCCATAAGTGAAAGAGAAACGTGAGAATGAAAGGCCACCCAAAGCGGTATGGACTGTGACTTTTTCATGCATTACGAAAATGCCCCGCGCGTCGTTTTTTTTTTTACCCTTTTGTTTCTTTTTTTCCTTTCAAAAAAAATGTACAGAGTCGCCAGTCGCAGCTTTGCCAGAGGAGTCCATTGGAACAAGGTTGGTTCATGCGTCTCGCATACGAAAAGACCAAGAAAACACTGACTTTTGCATATGACAGACCACTAGTTTTGGCGTGCGCGCCGCCAGGTAAAAAAAAGAAAAACAATAGCGAGAAATATAAAAAAAGGATTCCCACGGATGATAGGCTAACGATGAGATGATATGCAGCCAAAAAGTCCAAGGCCAAGTGATTGGCATTGACTTGGGCACGACCAACAGCTGTGTATCGGTCATGGAAGGCAAAACACCGCGCGTGATTGAAAATGCCGAAGGTGGTCGCACCACCCCATCCGTGGTGGCCTTTACAAAGGACGGCGAGCGATTGGTCGGCCTACCTGCCAAACGCCAGGTAAAAGGCAGCGCCATGCACTGGCTGAGGGTTGCTATAGCTAATCGTACCTTCAGGCTGTGGTGAATCCTGAAAACACGCTGTTTGCGACCAAGCGGTTGATCGGCCGACGCTTTACGGACGACGAAGTGCAGCGCGACATCAAGGCGGTTCCATACAAGATTGTGGCGCACACCAATGGAGATGCGTGGGTGGAGGCGCATGGCCAAAAGTACAGCCCGGCGCAAATCGGTGCCTTTGTGGTTGGCAAGATGAAGGAGACGGCCGAAAGCTACCTCGGCAAAAAAGTCCAAAACGGAGGCAAGCAAAAAAAAAATTTCATCTGCTGTTTATTTACCAAAAGCTAAACAAAACTGTGGAAACCAGTGGTGACGGTCCCCGCGTACTTTAACGATTCTCAGCGGCAGGCAACCAAGGACGCAGGCACAATTGCCGGCTTGAACGTGTTGCGGGTGATCAACGAGCCAACGGCCGCTGCATTGGCCTACGGTTTGGACCGCGACAAGGTGGGCGACAAGGCCGTGGCCGTGTTTGACTTGGGCGGTGGTACATTCGATATCTCCATCTTGGAAATCCAAAGTGGCGTGTTTGAAGTCAAGAGCACAAACGGCGATACCCATCTCGGCGGCGAGGATTTCGATATCACGCTGGTCCGATGGATGGTGGACGAGTTCAAGAAGGAATCCGGCATTGATCTAGGCAACGATCGAATGGCCGTCCAGCGTATTCGTGAAGCAGCCGAAAAGGCAAAGATTGAACTGTCTTCCACCGTCCAAACCGATATCAACCTGCCTTTCATCACCGCCGACGCGTCCGGCCCAAAGCACATCAATTATAAACTGACACGGGCCAAGTTTGAGGAGATGGTCAAGCCCTTGGTCGATCGAACCGTCGAGCCTTGCAAGAAGGCTCTTCGCGACGCCGGCACTCAGCCAAACGAGATCGGTGAGGTCATTTTGGTCGGCGGCATGTCGCGTATGCCAAAGGTTCAAGAGTCCGTAAAGTCTATCTTTGGACGCGATCCAACCAAGAGTGTCAATCCTGATGAAGGTAAAGGCTGCGTTTGTTTTGGTTTGATTTGTTTTGCTTTCCATGATCATGCTAAGAATGTTTATTTTGTGTGTGCAGCTGTGGCCATTGGTGCTGCTATTCAAGGAGGTGTGCTTGCCGGCAGTGTCACTGACTTGCTTCTTTTGGATGTCACACCATTGTCACTCGGTATCGAAACATTGGGTGGTGTCTTTACGCGTCTGATTAACCGCAACACAACCATTCCAACCAAGAAGGCTCAGATCTTTTCCACCGCCGCCGATGGTCAGAACGCCGTCGATATCAAGGTGTACCAGGGTGAGCGTGAACTTGTCCGCGACAACAAGTTGCTAGGCAACTTCCAATTGGTAATGCCCGCCAAACCAAAAGTAGATTTTCTTTTTTTCTGTTATGGCTAAACGACGTGTCCGCAAAAAAATAGACTGGCATTCCACCCGCACCTCGCGGTGTTCCACAAATCTCTGTCGAATTCGATATCGATGCAGACGGTATTGTCAATGTCAGTGCCAAGGACAAGGCCACCAACAAGGATCAATCCATGACGATCGCGGCGTCTTCCGGACTTTCCGAGGACGAAATCGAATCCATGGTCAAGCAAGCTGAAATGAATGCCGAGCAAGATCGCATGCGACGTGAATCCATTGAAATGGCCAACCGCGCCGATTCCGTTGTGGGCGATACCGAAAAGGCGCTGAACGACTTTAAGGATCAACTCGATAGCGGCGAGGCTGAAAAACTGCGGGCCCAACTGCAGGCCTTGCGTGAAGAAGCTGCCAAGGCACAGTCGGGCGATGCTGCCGTTGAGCCTACCGCATTGAAGGCCAAGATTGATGAGCTTCAACAGAGCAGCCTCAAACTGTTTGAGATGGTTTACAAGCAACGCGCTGCTCAGAATGGAGGCGATGCTTCGTCGTCGGATGGCGGTTCCACAAACGAAGGGGGTCAGCCAAAGGAAGGCGAGTTCCGTGACGTGAACGACAATGACAAGAAATAGACCTCTTTTTCATGAAATAAAAAAAATTATATTGTGTATGTAAAAACAAGAACTAATGTACAGAAGAAAGAGGGATGGCGTATGGTACAGTTGCAGGGGATATCGTGATGGGATGTGCTTTGTCAAGGATATATGTTTAGATCTGAGTCCAACCGAACGATCGCTTCACAGCTTCTTCCCAGCCATGATACATGTGTTCTCGTTTCTCAGAATCAATCTTGGGTTCAAACGTGGATCGGCCATGGTTGTTGACCTGTTCCAGATGATCTATGGACTCCCATACATTGACAGCCAGACCGGCAGCAATGGCCGCGCCCAGTGCAGTCGATTCGCGCATGGCCGGTCTATCCACCTGGATGCCCAGAATATCCGATTGAATTTGCATGCATAGATCAGAATTCGAGATGCCGCCATCGACCTTGAGCGATCGCAGCGACGTGTTGCTCTCCTTATCCATGGCATCAAGGATCGCTCTGGACTGGTAACACACGGCCTCGAGCGTGGCCCGTGCGATATGATGCAATGTCGTAAATTGGGTCAGTCCACAAATGGTACCGCGTGCGTCGTCGCGCCAGTAAGGCGCAAACAAGCCTGCAAATGCAGTGACAAAATAAACACCCGCTGTATCTTCCACTTGAGCCGCCAATTCGTTGAGTTGGTCGACTGAATTGATCAACTTTAGATTATCTCGGAGCCAGCTAATCGATGAACCTGCCACCGCAACAGACCCTTCGAGGGCATACGCAGGTGTGGCATCGGGCCCCAGTTGGTAGGCAACCGTCGATAACAGACCGTGTTGCGACACAACAGGCTTGTCGCCCGTGTTGAAAAGCATAAAACAACCGGTTCCGTATGTGTTTTTCGCATCGCCCTTGTTGAAGCACTTTTGGCCAACCAATGCCGCCTGTTGGTCACCTAGGCACCCGGCGATGGGAACGCCCGCCAAAGCGCCGTCGGCAATAGTGCCGTATATTTGCGACGATGAAACGAGTTTGGGCATGGGTAATGTTTCTACACCAAAGAATCTGTCATAAACCAGAAAGATTAGCGCATTTCTTTAATAAGAAAAAGTTTTTTTTTCTTTAATACATACTCAAGGGCTTCTTGACTCCATTGAAGGGTGTGGATATCCATCAACATGGTGCGACTGGCGTTCGTTACGTCTGTCACAACAACGCCTCCATCAACTCCGCCGGTCAAGTTCTGTATTGATAATCAGCAAAAGAGAAAAAAAAACGCTGCGAAATTTTTTAATACTCACGTAAATGAGCCAGGTGTCAAGGGTACCGAATTGCAACCGGTTTTGGTCTTTTGCCTCGGCGACTTCAGGCACATGATCAAGCAACCATCGCAACTTGACAGCTGAAAAGTAGGTTGTCAGGGGTAAGCCACACACGTGTTGCAAGGCCAATACGCCCTTATCGCTGGACTGTGCTAGCTTTTGAACGGTTTCGCTGGTACGTCCGTCGCTCCAGATAATGGCGGGATAGATGGGTTGACCTGTCATTCTGTCCCATACCAAGACGGTTTCGCGCTGGTTGGTGATACCAATGGATTGAATGTCGCTGGCTTGATAGCCCAGACCGTGAAGTTTGCGAACAGCGTGCTCGATGCATGCTTTGGCTGAATCTAGCAATTCAAACGGATCTTGTTCGACCCATCTTTTGTATGTGTCAGTGGCATATGTGTGTGAGATTGTGCAGAATAGAAAAAACCATACCCTGGTTGCGGATAGTGTTGCTCTGATTGGATTTGGTGCACGGTGATAATGGAGCCGTATTCGTCAAACACGACAAATCGCGTCGATGTCGTGCCTTGATCAATGGCGCCAACGAGTTTCGGCATCGAGTTTTCGAAAAAATAAAAAAGTATGTGTAAAAGGGGAAAAAAAAGAAGTACAGAAACGATGGAATTGTGGAGAAACTCTTTATGAAGGTTTTTGATTCACATGCTAAAATATTCCCGCTTTGCATCACTTTTTCCCGTACCGTTCAATGGAGTTACTTTAATTGGTGCACGGCACACTTTTGCCGCTCCACACTTCCTCGGAATGGATCGTCGCATAAAACCCATTGGTGCAAAAGATATACCCGAGTACCTTTATATTTTTAGCAAGCCCGTGCGCTACTTTTCGGTTAAAGGTATATATACTCAGGGTAAAACATATTATTGGCACCAAGACGTGCTTTGGCTATACCCTTCCTAAAGAACATGTTTTTGTGTGTGTGCATGTGTGTGTGTGTGTGTATGTATGTGTGCAAACTCTAAAGGGTATATAACAATCTATGCTCTGGCAGAGCAAAGTTCAGGTCGACAGTGACTGGTGAAACGAGCCTGTTCAGACTCGATCTGCAGTGTGGAGTGATGCACACCAAATTCATCGCAAACAATGCGCTGGCTCTTGGCGAGAATGTCGTCATAATCATAATCTAACTTGGGCGATATCATGATGTGTGCAGTTAACGATGTTTTTCCAGGCGATAAGGTCCACACATGCAAATCATGGACGGCAACAACCCCAGAGATCGAGCACAGCGATTTGGTGATCGCTTCTGTTTGGATGTGCGTCGGTGCACCTTCCATCAGCACACCCAACGAATCTTGGATGAGATGGTATGTCGTGTACAATACAAGAATCGCAAACACAAACGTGCAAATCGGGTCCACGATCGTGTACTCTGGCTTAAACAGCAGGATGATGGATGAAATCAACACGCCTATGGTGGACGTTGTTTAGTTTGGACTTGCTGTTGCCTTGCAGCCTTTTAAACACAAACCGATAGCAGCCAGTAGATCGCCGAGCACGTGTAATGCCGCAGCTCGCAGATTGATGTTGGTTTCCTTTCCAAACCAATATCAGATAACGAAATCAAGCAGTCCTCAAAAAACATACATACCTTGTGATGATGACCGTGCTCTTCCTCCTCCTCGTCGCCATGGTGATGATGATGATGGTGGTGGTGGTGGTGATGATGGCTGCCCAAGATGTACGCAAGGCTAGATGGTAGGTAAGCATCAATAATGGATTCGGAATATAAACACGGATAGCAAGAATACAAACATTAGGTTTACAGCCACACCAATTGCTGCGGTTACACACATCTTGATTTTTTTTTTGTTTAGTAACATGGAACGCATACACCACACAACAGCACTTACCAAGCGAGCATTGATTTCTTGTGGATTTCGAATGCGCTCAATGGCTTCATGCACCAGGAATGCCGTCAAGACCCAGATCGTCATGACGGATACAACGGCAGCGATTACCTCGGCACGGTGGAAACCGTAGGTGTGACCTATTTTTTTATTTTCTATCAGATCACACTTATCATTCATTCAATTCTACTTACGGTTGGTGGGTGGGCGTTCGGCCAAGTAGATCGCAGCCAATGCGACAATAAAACTCGCGACATCCGATAATAAGTGAAAGGCATCGGACATGAGAGCTAAAAGATAGGCATTGTTTATTTGAACGAGAACAAAGAAAAAAAAACTGAAACAAGCCAGGGGTAAAAACCTTACCAAGCGAGTTTGCAAAGTAGCCTGCCACCAATTCTGTGGCAAAAAACAAAATAGCCAAGCTGACCGCTGCCCAGAGTCGTTTCTTCGTCGAGTGCTGTTCACTTTTGCCGCCAATGTTGGCGCAAGACGAGAATGTCGGAGACGACCGGATCGTGCTCGCATTCGAGACCAGTGGTGTCCGCTCATTGACTACAATTGTCTTTCCATCGTCATGTTGACACACCATGCTGGACCAGCGATAAAAGGGTGAGGGTAGAGAAGAAAGAGAAAAAAAAAAGAGTCAGTCGACGCTCGGGTATGGACCACAGCTATTGTTCAGCTCCGAAATGCGTGACACGAGTTGCATCATTTCAAGCTTGTTCCATGGCAGCAACGACTCTTGAAACGGGGATGAATCATTGTTGCGGGTGCTCTGAATGTATAAACTCACATGTGTCATCCCATTTTATATTAACCGGTAATAGCAACACAGCTGAAACAGCCTATCCCTTATATCCCACACGCACTGCGGATTAGGCTATATGAACTCCATTACAATGACATTAAATATATTTAGTCGCCCGGATCCCACGCCCACCCATTTGGTTTAATCATTTTTTTTGTATATAAAATACACAGTTGCACACGTTTATGAGTGAAACAGCAAACCATGTTCACGGGCATCTGGTTTGATAAAGGTAGATCGTACCAGAAACTCTAATTGATAGATTGTTGGATAAGAAGGGAACATGGTATTCTTGCGCTCTTGCTGGCTTTTTATTGATAACACTAATTGCAAAGAAGGCTCCTTGAGGAATCCTTTGTCTTTTCTTGTGACAGATGTGCCAAGCAGCTCAATATTCGTTCGTAAAGCCTCTATTCTTGAAGGCTTCTACCTTTCCTGCACCCCAGAGAAGCAAGAAATTCTACTACAATGGTATCGTTGGTGCGATGATCAGAGACGCAGAAGCACTGTATGTTCAGTATAGAGAAAACATGACGAAAGGAATGTGCGAGGAACAGTTCTACAATCTTGCACACTTTCTTTGGAAGTGATCAAACATTGTGCAACACCGAGCTCAGAGGGAAAGCGCCGGCAACCACGGAGCATACTCGGTTGGGTTGGATAATTCCAGGCTGTGCGTAGCATTACGTACCCAGTGCGAATCACCAATAGGGAACAATAAACTGTGCGTTTGATAAATATATGCTTACAATTATTCGTGGAAGATCGAGGGGTTGTAGAACGGTATCAGAATGAGAGCCACTGCTCTGTTTGCTATTCCCGATAAAAATGATCCGAATAGATGCTCCATAGATAATAGTGTCAACAATGCCAGGGGTCGGCAATGATTTGTTTACCATGAGATTGCGACCTGGATGCAAAGAGCTACCTCACGCTTTGGCCTGGATGGCGTAGCTGGAGGCAAAGCGATCGTGGTACCGCCAACACTTAAAAACACTTCCCCGGCTGCACGGGCGTGTAGATGTACTTTCAAATATATTCAAACTGTCGTATTACTATATTATACATCCAGAACTAATGACTGTCATTTGCTGTCCAGGTACCGTATCGAGAAATGTGTGGACATTTCGGGTAGACGAACACCGTTTTACCTCCTCTGGCAAGCGCTTTCACTCCATCATCCGTAACATGAGAGTTTTCCGAGAAGGATACTTTTGTTAACCCTGGTACTTTGGAGATCTGTTGCAGGAACCTGTCATTCATATTGCACACCTGATCCATCGAGAGGGAGCGAAGGTTACTACGATCTGTCAAAGCAAGGAGGTTATCCGCAAAGGCCATCATCCCTTCGACGCTGAGGCACACGCAGTCCATAGCGACGTGTATCTCCTCCAAGGATAGTATTGTAGCCAGCGCCGCAAATCCATTATCCGAGATGCACGTACCCTTCAGCCACAGTACGCAAAGTTGAGTAAGCCTTGCAAGTATGCCGATATGATGGATAGGAAAACGACAATGGAGTAGCCCGTCGACATAGAAAAGGTCCAGGCGGCGCAAATATCGGAGAGAACTGATAGCCTCGAGTACCGGATCCAACGAGATAATTTCATCGGGAAGATGTATGGAAAGCCTTCCCAAATCCTTCAAACCTTTAAGCAAGTTCACCCACGCATTCCGTGACATTGTAGAGCCGAGCATATCAAGTATTTTTAATCGCGGGAATGAAATATTCGACAAGGTATATATGATCTGGCTTCCATTAGGCTCGTCGTTGTAGATTTCCAGGTGCTCAAGATGATGTCTTGACCGTGCGAGTACTGGAATGACCTGACGGAGACGATTAAAGTCGCCTTGGAATACCAACATGCGGAGAAAACCATTGTTATCATCAACTTGTGCTGTCTTTTTGAATTCCTGAATCTTCTTGTCATATGATAGATAATCAGTATTCCAGATGACGCAGCGCAAATGTGGGCACAGCTCGAATGCCATATCGAGATCGTGTCCATCAGCAACAAAGTCTTCTGATGATACTTCGGTTACTAGCAGCGACTTTAACTTTCGACTGCGACGCAGGATCGGAATCACGTAGCATCTTGAGTAGGTGTCCAGATGCAAATAAACAAGATGAGATAATTCGGTTTTCATTTCGTATGAAGTGTCCATGTTTAGCAAGTCCACATCATCGTAAAGTAACGTAAAGTGCGTCAACGAAGGTAAGCTGTCAAGCAACTGTGTCGCGGATATTATGAACAGGTTATCCACAATGGCAAGTTGGGTCAGAGTATACTTGAACTGTTGCATTATTGTAGTAGTGGGTAAATCATTACCCTCAGTGTCTCGATTCACGATACCCTTTGTGGTTTCTATTCAGTGCACGTTAAGCATATGCCATACTTGAAGCTTGTTGTCACTAGAAAGATACCTAGCAAACTGGTTGGGAATGTTGCTAGTTTTTGTAACACGGCGCTGGCATTGCTTGTGCGAATAGTCATGGTGCGTACATGGAATAGGCATTGCAGCATGCAGTCATTGATTGTCCTCCATGATAGAGGCGACACGTCCAGTTGATACCACGGAATGGCAGCCAATGCTGGTATCGCATTGTACCATTCGCGACTGACGCGCATACATTCAACAATGTCGACCTGACTCAAGTGAGAAACAATGGCCAACGCAATTTCACCAGGCAGTTGCGGTAATGGAGGAGGCATTGGATGCATAGGACTTGATATTCGTGATCCGCGCGTGCGTAATATACATGTGACCTGGCCAGACAAACGGTACTCACACATAAATGTTGCATATGCTTTTTGAAGATCGTTTACGTGCAATTGCGTATTTATCCTAAATGTTCCATCCATCCAATTTTGTTTACGTTGGATTATCTCAAGTAGACACTGGCCTGACTTTTTCAGCGACCATTTACGTCATGATTTACGTACGGAGATGATGTAACGTGATATCATATCCACATCTGCACGCAACTTGTCAAAGGTATCGGGGCGGACGCTACAGATCAAGTATACAATGATACATGCTCCATATTGTTAAATACGTGGCAATTGTCAAGATACACGCCATCTAGTCACTTTTTGCTTGAGAAGTGAACAATCAACTATTTTATAAAAGAGTTTGTTCTGTCGACCCAAATTGTCAATCAATGATGCGTAAAGTTACATACATTCACTGTATCTTTATATAAATTATTAATAATACAAAGACATGGTGTGCTAAAAACAAGACTTTGGTACTCTACCAAGACAAACAGCCGCTGTATCAACGCGTGGCATTTGCGAAAGGTTCGTAATGAGTCCATCACGTACCTATCAGACACATTTTTTTTGGTACACTTCGAATGAGCCTTGGTGTCCTTTTCGAACCACTCCTTTGTTGCCAGGCATTAAAAAAGTCGTAGCGGCATAAATCGTTGCCCATACTTTGGACTTTTGCCGATTTTGGATAAATTCAGTTTCGTGCATGTTTCACTCTGGCATCGTTGTTCCTGGCAGGTACGGGTCATGGTGCCGTTCTCGCCGGTGGTATGGTTGGCTTGAGTACGTAACAGCAATGGGTAGCTCAGGAAGGTCACTGCCCTCTGTATGCTACGAATTTTCAGCTGCGTATTTTCTTTGGGCAAAGATTTCCTTTGGTGGGCAAGTAAGGAACAGAGTACGTAATGTCCTGATGGCTCCCCGTTGCCATCGCGAAAAAAGATGACGGCTTCGTCGGACGGTGTTATTTGTTAAGCAATTCACAAGCTCACTATCCTACATCTGCTGTCACCAATCAAAGTGACTGACATATCTAGACCATTCCTGTGTTGTGCAGGTATTTACGAGACCGTTCATTAGCTGCATACCTATTCAAAGGCAAGTGCTCGAAATGTAACATCCAATAATAAAGCTAACATACATACTGCGCTATTACGTAAAGTTTTCTTGGATTGTTTTCCATTTATATTTAGATCTAACATTCATTATAAACAATGTAAATCGTTGTAAGAGGCAAATATGCACCCTGATTAACCTTTCATTAAACTGCTTTGGTCATTCAATGCTTATGTATCGCGAAAATCAACCGGCTGCTCTTTGCTGATCCCGTTGCTCTATAGGTACTCATCAGCTATCCAAGTTTATGAATAAACATTCACACAAAGTATATTCACCCGTTCAAATGTTGGGTCCATGAAGTGGTGTTAGGGTGACGAAAATACCAATCGAACGGTGACCGTATCCGATCCAGGAGTAAAAACGCCTTTTGCGTTATGGAAAATTCAGTCAACACAAGACCTGTCCAAAAACCTCCCCTTGTCATACCAGATGGGTTGTTCGGTTCGTTCCCATACTGTATATCCAGCAGCACCATCTCTTGACTTGATATCTTTCGGTAACTTTCGTCCACATCATCCATTACCAACTAGAGTGGTTTCAATACGACAGCGGTAAATCTGATCAAGTGCCACTCGCTCCTGTGTATCCCGTCCCAAGAATACAGTGATGCTGTACTCCAATCTACATAAACAGTGATGAGAAACACAGTATGAAGCGTCGCACATACAGAGAGCGACCTCGGGCACGAGACCAATGGACATCGTCCCAAAGTTTTTCATCTGTGTGCACTCAGGAAATTCACAGCTCGACGGAACGTCTGATATTGTTCCCCTCGCACTCAAAAAAAAAGTCTTTGCATCGCATAAGCAGTAAAGTAACTTTAGATTCGAAATCGAATGGACCTCGTTCCAAGACTTCAACTGCAATATACTCGAGTCACCTCAGCTCGACGAAACGTCTGAGGATGTTCCCTAGCAATAATACCCTCGACAACCAAACTGAAAAATAAAAACGCAAATACCAAAGCTATTGCATCGATTGTTCAATGATTTATTTTTGATTGAAAACATTAATTAATCACTTACGTTGGCAGAGTGTGCTGCATTGCGCAGATGAAAGGATTCATAAGAATCGCTTACATGTGTCGCTATTGTGGTATGCTTTACCAGCAGGTAAGTGGCAAAAAGTCAGGAGTAGCTGTGCCCGTTCTTGACCTCCGACATTCCATCCCGCGTTGAATGCCAGTCAGACAGGCATCACTCAGTAGTATTCGATCGATGTGACTGTAAGTAGCAGCTACTACTTTTTAATCAAGACTTGTCATAGTTCTGAAATAAACGTGCAGGCTAGCTTGCGCGGAAAGTACGTAGCATAGGAAACGAGGCAATTCATACGAAGGCTTATACGTATTACTACAGCAACCTTGTGACCAAGCCATCAAATTATGAGAGATGTTCAAAAGTATTGGAGTCCGGTAATGAAGAAAAAAATAATAAGGTAATGGACAATTTTACATGGTCAATCTGTTGATTCTTGTGATATATGACTATCACTCATACATGAGCTTAATCGTGGCTCGTATAGGGAAAAAAAATTGGGTGGGACGGCTACTTTGCAAAATCTCTATAAATGCACACAAACGCAAAGGATATATCGATCGATGTGCTATGTATGTACTCTCTCCTTAGCTTCGTAACGCTCTTTCAGCCTTCTGCACTAGCACATCATAATAAGAAACAAAAAACGTCATCATCGTAAAATGACTAGAAAGGGATACATCAACAGTCCCAACAGATAAGGCTATATAAATTTGAAATTGCGGAACAGGATGTTACTAGTACCTATAGGAGACCCGCTCCAAATCATACCATGCTTTTTAAACTTCGAGCAAGATGCTAGTTATGAATAATATGAATGCAAGCAAGAAAGCGTATTCCATTGGCTCATTAACTCAAGACCTTCCATCGTCAGGGCAGAGGAACAATGCATGTTAGTTAATAAGCTAGAACCTAAACTTTTTTTAATATCTCTGTAATCGAAAAGGACAACTTATCTGTCGATCTTCCGCTCTTGGTATAAGCTCCACGGACTGCTTTTTCATCATGAGCGAAGGCAGTAGTGCGGGGAAGCAAACTGGATCATACATAGTATTCCCCTATTCCCGTTCGCTCGAGGCACTTGCGAATTCGCATCCTATCAGTTAGGTAGACATAATTGCAGCAATTCGAACCACTTGGAATCTTTGTGGCGCTTGATATTCCAGCGATGCCTTCCATAGTTGACTGCACATATCTGCTCAACGATTGACCAGATGTGCGTATGGAAAAACGCAATTTTTTTGTGTTATCCATAGCGATGATCAAGAGCGGCAAGGCTTCTCGTCAGTGACGTAACTTTACAACGCATGTGTCAATCGCAATCTTTGTACGTGTAGAAAAACCAACCATGGTCATCCTTCCTAGAAAGACGGGATTGATTTTCTGTCATCTCTTGACTGACACTAATACCAAACAGGATACGTCGATACTTTTGTAGCGTGCAGAAACAATCGATCTGTCAAGGTGAAATTTAAATCTCCATTCAGCCATTTCGTATAATAGTTGCGCTGCTGTTTCCGTGGAGCCATCAAGTATATGTCTAACAGTAAACAAATAGTACGATACAACAATCAACACAAAGGCATCCACTATAATAAAAGAATCGTGTAGCAGAATAAGCTTGTTCAAAAGACCTGATCCTGATGGGTGCACAAAAGACATCAATTGTACAAAGCATTCTAAGCGAAACACAGTGTACTCGTCCCAAGCATGTTCTGGGCCCTGTAGAGCATAAGTGAAGTCACTCGGCGCGTAGCACTGTAGCTTATTTTTTATTTAGCGCATGACCATTCTTCTAGGGAAAGGGGCCAGTTACCCTAAACGAACTGGATTCATCTCTTTTGTGAACATGCATGTGTCTTCCTGAAAGGATTAATGTTATTTTTTCAAGCTATTTTATTGGTGGATAACACAAGTTACAAATGAGAGTTAGCTCTGATACGGCGTTTTGCATCGAAGAAAATCGCGAAAATGCTTTAACTGTTTAAAGCAAGAAAGTGCCACACGAAATGTCCCAGCAAGCTTATTCGCTGCTAGCGCAACCGATCGGCTGCAGCAGGATTGCATACACCGATATGTACTATGCGAGAATACACGGATTAAATACTTGGTCTAGTCCAACAAAGATCGCGCGATCCGCGCTCCGATGATACACAGCCTCCTACTAATCAAGCACGCGGGATACACTAACTAAAATAACGGTGGCCACGGACCCCATTTACAAAGATCAACGAGGAATGGCATATATATTTTTCATGAGATAGAGTCATATGAGCGTACAATTCGAAACAGTGGAATAAAACGACAACAAAAAGACAGCACACCGTTACCGTGGGTAATGCATTGCATCGCCAAAAAGTCAAAGCCCCCTTTTACGGTTAGGAAAGTGGAAAGCAGATAGAAGCAAATTATCTTTCAGTTGCCACTGAAATACAAAGCATGCTATTACTACCAGAAATAATTACAGTACGGTAAAATGGCTGGCTATATTCTGAGAAGGTTTTGAATTAGGGTGGTATCCTTCTCGAAAACGCGCCGCCACGCAGACAGTTCCTGGGTGGATGCTTGTAATTAGAGAACCTCCTTTTGGTTGCTTTCGCCACTGCTGGTTGCGCTGGATTTCACAAAACTAGCGTCCTTCATCGTACAGAACGAAGCGATCTTTTGGTTGTTGCCAATTATTGCTGATACTGGCATGGATAGACGTTGTTGCTTTTTCATTTGAGATTCGGTAAACTTGGATAACTGACGTGCATATTCTTCCCGTGCCATGGTCAAAAGTTCGTCTCTCGTCAGTGATGGAGATCGCGCTTGTCGAGTGGTTTCTTTGTTGTTGGTGGCATCGCTCTGGTGAAATACGGTTTTCCCTTGAATTTCTGTAGACATTATGCAGATATTGAAAAAAACAGGGAGGAAAAAGAAAGAAGGAAAGCCTGGTTGCAATAAGTGAGAAAGATCCCCTTTGAAATACAGGCTATCCGTTTACATCATTGGTACCCTAACTTTCCATCTAGAGTTAAAATGGAAAAGATGATTTTAGCAGAGTGCATGTATATTGGAGATTCGCCCTCAAAACAAAATGACATAATGGTGTTACAGCCTAGAATCAGGGTTGCCCTTCCCATTACGGCTTCACCCTCTTTTCTCCACCACTTGTTGTCCACCCAGCGCACTTTTGCCGCTTACGGAATTTCACATGCCGTTCGCCTCATAAGCGAGTTGCTGTAAAAAAACTGGGGTAAAGGAGAACTGCAACACTGTCCTTTTTCCTCCCATAATTCCAATGACGAACGTTCCTCAGCTCGAGACGATCGAGATTACATTGTTCCCTTCTGGCGTTGCCGAAATCGCCTTCAATCGGCCTCAGCGTTACAACGCGCTCTCTCCTCAGGCGTACAGGGTTAAAATAGAACTTTTTTTGACAGCTTATGCTGGGTGACGCTGACCTTTATCGTTTTCAGGACTGGCTCACTGCCATTCGTTGGGCGGCACAGAATGACCAAGTCAAGGTCACCGTTCTTACCGGTCGGGGCAAGTACTATACCTCCGGACAGCAACTTGAAATGCCAAACTTTGACGACGATGATCTTCCCGCCGAAATGGAAAGACGTCGTGAAACAACAAAGTAAGGATAGTGATAAAGTATGTGGGGAACATTTATGGTATTGAGACGTTGCCATAGGAATGTTGTTTTGGAGATGATTCGGTTCCCCAAGATATTGATCGGTGCAGTCAATGGTAAGGTCCAACAGGAGGCGCGGTGGTTCCGGTGGTTTTACCGAAATTTTTGATTAGGGCCATCAATCGGATTTGGAACGACTACGCTGGGACTCTGTGATGTTGTTTACTCTGTTCCGGATGCTACCTTCAATACTCCGTTCATGAAGCTAGGTAAAAGAGCGATGGATTAGATGCCAACCTGCTGCTTGCTGATCCTTTGTTGTTATGCACAGCATTCTGTGCCGAAGGTTGTTCCTCCGTCCTGTTCCCACGGTAAGTACAATTTAGTGATCATGATCCCAAGACTCGATGGAAAACTAACGTGCATTTGGCTGTAGAATCATGGGAATGTCAAAGGCGAACGAGATGCTCGTACGTTGGGGACAAAGCGGGAGGGAATCTTGTGGGAGGGCTGACATTGTATTTGTGTAGTTGCTGGGTCGAGTCTTCACCGCCGACGAGATGGAACGATGTGGCTTCCTTAGCCGAATTCTGCCAAAGGAAAACTTCCGGGAGCAAGTGCTGGCCATTGCTGAAGACGCCGCCAAGTTTTCTTTGGAGGCAACCAAGGTTACCAAGGAATTGGTTCGTGGATTCGACCGCAAATTCCTGGAAGAAGTCAATGAACTGGAAATGGAAAAGTTGGCTGAGCGAATGGGTAGCCCGGATTCATTTGAGGCTATTATGCGCTTTGTCGGTAAGTCTTCCTAATAGAGAAAAAAAATCCCGATAGTTAACTTGGATCATTTGAATATTAGAGGAATCCCAGAAGAAGAAGAAGAGCAAGTTGTAATCCGTTCAATTATGTTACATTTAGCGTGTTCGATTATTTTCTACTATATAAACTTCTTGGGGAAGAATCAATTATGGATTGCATCGAGTGTTACATTGCAGTTGCAGAATGGTCGGGCTGTTGAACCAGAGTTCCGGATTTGACAGATGTCTGCACGTAATGGGAATGGCCATCGCTCCAATGCAGTCGCGCCTCCTACCTCAATTTTTATAAGCCTACTGAAGGTGCCGTACGTAAGCTGCAAAAGTTTATGCTGTACAAAGCTTGATGATGTCACAGACTGTTACGGTTGTGCCATTAGAGACACCATCCAAAAGCAATACCGCTTTTGCGTACGTCGACAGTAGTAGATGATTTCTATTGTTCAAGTCTAATGAAGCGCTGTTGTGACTTTTGTGCAGATAACGTTATTAAACAAGAAATGAAATAAACCCTGGTTAATATTACCCTAGCTTATATTTTGCGTGAAGAATTTAAAGGTACAGCAATTTGTTGTATAAACCAGACCATGTCAAATACAAACATGATGTTGCACGAAATAATATGACCACGAGTTACTCCACGGTAAGGTAAGCTCCAAAATTGGCTACCGAGTGAAAGCGTCGGATATGTACCACCTTTGTGCTCGCATCAAAGAATACGTTGCGTATTCTCAGATATGTAAACAACAGCAACACGATGCACCGGACAAGCAAAGAAGCTAGGGTATGCCCCTCCTTGTCTCCGCAGTGCAGCAACTGGATGGGACGGACTTTTTTTTTATCGTCCTTTTGAAAAAGAAAAAGATTCCCGCCATGCTCTTTGTGTTACGCTATACAAGGATAAATGCTCTATATTTGTTTATAACTGCTGAAAATCAACTGCATTAGGTGCAATTCCTTGCTGGCCAAAACAAGAGAAACAAATGTACATTGGCTGAGATGGCGTATGTTGAGTTCTTGCATAAGAGTATATGCATGGATGGCGAATAGCTACATTCGGCCATCATACGGAACTGGGGACTACTTCTTGTTACCTTTTTTCGAAACGTAATGTGACGCAGAACCCGGATCCACTGGTTTGGATTGTAATCTACAAGGCGCATTGTGGAATTAGATTTTATTTATTGGTATATATACTACGGATTACACAAAATAAAACGTCGATAACCCAGATAGGTTGCAGCTGGTCCGATCTTTTTTTTTTCTTTTTTAACCTCTCCTGATCCGCAGGGCGCGCTGAATTTGGCAAACTCCATCCCTTTATAAGAGCCGCCCCTCCTCTTTTCCTCCTGTACTCTTTTTCTTCTTTCGACTTTTTTCCTCGGCAAAGCTCATCATGAAGTTCACGACAACTGGTTTTGTTTCTACTGCCGCTGTTGCTTTGGTCGCATTGAGCCAATCTGCAAGTGCCCAGACAGCCGGTACATGCCCCGATCAGACAGTGTGAGTTTTCTTTCAAAGACCTTGTGTCGGGTGCCAGTACCCAATGGCTCACATACACACCCAATAGATTCGACCAGTGCAAGCGTAACGAAGACAACTATATCGCCACCTGTGCCCAGGGCGGTAAGTCCTTGACGGATGTCATTGAATTCCTAAATTAAACTATTTTATTTTCGAACTATTTTGTCTTTGCAGATTATGCTTGTCTTTGCAAAGTAAGAAAAGACTCCTAGTATTCCCCTTTTACAACAATACCTAACATTTATATACAGTGGCAGACGGAAAAAGTGTCGTGTTGGAATAACTGTCCCAATGACACTGGAAGGGGCACGGAAGAAGCATTGAGGATAACTTACTGCTCTCAACCGGGTGCCAATGTGTAAGTGAAGAAACGGGTAATGTTTTTTTTTCTTTTAACTCTAATTTTTACTCGAATTAGCACTTCGGCTATTCCAAGCGCACCTCCAGCAACCACAGCTTCATCAATCCCGACCTCGGCCAACGTCTCACCATCGCCCTCCAGCACTCCCAAGAAAGAAGGTGCCGCGTCTTCAATTGGCGAGAACTTTGTGTTCATGGCAAGCTCCTTCGCCATTTTGGCTGCTGGCTACATGTTCCAATAGAAGAAGGGGCACACATCTGCCTCTCCTTCCGCAACTAAAAAACGGCCTCCCTTCCCCATCCCTTCTTTCAAAGAGTGTCATACTTCCTATACATCAGTGGTTTTTTTTCTTTTCTTTTTTACCCGGAAAGCTGTTCCACTACATGCCTTCTGATTATAAAACAATCGAATCTTATCTACGAATATTCTTCGTCTTTCTACTAATACTACTTTGTAAAATAAAACGAAAAAACCACGCAAAGATATCCTTATAATAATAGTAGCGTAGTAACTGGCTATCTATAGCCTTTCCAGAAGAGAACAGCGGTGTACTTATTTTTGACTTACCTGCTTTACCAGGTGCATAGGAATTCGGCAGCCGGTGGATACATGCACATGACACCAAAACTTTCCCACCGCCTCGGACTTCTGTTCCACCTTTGACATGACGTATCTTTGACATTACACAATCTCGACTTTACAATTCACCAACCAATCTTGCCTTGGAGGATCATTAATGAGCAAGTGTTTTGAACGGATAGTCAAGCAAAGAACTGCATTCATGTGAATCGACGTGTCATTGCGGTACTACTTGAAATTGACGTTACATAGTCAAAGTATCACATGACGCGTCCATTTTTTTGAGTCTCCAGTCTAAGCATCGACGTGCCAGACGGTGCATCCCTGCTTTATCGCGCGCAGCAAATACTTGCACCAGATACAGATGAATAACGTATCTTGAAAAATATCATCGATCGCCAAGCTACGTCTCTCCAAGATTGTGGAGGATAAGAAGTCAAGTCCAGCGCGAAATGTGGAGCTAGTAAGCACTCCTCCCCAGAGTTTTATGTACTAGCAGCTTGTAAGTGAATTATGGACTATGGATTCGCACATTAAACTCATTAACAAAGCATATAATAGTATGTTAAATTAAATGCTCGCGTGGGACTCATATAAATACAATATAAAGTTCGAGTGGTGGATCATTGGAGGATCTGATATTAGGTGTCGAAGCTTCACAAAATTATGATTGGTCCGATATATGGTTACGGAAAAGCTGATGCCATAGCAGCGAATGCTTGAGATACATATCGGATATGATATCTAAGAGTGTGTAATAGCAGCAGTACAGCTTGCTTCAAGCGGTTTATGGTTCATCTTTCTCGGATGTTGGCCCATAAACGAGAGATACTGTGGTACCGAAATTTGCGCTTACTTAAGCCCTGGACCGCCAGATGAAATAGGAATACAAAACGGGACGGGTTCCAGGCGCTGAGTAGATGCAAGTGCTAAAATTAATTGATATCAGCACCGGATCAATAACAGTGCCATCCACTAGCACTTATTCAGTTGAGAGGCACAGAAAGGCGTGTTACAACAGCCACAGTTATCCTAATATTATCTGGCGACCATGTTTGTTTCGATGCTATACACAAAGTGTCAGAGGTGCAGCGAGAGTATTGGAGCGAGTACATATGTACATTACTTTCGCCGAACCCACGCAAAACAGTAAGCCAAAGCATCTATTATTGGTCACAGTATGTCCCAACGAAAGCTTCTACTATACATGCTATGAAGAACTGTTACTATAGCCATTGAACTTCGCTCTCTCAAAAAAAAAACACGTTATCCTTGAGCACTTGTATTCCGCCCCAGTGATATATAGAGATGACTAATATGCGTTGCGTCCGTGCGTACAGCAAAGTGTATGTTTTGGGCCTCAGGAAAATCGGGAATGACGTTATGCGTATACATTGGTAGCCGTCAATGCATAGAGACTGTCCGACAACGAACAATGTCTCCGAACGCTTCAATAACAGCCACTGTTACCCTAAAATACTGAGTATCGAACGACTTTTCTAAACATCACCGACAAGCTGCACCAATAAGACCCGATAACAGTTTTTTTTTTCATTCCACTTTTGCCAGTATTAACATATGCACTATTCATATTTAAAAGATCGACGACTGTATTTGTAACAATCATCTGCGAAGAGGATACGTGTGTGGTGGCGAGATAGATATCTCAGCTTGGAAAACAAGCAGCAGATTCGCTGTTGAAATTAAACAAACACGCTATATGAACTGTGGGCCCCTTTGACACATGCTTATTTACTGTGCAAATTCCCTTTATTGACTTTTTAAAACAAACTGAACTTTCTAAAGTGTTTGGCAGCCATCGCTCTTTATGATCGGTGTGGGCCATTGGCCGACCTTCGGCTCTTTCAAAAATATATTTTTAACTGCAAAAAGTGTCGTACTTTTTAATAAACGTGGATGGTTCGCATAGCGTGACACGTATAGCGTTTGCAGCTTGATCTCTTTTTATTTTAGGATCCTTATACGTCCAGATGGTTGCCTGTTGTATACATTTTTAGAACGATGAGCGGGGATCGACATTGCTACCAGCGAAACATCAACAGTGATGATTCCCATGCGAAACCTAAAAAATGGAGATTTCTAGTATGGCCATCCAAAAATAGAGGAAACTTACTGCAAATGGACTTGTGGTCAGGCTGAGCCGTGACCAAGGGATGTCTGCGGAACACACTTCTCTCTGCAACTGATCACTCGGAAGTATTACGGACATTGCATTTTACGAACCATTTGACAACTGTTACTTTTTTCAGTGGCTATCATGGTCTTCTGCACACGATCAGCCTGAACGAGTTTTTTTGTTGCTTTTTATTTTTGCTCCTTGCACGTAAAAGACGGCGAGCTATTATTATCCCGTACAGGCTGTCGATTGGTTTTTTTTGATGCAGAAGTGCCTGTGAAACGATGGCGACCAGGAACGGGGAATAAAAAAAAAGCTGGGTGTATTTTTAGGGATGACGCTTGGCTCCAGACGAGCGGGAAGCATGTCAAGCGGGGGAGCAGCTCACATGACAACATTTTGGTTTTTTTTAAGCGAGTCAGCCCTCAAGGTCCAGAATCACCACGGCTGCGTATCATTTTTACCATATTAGACATGCCAGACGGGTGTTGGGGATCTAAGGGGGGATATCGAAAAAAAGTGAGCTAGAAAAGCTGTGCTACAAGGGCTATTTTTTTCAACCTGTCCCGTTTCTATGCAAGAAAAAAAAACATATATAATGAACCCATTCCCCCTTTTTCTTGCATTTGCTTTTCAGTCTTCTTTTCCCTTCCAAAATGTTCAGCAAGTCTATAATTTTGCTGGCGTCGCTCACCGCATTCACCGCCCATGCCGAGCTTCATCGTGTACCGCTCCACCGACGCGCAAACACCGGGCCCGGTATAAAGACCGAACCGATGACTTATGACAATGGCTTGGTATGTAAACAACCCAACAACAACAACAACAACACGCAGCCTTTGACAGTTTCCAATAGCTCGTCGGAAGCGTACACATCGGTACGCCCCCGCAGGAATTCTCTGTCATGTTCGACACAGCATCCAGTCTTTCGTGGGTTCCTTCCACCAAGGTACGCAGCAGCCCTCTTCCGTCAACGCCTCAGCACGCAGAAAAAACGAAAATTAATAAATAATAATGAAAAAACGCGTTTATTAGTGCCATAGCAGCGAATGTCGAGATTATGGCCACAGCCCTTACGACCCCGATGCCTCGACCACAGCCTTCTCGCTCAACGAAAAGAAATCGATCCGCTTCGATGACGAAAAATGCGTGGACGTCGAGTTGTACACAGTAAGCCTTTACCATATTTGGTTAATGAGCCGTGGCCACACCGCTCACCCAAAGTCCTGCAGGAAACCGTAACCGTTGCGGGCATCACTGTTGAGAACCAGTACTTTGGCGCCGCATACAGCGTTTCTAATATTGGCGACGATAAGTATAGTGTGTATCAAGCACTGGTATAAACAAACAAACGGCTGACGATGGATTCATAGTTGGCTACCTTGGTCTCGGCGGCTTCACGGAAGATGGCTCCGCAAACTTTAATGAAACTGAAAAACGTAGGCTGCCCTCATTGATTGTCATTTATGCTTCCCGATATTAACCCGCCTTGCTATAGATTTACAACGTCGTGTCTGTGAGTTTACAAGAAGCCCAGTCCAGACCCACGGAACGATGCTGACATCTTTTTTCTTTATATATAGTTATCAATTCCGCCGGCTTTGCGCAAAACGGGTTCCAGAGCCAATACGCCCAGCAGTCGCAGCAGTTTGGCATGGTTACATACAACCAAGGAGGCTTTTTCCAGCGAAAGCGGTGGAACAAACCGGATGCTGAGTTCATTTTTGGCGGTGTCGACCACGACGTATACGACGGCAAGATTGCCTACCTTCCCCTTCCTACATGCGACTACGGCACGTCTCCTTACTGGAAGGCGTACATCAGCTGCCTCAAGCTTGGCAATTTAGCCGATATCAAGTTGGCCCACAAGTCATTGGCATCATTTAGCAGCAACGGTAACTTTATTACCGGCCCGAAGCGCCAAGTAGAAGTGTTACACACGGCGATGGGTGCCCACTACGACTCGGAATCGCAAACATACCACATCAAGTGCTGCGAAGTCGAGAAATTGCCTGATTTGACTTTCACATTTGACCACTATCAGGTTACGCTGCCACCCAAGCTCTGGACCTCCGAGAACTCCGAGGACGACGACGAAATGTGCCATACCCTCATTGCCGCCAACGCCCATGAAAAGGATTGGTCGCTTGGAGGCGCCTTCTTGAACAACTTTTATCACATTTACGATAACAGCAACATGAGAATCGGTCTCGCTTTGCCCAAGGGCAGCGAGTCGCAGGCCAAGATCAAGAAGATCGGAAGCCGCAGCAAGAACTAAAGAATTCATTACAACTTTTTTTACCCCATTCGCATATCAATTGCTGTAGATTCCTTTTCTAAAAAAATTGCACATATACGTTTACACACAACCAAAATATGTAGTACATAAAGAACAACATATTCCCTTTGTATCCTTTTCACTGTACCTTTCTTCTGTAAAACAATAAAAAAACATGTACCTCTTGTTGGGACCCGGAGCATGAACGGGCCCAACTTTAAACGACTACTTTTGTAACTCTTCTGTTGTCATGTCAAAAATAGCCTTGTTACACGCAAAAAACAATGCAGCAGTTGTGTTTGGGAAGAAGGGGGGGGATCTTGGGGGACAACAAGCCTTTTTGTAACCTCCTTCTTTGCTAAAATTTCGAATCAAGGCACACAGCATCTGATAACATGATTCCTATGATCCAGACTGGACCGTTTCTAATATGCATGGAGCCAAGGATGCGTGTATTTTTACTGAATAGTATCATAAAAGCTAGTGAAGTAGCCTGTTTAGCAATAGTGCCTCAAACTATTCTTCTTCTGAAGAAATATCTAAAGATCAAGCCTTAAGCATGCAACGTGATTCATTGCATGATGTCAGTATTAAAGTAGGTACTTGATGGCGCGATCTGTTGATTTCGATCTCTGATGAAAGACGAAGCGCTTCATCTCTACATATCGTCAAACGATAAATCGAGCGCTATATCGCCAAGCCATTCACCAACAAGTCATTCCGACAATTCCCAGGTTACCTTGGCAGTACCCGGCTCCGTTAAAGTTTGCAGTCCTATCGATGAATTTGAATGACCAATCGAACCGTATTGGGGGTGGATGCGTCAGTCATTCTAACAAAGGGAGAGAAGTGTGTAATCTTGCTTTTTTCTTATGGAATTACAAGACCTTCGCTAGTTCTAAGTTGAGTAAGATATTCTTTTGGTCAAACAATTACGATAAGTAAGTTGGAATCTTTTTTTGAGATGTACGTGCACGCGCAATCAAGGTATGGGCTATCAATGAAAGTCTAGAACACAGTGGTGATTTTAACTTGTAATGGTTTTTAGCAACCTGGATTACATTCTGCTACCCCATATCTCTTCTAGTTACCAAAAACTGCATTTATACAATGTATGTCTAGTACTTGGTATATCATGGCCACTTCGGCATTATGCGTGCTTATGTCGAACACCTATGCCATTCTCTAATCGCTGGTACCTGCCTGACAAGCCCGATCTGCCGACAGATACTAAGCGAACCAGCCACATTTGAAAGAAGCGTAGCTGGCCTGAGTCTACGGTACTGAATATCACTCACTGGGCATCATGTAGTAATGCTAATATCACTTATAGGCAAGCAGCGATGATACCACCTAGAAAATTTACAATGATTTTGAGTAAACCACTACATGAATAGATAGAAAAGTGCACATCTTTTAAGAGGGTTAAGAGCAAGTCGTACACAAAGTGAATGGCTATAAATAAGTAACGAAATATGTGGGTACTAGGCGCTGATTACCATTAAATCTTTACTAACGAAAAGCAATACGTAGATTATTGAACAAAGCAAACGCTACTTCTACTTACATCCGTCGCTGGGCGGAACTTGAGGGCGAATCCGGGATAACCAGGCTTTGGATTTTTAGGTTGTATAAACTAGAGAGTTGTTCAACAGCTATCTCTTCATACATGCAAAGATAAAAGAAAACGATTAGACACTCGTGTATATGTATTAATGCAACTACTTGCAAGCAATGTATCGCGTAAGATAGATAATGGGTTAAAGAAATTGGTGCGCTTAGCGTACTCACTGTTCCTCCTTAAAAAAAAGTACATCCATCCATCAGATGAGAAGTAACAGGATCTTGTGAGCATTCAAAGTTTGGTGAACCATGACATGGCTCATTATCTCTCGCCTCCAAGTTTCTATAAACAATAGATCTTTTTTTGGCCCAGGTCACCTGTAATGCTGTGCAACAAAAGAATTTTTCGGGCTCTTTTTGAGTTTTCAGGCTAACGTGGATTGGTCAGAACAGATCGTTGCACAAGTAAAAATAGAATATTCCCTTAGTTTATCCGGGTAAATACGTGCATGGTATTGACGAAAGGCAGCATACTTCATTTATGCTAGTTTGATTAGTGTAGCTGTGCAGAATCTGTAGTATTGCTGGACCATGATCTATTTACTGCAGATGGCACTGCCGTTTTCCGACTAGAACGTAAACATACTGTGTGGCTGAATCTATTTTATCATGGACTCCAACGTTTCAGGGATACACCAACCTAACCACAAGCAGAATAGCCAACCCGTGCTGCCTAGTCCAGAATATGCAAAATCCTTTTTAATAATATATAACAAAGCCTATAGAAACGAAAGACAAGAAGCGTACAAACAATTGAAATACAGAAATAAGATGCGGGTATTGTTTCGGGATTAAGTGAGGACAGGTTGAGAGAGAGAGAGAGAGAGAGAGAGAATGGTGGAGTTGATTGGGGATTGGTAAGATAGAGAGACAGAGAGAGAAAAGAGGGAGAGTGGGGGAAACATTTTTTAAACTCGCAGTTTCTTCTTCATGCCTCTCCAAAAGGCGCCTCCGTCTTTTGAGGCCAATGTCGCGAGACTGTGGCGTTTTGTGTCGTCATCCTGCAGGTCACCCCATTTGGAATCAATCCGTTTTTGAAGTTCATCGAAATCACTGGGCTGCCAAACCTGAAGTTCGTCTATTTCCTTTGACACGGACAAGCGTGCTTGCAGCTGCTCGGCAAATTCCCTGTAGGCCTGCTCTTCATCGATGGAAATGGCTACTGACGAATCGATGGACGGTCGGCTGGCTGCCTTGGGCAAGGAAGCGGATGAAAAAGAGGTAGGTGAATCTGGATGCGAAGTACTGCTGCTGTCGTTAGAAATACCGCGTTGTTTGTCCATTTCCATGGGGATGGGTGGCAGTGGATCCGTGGGTGGTGGAGCAGCCGGTGGCAAAGGTCCTCCCGTCCATCGCGCGATGTATGACTTTTTCGATGATGTCGTGTTTGCGCTACTGCGACGACTGCTGCGTGTCGGAGGCTTTGGTATGCTGGTGGTTGAAGCAGCCGATGATCGTCGAGTCTCTGATCCTTTAGATGATCTCTTTGGTGGCGAGATGGACGAAACGTCACTGGATGACCGTGGCATCTCCACACTTTCTCCTTTCAGTTGGTCGCCATAGATACGGTACTTTTGTAACAGAGTATCCTTTTCCAACAACTGCTGCTTGAGCGTCTCGAGTTTTTCTTCGATTGCCGTGCGTTGCGCTTGACATTCGGACTCGAGGTGTCGTGAGGTGTGGAGTGACTGTTGCACTTGGTGCTGACTCGCGCGCAATTCGATCCTCAAGGCCGAGACTGCTTCTTCGAGGCTTTGTTTGGTTTCTGTCAAAGCAGAGATCTCCGTCCGAATGCACGTCAACTCATCACGTGTTGTGTCGATCGTTTGGCCCCATGAAGACTCCTGAAAGCAAGACCGTAAATTCGCATTCGCAGCCACAAGTTGGTCGAGATGGCTCTGCATCTGCTCGATCAAATGTTCCTGTTTCACCACGACCTGAGAGAGTTGTCGAGCTTTGTCTGCTTCCGCTTCCTTTTGCTCCAAGTACGTGGCAACCATCTGTTGCATATTTTGTTCCCACTGTTGATGGTGTTGATGGGCTTGGTTCAGTCGTTTCTCGAGTTCCTTGACACGTCCACCGTCCTCATCATCGATTTCTTCAGGTTCAATGTCGCCCTGTTGACTCTGTGGATGGGTGGAGACCGACGGCAGCATGCTTACTACCCAATTGTCCACGCGGTCTTGATCGAGTTCCTGAGTGGCGACGGACGGTGCCACGTTTCTGCCATAGTATGCATCCTCAAACATGGTCACGAGCTCCTTTTCAAGTTCATCCAACACGACTGTTCTGGGCCGTGGCTGCTGCGCTGGCATTGTATTGGACCGTCGTTTCGATTGCTTCTTGTACTGACTGTAATCAAACTGCAGACTACTCGTGCTACTTCGTTGGCTTCTGGAACTCGTCACTGAGGATTGCGTGTGTTGTGGCTGACGCATGTCCGTGAGGCCGCATACCGTCGACGGCCGTGTCGGCGCTGTTAAACTCGAGGCCGACGCTGCGGACAGCGTGGGTGATGTTCCAAGGATCGACTGTGGCTCTTGCGAAAATGTTCTGTTGAGACCCGAGACAACGGCAAGACTTTTGATACGCTGCAGCTCTTTGTCGACCATCCGCGGCGGCTTTTGGTTCCTTTGCCCTGGTAGAGTGCTGCTTTGTGGGCGCCCAGCCCACTTGCGGTGACCGTCGATGGTTCCGTCAAGAGACATGGAGTGTGTTGATGAAAAAAAACGTGAGATTGGGAAGGAAAAAGAAATCCGATTTTCGGTCGGAGCGAGGCACGCTTTATTTGTATTTTTGAGTGCAGCGGGCATTGAATCACTCTTTTAGGCAACACGGACCCCAACGTGCTGAATAGGTTCAGGCACCATGGATATATATCTTGGCAGAAGAGTATACTTGGACAATAGAATCACTAAAGAAGCTCCATCCCCCTTTTTTTCAACTCATAATTAACATACTCGAGGCCAGTTTAAAAGAAAAAAAACGAGTTCTTTTTCTCCTGCTCTCGAATGTGCGACGGACAATATACTGGTAATATCGTATCATACGTTGTTCTGGAATTCCCGATGAAAATATGCAGATATCTCGTGCCGCTTGAAATCTTGATCGTTTAGAATAGCTGCAAGATATAAGCGCAAGGAGCATACTAAAAAGGGGACTTTACTTTTTCTATAGTCATTTCTCTTTGTCCGGTCCAATAATGAATTGGGAGCCGCTCTCTAATTCAGCATTTCAGAGCACGCGTTGGGCCTACACGATTTAGTTTAAAACCCCTTCACGTTTTTTGCATGTTACACATAGCAAATGACACCTTTCATTGGATTTTCCTCTCTTTGCCAAATATATGTGCGTCAAAACAATAAGGGGTCGCAATATGCAAAATCCAAGGGGTGGGGGGACACTCATATACAACGCCATCGTTAAAAAGGTATGTGCGTTTTCCCGCAAGGAGCTGTAATGGTGGCTAATACGCTTGCTCCTTAAGTCTTACCTTTTTTTTACTCCCGCGCGCAGTCGATCTCATTAAAAAAGAAATTGTGGTACTTATTCATATGATGAGCAAATTGAACTTAATGAAAGAAACAAGATAAGGCGCGGACAGAGTGATGCATTGGGCCGTTGTCCGTTTTGGATGGCGGCAAGGCTCCTTTGACAGCAGCAGCACGATGCGTTGCTATGCGACACGGCCACGCAACCATCTCAAAAGCGGTACATCGCACAGCTTGTCGTTGTGCACTATTAAACGCGGGTAATCGACGGAACGATCATTCATGATCGTAAATGGCAAGACCCTGTAGTTTAATATAGAGTATATGGTGACTTTATGTGCATGGATCACCTCACAAAACAAACTTAAATGGTCGCACATACACACACACGGTGATGGATCAACTGACCCCCGTGAGAACTGATTTGACATATATTGGTCCAAGCTGGTTTATTGCAAATAAAGGGGGGTAGGTTTGCGTGGAGTGTTTTTTTTAATTATGCAATTAAACGCGGCTGGCGGCACGGAAGTAGTTGGTCAAAGGACCCTTCTGGGGGACGAACTTGACGTAGCAACCATCGGGCTGGAGCTTGCCTTCCTTGCGGGCCTGAACGTACTCCTCACGCTTAAGAGGGGTGAAGCCCCACTTGTTGGAGACGATAATCTTCTGCTGACCAGGGAACTTGTACTTGCAGCGACGAAGAGCCTCGATGACGACGGCCTTGTTGGAGTCCTTGGTGCGGACGGAGAAGATGACCTGACCAATGTTGACACGAGCGACCAAACCGTTGGGCTTGCCGAAAGCGCCACGCATACCAGTTTGCAATCTATCGGCACCAGCGCACGACAACATCTTGTTGATACGGACGACGTGGAAGGGATGGACGCGAATACGCATGTGGAAGGAATCCTTGCCGGAGGTCTTGACAATGTACTTGTTGCAGCAAATGCGGCCAGCTTCCAAAGCTTCGGCCGTCACCTGTTCGTATTCGTTGGAAACCAAGTGAATGCAGAGAGGGAAATCGTCGACATGAGCCTTCTTGCGGCCCAAGTCAAAGATTCTAATCTTGGCATCGGGGACACCACGATTGTATCTGCTCTTGGGGTAGGGCTTGTTCTTGCAGTATCTGTAGCAACGAGCTGGACGGCGACCCATTGTTCCTAAATTTCAAAGAGGGTATAAGCGAAATGTAAAAAAATGGAATCCGGTTTCCAGCATCCCCCATTCTCTCTTCTATTTATAATTTGAAAATTCGTCGTCGCCCATTTTTTTTTGTGGATGCTGAAATGTGCGTGTCGGTGCTTTGGCTGACTAATCATGTCCGTATCCATCTATCTCTTTCTGCTGCAATCCGTCTCGTTTCCTTTCGAATCATCCATCCATCCATCCATGTTTCCACCCGACCGACGCACCCCTCCCGGTTTCCGGTTCCCACAGTAACACATGATTAGAGATTTGGTACTTACACAATTAGAGAAGGAAGGAGGTATGTTCGCAACAGCATCTTTACTCTATAGCGAATTTAATAGCCCGCCGGATTGAGATCCCGCCAATGTCGTGCTTGATCCAACGCTGCGCAACAATTCATGCACATTCTATTTTGCTGATTAATATTCCTTGATTACTAATACGGCCATGGATTTGTTTGGGATGGCTTGATGTTCTCTTTGTGAAACTGCGCTCATGATGCTTGACGTCTTGCTTTACAAGGAATCGACAACGATATGGCGTAACTATTACATATCCGATAGCAGCAGGCGCCAGACCATTCCTCTACGGTTTTAGGTCAAAGAAAGGAAACGATAGTATGTGTACCTAGCCCAAAAAGTAATTACGCCCAGCCAAGCTAATTGTGCGATTGAGAATGGCAGAATATTGTTCCTGAATAGTTTGGGTTACTGGTTTACTGGCAAGTCAGTTGCATTGACGAGTCCCTTGGCTTCTCCTTTGAGCACCGAGATGCTAACTACACTTGTTCCACGTATGGTATACATCCGCCATCACTGCTGTGGTTCGATCCACCACCGGATCCCCTATGCTTGATTGTGGGACGGTTAGATAAAGCATTATGTAGGACATTCTTGGATGCTGCATCCCCTCGACAAGGAATCCGACACATCAAAGCATTCTATGAACATACAGCACTGGAGTACAGCTTGTAAGCCAGAATATGTCCATATGACAGGGTGGTTATCTTTTACTATACTTGGTACCTTAAAAGGGCGTGACATTGAAATAATTTCAGCATCCTTTTTTTTTATAACCTTTATGCATCATGGCGGCTCCAATGTTTCTGCAAAATTTGCAGCTGCTCGGTTTCGACAATGACAAACATGCAAAGGGCGTTTTCAAAAAGATCGTGTTTGATGAACAAATGTTCATGCATGCCAACAACAACAAAGCATTCGAATCCACTAGCCACTTTCTCTTTGCGAAACTAGATCCAACACGCGCACGAAAAGAATTCACAAAATGCTGGCCAATGACTGAGACAGAGTACTGGCGACAATCGCGTGAATATCGCTCCATCGCCTACCGATGGCTCGATGAATTGCGACTCAAGTGTTGCCTTCCTGGTCAAATCACGCTACGTAAAAGCCTCTTTGAAGATTGTCGCGGTGATAAGATCACGGCAATCATGTTTGCGCTATCCACATACGTGTTGCAAACAGAAGTGGATCGGCGCACAGTTGCCAGACCTGAGGGTGAGCTCTTTGTGTCGTTGCAGAATAGGAAAATATTTATGCGAGGTTGTTTTTAGATCATCCACCGATCCGTATCCTTGGTAATACATCGGTCCATATGCTTCCAAAGGACCAGCTCTCGACGAAACTCAAGGTAATGAGTACAGAGTACAGTGATATCAAAACTAAACATTTGTGTCAGTCTGAAATTCATCGCATGTCGACGGCTATGACTGCAAGCCGCGCCATGTACACGAGTAACGAAACGTGGGCAAAGGCAGCCAGAAGCATGACCAACGTGAGTGATGATGCTCGATGTAAGGTTATGATAATTTTTCTTGGCATTGAAGAAAAATCATTAAGTGTCTTATTAGTGCTTCCAGGAGCAGCACCAAAACAAAAGCAGAGTAGCCGATCATCGTATGGAACAGAGTCCTTGTTAGCCACGCTGAACAATAGATTGGAGGAGTCGAAGCAAAAGAATCAAGAGTTGAAAAAGGCTTCAGAAAAAAAGAAAGAGCAGTGGTTGAGGTATGTCTACCACGCCGTGTGCGTTTTATACTAAGCATTTCGATAGCAAGTTGCGATCCAAAGGTTCACAACCAGATCTTTATGCCCGTCTACGCGCGCCAATTGAAGTGGATGAGAATATGATCGCGTATGATCCACCCGTGTTGAACTTGTGCAAGTACTCCTCGTCGAGATTTTTTTAAAACAACAACGGCTCACTTACTCGTTAATACAGGCACGTCCACCATGGAAGAGAACATACAGCGCGTCAAAGATTACGTTACCCAAGTGGCTTTATCCAAACGCACATCCAACAAGAAGCGATCACCGGAAAACCGAATTGAACCGGTCACTACGAAACGGACCAGAACCATGGAAACACGACCCGCCAATTCACCAGAACCCGCCCATTCACCAAAACCCATCCGTTCCGAACCAAGTCCCAAACCATCACCTGCCCGCACGCCTTCCAGAACATCCATTGACGAACCAGATAACAACCAAGCGTTCTCTCCTCTCTCATACCTATCGGAAAAAGTCTCGCCTGTTTCCAACTCCTTCGGAGACTACTGTCACCAGGTGGTGAACGACATGCTCGAACAATTCTATGACCAGCGCACACCAGAGAAGGCACTGTCGCCTGTGATCGAGAATCGATCCGCGAGACATTCGTTTGCTTCGCAGCGTAAGACCCCTCTGCTTTCTTTTTTTACATGTGAATCATTGATACGAAATCGGTTGTTGTTAGCAAATTGGTATCGTCCAAGTCCACTATCGCAAAAACTATCCCCTCAAAATGCCACAGATTACGATGATGAACTCGACAGTGTCTATCAAAACAGCCCAACGCGAAGAGCATCGCCAATAAGGACACGTCATTCAAGGATTGCAGGATCACCAGCTCGATCGTCTCCGGTGTCACGACGGTTGGTTGAACAGTCGCCGGCACCAAGTCCAGCTGCTAGCTCGTTGCATGCGTACCGTGCAGCTATAGAAGCGCACAGCGAACTTGGATTGCTGGATGAAACTGAGCCTGATCACTTTTACAATAGCGACTTTGCGTCCCCAGCACAGTAATTGAAGGGTCTGGCACCCGCTAATATACGTTGATGGCTGATTGCCTCTAATTTTTTTTTTGAACTATGCTGAGGATATATGAAAAGGAGGTTATTAATTGTCTACAATATTCCAGCTCTTTAGCCATCGGCGACCTCTGTAATTGCTGATGGGCCCTTCCATGCCATACGCGACCGGCGCAAAATAGATGAAGGTGAGAATGACCACTGCATAGACAGTGCCAAACACAGCCCATCGTGCGCGGTCAGACAGTCCTGCGGTGTAATGATCTAGAAGGAATGGCACCATGAGGATGCTAAAATAGAGTGCCGGGAAATAATGGTGAAGATACGTGACACGGCCCATGATGTAGAAGGGAATATAGTGCAAGAACCAGCCCAGGAACAAGGTCTTGCCAACGTAAAGAAAGTGGTTCCATTCAGCTGTATCCCGGCATGTTAGCATCGATGTATTACTGTTTGTTTGATGCACGTACCACTGGGAAGGTCATTGATTTTGCGCTGCATGCGGACCAGATAGAATCCTGCAGTTGTCAAGAACACCAGCAGCGATGCAAACGAAGTCCACCATACCGCAGGACTGCCGAGCAGATAAAACTTGATGATATCGTCACCCCATCCACACATGCGGAGACCAACGGATGCCAAGGGCCATTCAGACGGAGTGGACGAAAGGATATCCTCCTTGTCCGGATCGGGAATCAACGCATTATTGGACGTCCACATGGCAACGTTCAGATGCCAAAAGTCATGCAAGAATTTGGACTTGTACGTGTTCTTTGGAGCAGGTGGCACTGTTGGAAAGGTTAGAAACGACGATATTGATGCAAAGAACCCTACTCACACTTGTCATTGTAATGCTCCTCAACGTTCCACCAGGTATGTGGATCATTCTCTCTGTTGCGCTTGTCACAGGTCACCTCAATCTGCTTGAAACCCCACTGCGGCAAGACAACGTTGTTTGCAGCCAACAAGCAGTTCAATTGTACGTGACGAAGACGGAATCGGGTAGTGAGGGAGCGAACGCGTTCCTTGTCCTTGAATGTCAAATCATCCACAATTTCGACCTTCCAGTTATCTTGTTGGTCGCCCACCGTCTCATTTCCGTACGCAGAAACCTCCCATTGTCCCGACGTGATGGGTGCAGCGACCGGATGACTGTGGAGATTGCGACCCGTGGAAACATGCAACAGGCGAACAATATCGCCATCCTTGACGAACCGAAGGTTGCCATCCTGCTCCTCATAGTCGCTTGGATCGCCAACTTGGCGCGGTGCCTCGACTTTCCAGTGGTTGTTGTCATCTTTGTAGTGGTAGCATGTTACTTGCTGTTGTTTTGATCCTTCGGGGTATGTCTGGACGTGCGAATGCAAAAGACCACCACCGTAGCCGTAGTTCTTGATGGTCAGCTTGGATCCGTATGCCAATTCTTTCGGATCGTTAGATTTTACGCGGAACAGTTCGCATGTTGCACGACTTACCAAGAGGATTGCGGTCAAAGGAGTTTCCGCGGAGACGTGCCTGGAAAAGAGAGCTCATCTGGGCATCACCAGGCCCGCTGCGAGATAGTACGATAAAGTGCATTGCAAAGGAAAATAGGTATACGGTGATGGGAAGGCAAATGAGACACATGATACGCGCGATCCAGTGCATAGCGTAGGTTTTCTTGGGCATCTGCAGATCACCAAGCATATCCCACAGTTCTTCGACGGTGTTGATGCCCACCAAAGCAATTGCGAAAAGACCAACCCACTTGACACTACCCATTGGAACCGTTAGAAACACCCTTGCTGCCGTAAAGGTTTTCCAGTTTTTCTTTTTAATACCTCAACACGCATCCCAACGAAAAACCCGTCAAACTCAACCAGAGCCACCACTTTTCCGAGAACGACCTAGAAACTAGTCAGCCATGCCCTGTTGCCAAGGAAGCCTCGCACACTTACTCATTTCGACAGTTGTTAAAGACAGACATGCAGTACAGCGACAGACACGTGAAAAACATGAGCATGGAATCCAACAGAATAAAACGACTAATGCACAGGTATGCAGTATCTAACGGTGGGGTTGATCAGCTCCAGCATAAACCGACCTTTCCACCATTCCTTACCAAACAACACCATGGTTGCGGCCAAAACACTTGCTCTTTGGGACATTTTGAATTGTCGCGCTGTCAAGTACGCAAGTGGTACAAGGAGCGCGCCCCAAAACGCGTTAAAGATGCGCATGACGGAGTAGTTGAGATCGTCGGGATATTTGTGACCTGACTCGAACGCAAACGATCCATTGTAGCCGGCAAGCCATCCGGAGAAGCCTACCAGCATCTTGCCCAACGGCGGATGAACGTCAAAGTAAAACTCGTGCTTGAGATAATGCGAGCCAAACTAAAAAAAAAAGCACACGTTAAAGGTTCTTGCTGCATAACGTCTCTTTCCGCCAATACCTTTCCAAAATGTGCCTACTTGTTTCTTTAGTCATGTTGCCATGGGCCTTCCTGTTTGTGTCAACGTACCTCATCCCATACGACTATATCTGACAGGCCAATCTTGCGGAAACGCGTCCAAAATGCCAACAGGGTTAGAGCGGCTGGGATTAATGCACGATGGTATTGCTGACAGAATGCAATGTACTGCCATGGTTCTTAGTCTGAGCGCGCGATCTATAAGCGAGTTGCCCTGTACCTTGTTTGAGGAATAGACGATTCTTTGTGGTGGAGGTTTTGCAAGCTTATGTTTTTCCTCAGTGTATTCTGGATATTGACCATAGGCGGATGGGCCGGATTGCGCATCCGGCGCAATGTGCCTTCGTTTCAAGTTTTCCATAAGTGATGGTCAAGGTAGACAAAAGGGAATTTGGGCTAATTAACGCTTTAAAAGGCAGGCGGAGCATGTTTCCGAAATAATAATAAAAAAACACACACCATGCAAGAACAAAAGCCGCGGCTCGCCCCTCCCATTCCCCTGAAAGCAACGGTATGTAATCCATTCTCAATTTATGCGCCATTGCATCTGTACGTGCCTCAATATCTTGACATCGCCCGCCTGGTTCACTGATAAAGTGAACCCCCTCTTTGTCTGTGCGCTATCCGTCGCGTCCACTAATTGTTCCTAAATTGGTATGGTCGCACATTGTCCAAAGGTCGATGGATCACTGCCAATGCGTCAATTGCACCCTGTCGATGTATTGCTCTGGGCAAATGTAAGCGTTGGTCCCTGTAAAAAAAACAATGGCAGCATCCATTACCTTGTTTGTTCGTAAATATGAGTGATTTATTCTTCCTGACGCAAGGCATTATTATATATATATGCGCACATCGCTTTAATCGGCGTTCGCGCTACAGGTGTCAATAGGATGGGCCAAGAAGCCAATGATCACGAGCGTCTTAGAGTCATCTATCGATCTAGCACCTGGTCATGGTACCCTTGACACGACAGCATTATGAACAATTTGTCATGAAACTGACAACAGCACGCACTAGTCAATTGATAAGTTTTGATAAATAATCCGACATGATGTCGTTCAAAGACAACAATTCCAAGTCGACAGGCAGCCACGATTCTTTTTTTCCCTTCCTCCAAATGATTTTTGTGGGCATTTCAGTGTACCTGGTTGTTTACATTGGTATCTTTTTCGTATTGATTAACGCCTCTGATCCTTCCTCATCGAGGCAACCTTCAGCCCAAAAAGAAGGTGCCACTGGCCAGAAGCAAAGACGATCCGAGCGGATCAGAAAAAAGCAGGAACACATGAAGAGCGCTCTTACCAAGGCTCGTTCTCAACCTGTTCAAAGTCGCGCTGAGAAACAAAAGGCTACAGAAGCGATGGCTAGTGGCATTGAAGAGGCTATTCGGAAGCCCATGGTGGTGCCTAGTTCATCCAGCGGACATGTCGACGACGAATCAAACAGCACTGCTGCTCATCAACGCGCTACTGCTCCGAGTGCCGGAAGAGAAGGGTTGCTGATGCAACAAGTATGCGCATGCGCTTCATGCACCGAAGCAGCGGTCAAGTCCTACAAGCGACTTGTCAATGAAGGAAAGGTTACGGACTTTTGTTCGTTCAACGAATACTGGCTCAGCCGATGTCTTTGTGGCGTGCAAGACTATAGCAATGACCCTACTGATCTTGTTCGCTTTTGCGATGAAAACCCTTACTAGTTTTCAATGTACACCGAACACCATTGCCTGTAAATGCATACGTTATCCGCTGTAAAGTAAATGATCATGCTTGTGAATTCGCTTGTCAAGTGTAAACGCATTTGGTGTAACTAGCATCATTGCTCCCGATAATCAAATTGCTTTTTCAAACAGCAATGGTCGAATTCACTACGGTTTTACCTTTTGAAACAATCACCTCCATTCTTTCGCACATTAGCCAGAGCGATTGTTGCGAATGCATGCGCGTGTGTCGACGTTGGCATGACGAATTCCCAAATTATACCAAAAGCATATGGACCACTTTGCAGATCTCATTCAATTCCTGGGAACGAAGCAACGTTTGCTTGACCCGGTGTCTCGGGCCCCACGTTCAAACGGTATCGATGTTTAAGCGAAAGCCTTTTCCATTACTAAAAGCACTCAAAGACGCCGAATGTGCCATTGCCTCGCTTGGTTGGTATCGCACCTCAATGCCAAATGATACTTGTGAAACTGATCCGCCCGTTGCAGAGGTGCGAACACACGCGTCGTTTGCAAGAGATTTTTCGCCCCTGTTCCTGAAAATCGTACCGTTTCAGGGTACATTGAAGGAGTTGACCCTCACGAACTATGCATTTGACGTACCCATCCTACGTTTATTGAACGACTTGTCCAACTTGACTCACCTTACGCTGCTGCTTGACTTTCAAATCGGCATACAACAACTTCCATCTCCAGACGACAATATCAATCTCGCTCCGACAAAACTGGTCTATCTGCATCTGGATAATGTGTACAGCTTTGAGAATCGGGTGGCTCCGATGCTGCGTAAAAGTCCACGACTAAAAGCACTCGTGCTATCGCGCAATCTCGAACGAGAGCCTTACTACGACGTTACAAAGTCCAGTAACTATATCAACACTGCCGTCGAACTCTGTCCACAACTACGCTATGTTGCATGGAATGGAGACTGCAACTGTCCAAAGGGCACACGGCCCTACGCATGGCGCGAAATGATCGACAGTGACTCCAGCCTGCACAGTCTACGCGAATTGATCCTTTTCGGAAGCAAGGAGGACATGGACCATATCATTCCCTTGCTCAAGCGATCACAGAAAGAGCTGGAATACATCGAACTTGTCAACGATCAAGATGGTATCCCTTGGAATGATCTGGCACATATTCCTCTACCACGATTAAAATCAGCAACGCTGCAAGGTTTGAAGCTGACCGCGAGCGACTGCAGCAAGTTACTTTTGGGTTGTCGCGATCTGGAAGAACTGCACTTGGCCACCACGTTGGATAGCACGCAACTGGTTTCGGTGGTCAACGTCCTAAGCAGCATGAAGCATTTGCAATATTTGCAACTGGATAGACAACTCAACAGCAATCTGGTCAGTCATGTGTCGCCGCACCTTTTCGACACGCTTTCGTTGAGCGTCGGATTGCAAACCGTAAAGATCCATGATATCTGCGTTTCCGATTCAGGGCTGTTGGCTTTGGGTGCCATACGAATGCTGCGCGAACTGCATCTGGGAATGAACCATCATCAGTATTGTATCGGGCAAGAGGCACTGCTGGCCTTTGCTGAAAAACTCATGGATGGTCAGCTTTCTGTCTTGAGTTTCTCATTCCTGGCGACTCTTACGGATCGCGTGCTCGAACGGCTGGCGCTGGTCAAAAGCCTGTCCTTGCTCTCTGTCGCGCACAACAAAAATATCACTGTGATGGGGATCAAGGCGTTTGTCAAAGGCGGTGAGAAGCAGCTCAGGGCATCCATGTGTTCATCTGTTTCGGGCAGCGGTCTTTATGAAAAGCAGACCTTTGAGTGATCAGCTGCATTTTATCATTAAAAATGTGCTGTTTATGTTTGGTACGCAACCAGACGAAGCACTTGCAGAAACTACTGTTTGTCGCCATGGCGTTAAAAGTTGACAAATAATAATGCGCCGCAGGATGGCAACAGGATCCTCGTTGTCAAAGTTACCGTGCGTACTGCGCATGTCAGCAGCAAGTTTGAGCTTTTGCAAAAGACAGGAGAAACTTCATTGCCATGACTCATGATTGTCGTCATTGCAGGGTAGTGAATCTAGTTTGCATTCGAGCAAAAGAGTGAAAGCCCAGTTCTTCCGACCGATCACGGGTCATGCAAACTAAAGTTCGGCTGTTTTTTCCCAGTGCGGTTCGCCCTTTTCTCTCCCTTTCTTTATACTTGCACACCATGAAAAGTGGCTGCTCTACACTTTTATGGCTGACGGGTGCAGCGTTGGCTGCTCAAGCGATCGAGCCAGTGTATGAACGGCCCACACCAGCAGATCCATACGTTCCACAACCGACGCCCATTATTCCCGAAGATATCCTCCCTGCAGCCAACTATCCCAGTAGAATGCACGAACGACTACCCGATTCTCATCAGCTAACGCTGCAAGAAAAGCAACGCTATGTGAAGGAGGCATTTGAGTTTGCGTGGGACGGGTACCGCACGTATAGCTGGGGTGCTGATGAGAATCGTCCCGTGTCGAATGGTCCAGTTAACACAAGGTCAGTTACAACTTCTTTTACACACACACACACACACACACCCCCAGTTTACTGAATGAGTGAACAGGAACGGATGGGGCGGTAAGGATATGTTGCAAGGATCAGCCAGAGTATAACAGTTTGTTTGCAGCATCGATCGTGGACGGAATGGATACGCTTTATCTGATGGGACTTTATGGCGAATTTAATGAAGCGCGAGACTATGTTGCTCAAATCGATTGGGATAAAACACATGGCAGCGAATTGGTTCAGGTGTTTGAAACTGTCATTCGATACGTTGGCGGGTTGCTGTCAGCCTACGAACTCTCTGATGACGATATGTTTGTCCAAAAAACGGTACAGTTGGTCGACAGGCTCTTACCAGCATTCGATACGCCAACAGGAATCCCGTACCAATACGTTAACTTTAGCTCGTAAGATGGGCCTGTTCGCGTGACAGATCATGGTTATTAATTCGGTTACACAATAGGGGTAAAGCAGTGAAATCTGGCTTTCCGGAAGGTGCATCGTGCCTCGCCGAGTTGGGAACTGTGCAGTTGGAATTTACTCGACTTTCCGAAATCACTGGTGATTGGTCTTATCATCATATTGTATGATCATTGATGCCCTTTATTTTTGCCATACTTGAATGATTCACCATAATTTTTTTTTCCCAGGGCCAACGGGTCTATGACAAGTTCCTGGAAATGAAAACGGATCAACCGGGTTTGTTCCCGCATTTAATCAACGCAGATACAGGCGACGGTGTAGGAGGTTAGCTTTCTTTTTTTTTTTAAAAAAAAAAAACTACGGCTCATTGTACGTCGTCATTCAATTTGGCTCAACGTAGATTATATATCGTGGGGAGGAATGGCCGATAGTTTTTATGAGGTATTGGTTGCAATTCATACATAGGACTTGCAACCAACACATGATTCTGCTATAGTACTTGATCAAACAATATGTCATGTCGGGAGGAAAGGATGAACAAAAGAAACAGATGGTTATCCAGTCGGTCCGCAGCATGGAAAAATATCTCGTGTCCAGGCCAAAGGATCATCCTGAATTCGCAGTACTCGGTGATCTGAGCGGCGATACACAAAGACCTGTTATGGGAGAACTGGTACATTGTTCCCAATACGCGATTCCAACAATCACTAATGTAGCCATGCAAGGCTTGCTTTGCCCCAGGTAACTTGCTGTTAGCAGCAAGGACAATCCCCGAGCTTGCCGATATCGAGGATTTGGCATTTGATCTTATGCGTGGATGTTACAGCGCATGGGAATCGACCCGCACAGGCATCGCACCGGAAGTATTTGCGTGGGTAGATAAGGATGGGAATTCAGTTGTGGGTAATTTGACCGGCCGTCGCGAATATCTTGCCAAAGCGCATGGTGTATTCCCCTTGTACTCCAATTATATTTTGCGACCAGGTACGTTCCTTTATCTACATATTGGTCAAACAATTACTGACATGGAAAGGAAAAGAAACACTTGAATCCATTTTCTACTTTTATCGATTCACAAATGATCGACGTTACCAAGATATGGCATGGGATATTTTCAATTCAATCCATACTTACTGTCGGGCAAACTCTGGTTTTTCGGGCATAGCCAATGTAGACACTTACTATCCCAATTGGGATGATCGTCAGGAAAGGTAAATAAATCGCCAATGTTGCTGTGGTGATGTGTGTGCTCATCGCTGCTGTAGCTTCTTTTTCGCTGAGACTCTCAAGTATCTTTACTTGTTGTTTGATGAGCCATGGGTGGAACGGTTGCCTTTGGATGAATGGGTGTTGAACACGGAGGCACATCCTTTTAAAATCACTGATAATGTTCCGCCACCCCCTCCTCCATTTAAGAAGAAGCATATGTGCTGGATAGATAACGTCATTACATTCCTTACACACTGGTTGAAGCTTCTTTTTATTCCCTACTTGAATCTCTTTAACGAGTAATTGACAATAAACTGTGCATATGCTTTATATATATATTGACGGATACTGAGTTAACATTTGGACGCGAATTGTCTATGCAATGTAATAGAGAGTATACGTTGTGGATCCACAAGTAGGTTGAAATAATAGAAATGGAAAGGGTGGGTTAACCAAATACAGATGTAAGCTCCTGAAAGGTATGATCAAGCTAATTCAGGTCAAGCTAACTGCTATATTTTATTTGATTCAACAAGGGTATTTATATGTTTCTGTGGATACACTGACTGTGGGTAAAACGGGCTGCGCCGGGGGTAAAATCTGGGATAAATAGGAAGTACAACTGGTAATAGATCCAAGTGCGGAAGAAGATAATCGAAGGTGCAGATGCACCATATAATAGAGTAAGACTGTAGCCTGGGAAGATCGATACAACGAAGAGATACATCAATGTGCAGATGCATCTTACAATAGAATAGGTCGGTAGCTTTGGAAAATCAGAGCGAAGATGAAGATGAATCAATGTGCAGATGCACCGTATAATAGAATAGAGGTCAACACAAGGGTCAAGTGCGTGCCGAAAAGGGAAATGGTAGCGTAAACAGAAAGTAGCCGAAAAACTTCGTTACAACGTAATTGAATATTGATATTTGAGCAAAAAAAAAGTAATTTATATTGGTATAATCGAAAATATCGCGTATTATATAGATAAAAACGAAGCCTGATAAGTTAAATTCTTATTTGGTCATCTCGGAAACGCTTGATGGTCAAATATAAAGCGGCCCCAACGCCAGTGATCAAGCATAAGAACCCAAACAAATCTCCAGTGTAGCCATAGAGTGTTCCGGCGCGCTTTTGAATCGGGAGATGGAAGATGTACTCGGAATCGGTAATGGCAGGAACGTGTTGCGTGTAGATACCGTTCAATGCAGGTTCAAAAACACCGGAGAAACCTTGCGAACCGCATCGAAGCATAGTGAATCCATTTTCAACAGCACGGAGTGCATTGCCTCGGCTATGATACGTTCCAATGGGTCCTAATCAATAACAGAAATTAGTATGGGTGATACATGATAGCAAAATAATTATCCTTACCCCACGTCCATGACGGTTGCAGCATCACATCTATGTTGTATTTGCTGGCTTGCGTAATGAAAGATGGGAAGTTGAAATCGAAGCAAATGGCTACGCCCACGCGGCCAAATTCTGGTGTATCAATGTACGGAATCTCTGGCTTTCCTGCTTGAATAGGCTCCTATACAAATCATGTATATTTAGTGTATATCCGTAGCATGCTTTTGGAGGGTTGCATACAATGAGGGGCACTGGATGGGATTTTGAATAGTTGATAGCAATTTCGCCTTGCGGGGTAATCACTAAAAGCTTGTTTTCCGTAAGGTCATCCACGATGGTTCTGTTGTATGTGAAGGCGAGATAAACGTTATTTTCCTGCGCAAAAGTCTGTGCTCGGCTAATCAAGGCAGCTTCATCATCGTCATTGCTCGTAGCTGCTGTTTCCTCTGACCACATGACCAATTTTGCACCAGCCTGTTATAGATTCGTGAGTCATTCAATAAGAAAAAGGTAGCAGAAAATAACGTTACGTTAACAAGAGTAGCGGAACGATCAAACCATCGATCATAGTCTTTCTGAAGCTCTAGATCAATTCCACCGGGACCTATCACGCATCCGACAGGAATACTTTTGGGAACATATTCCGGGTATCCGACTTGAAAGAATGAGCCTCGATGAATGTGGATTTGAGAACCACCAAAAAGAGCCAAGAGTGTAACTAGAATGGTAAACCAAGTTGCCGGATGCTTTTTCCAATTTGTTGCATGCTGTTCGGCTTCATCGGATGATGATTTATCCGTCTTGGTCTCAAGTACGACAGTGGCAAACAAAGCCAAAACAAAGTCGATGCCAGGTCGACCCACCATCCATGTCACTCCTTGTACAATATCTGGGAAGCCAAGCAGGACTGAGGTTGAATACACAAATCCATCGCCAAAGCCAAATCCGCGTCCAATAATCCCGAAGTAGATGCTGGTGAATAACAATGGGAAAACGAGCACCCTGAAAACAGCACAGCTTTGACGGTTTGCAAGGTAGTCACTGGCCAGACAGAAAAACATAAGAATTCCAGTTCCAATTGCTGCAACTATAGTAAATGTCAACAATGGGGTACTTTCTTCTTTTTTATCCTATGAATAAACTTGCCTAATATCAAGAATGGATGCTGGAATCTGCCATCGCCATATATAACATCAGCAAAGCCGATAGCTGAAACCCAAAGTGACAGCATGTTTACTCCAGTGGCGATGATCACATTGAACCATTGCTTTCGGGAATAATAAAGTAAGAAGGGAAAGTACAGGAGGGTCACCACAGGTATTGCTTGAAACCCACTGGCAAATACTCTAGGCAATGACAATGCATTAAAATTTTTAACTCCACGAAAAGGCTTTTTTTTACCCCACAATAAACAAAGGCAGTGTCAGCCAATGGTGCGTTTTCAATTTCTCTGGTATGTTCATCACGAAATAAATAAAATAGACAAAGTGTAGTGCCTGTATATATGAAAAATCCAGGTACCGGCGCGTTCGGCCGACCGGATCATAATTTTACATAACCTCAATTTGCCTAAAATGGAACGCCACCTGATTTAGTTTCCCAGCATGCTTGCACAACGTAAATTAGAAGCAGGTGTTTCTCATAACTACGTATGTCATTGGGTTCACATATGTTGTCTATAGGGAATTATATGGTATGGGAGTATTCACACGCGAATTTGGGGTTTCTCTTGTTATTTGAACGGTTCAGATAGCCCGTCTTGCCCGCAATGAAAAAAGAGGGGACGGAACACTATTTCCAAGCCTTTGCTGTAAAACGGTATTCGAGTTTATGCCATGTCAAGGTTGTGGACAAAAACCGCACCTTTGCAAAACCTTGTACTGGCAGAATTTACGCATAATTAATTGTTTCTGATTTGCATATACATACTCCATTATGACACTTTAGAATACTGCCACTGACGGATCCTATGTATTCAAATTCAAAAAAAGACACATGATAAACCGTACTACTAATCAAAGTAAGCCTTTAAACACCGGTTTTGTAAATAAAATAGTGTATAACGAATGGTCAAAAGTATTGCTACATTACATTCATGCTAGCTATTAACAACAGTGTGAGATGACCTTTTAGTTTCTACCTAGGCATCTTGGTAGAAAAAAGAACAAAGCAGCCTGAGTGACAGGTGGTAACATAAGTTACCTTGGCCAAACATGAAGCATCAATGGGTTTCTTCATTCGAATTGTCATTGTGTCGACAAGTACGTAACAGATGGGTAGCGTTCTCAACAATCTCTGCAAAAAAAAAGCCTACAGAGTAGGATATAGTCTGATGTGGTTTCTTTAAGTTTATGTATAGATATTCAACCAGGGCTGGCTTTCCTTTTATCTATATTGGCATCAGTAAAAGCGGCATATTCATAGTTTAGAATTTTGGATGCATATCCTATTACTGAATAATGAATGGGGTCACTCACGGCAGCAGTAAGCTAGTAGCATCGCAGAAATGTAGTCAAAAAAGAATGTTTCATAGCACAAGGTCTAATACTACGTACCCACGTGAAGTGTGTACACGAAGCTTCTGGCTGACAAAATCTAAGGATGTGTGCAATCGTTGTTGACCATCGCCATGACCGCATCTTAACTATACTTTGCTTATACGACAATTAGCTGCCACCTACCTTGTGAGCTCCAAAATACACTTATCGCTTTCTCTTTAGATTAGAAGAGAGATATATGGAGCAGGAACTTATAGCCCGAGACAACGTGTCCCGTGCTTTCGCTCCTGGGGATAGACAGTACTCCAGTGTTACAAGCTCTCGACCAACTGCCTGGATTTTCTTCAAAGCTCATCAGGTTGTGGTGTCTCCAGTAGAAGGTATTGAAACTAAATGCCAGGTAAATCAAGTACACAGATGTACCATGCATTTCTCAGACATCAATCACGCTACCGAAGACCATGCCTTCCCAACTCAGAACAGATGCTAGTCCAAGTGCAGCGCTCGCGGACCACCGCCCTGCCAGCTTCCGAAATTCCTCGAGAAGGGGTCACATAAATTTACAGTAACATTTCACAGTAAAATATCTACCATGATAGCTCCATATATTAATTGTCACAATAAAAATCCGGGGACTTTTGCTGCAGGTCTCCGGTAATGTTCCGGTCTTCGCCGTGAAAAGCTGCTGTAAAATGTTACTGTGAAATTAGCACCACCCCATTACCCTAGACATAGGAAATAAGTGTAACGTAATCATCCAGAGAGGAACTAAATACCGCTCGGTATGGAAAACCCAACTGTTGGGTTGAAGCAGGTTTATATACGTAGTTAATCAACCATTGATTCGAACTGAAATACCATCAACTATGATGGCATCTAGTTTGACTAGTAATTAGTATGAAGTAAGTAATATGTTTTGACGAGCAATGTCGGCCAGAGAGTTACGGGTGATTAGCGATCGCCATGGGAGGTACATACTGCAACATCAATGTGGGCAAGCTTATTGCACATCCATACAAACTATCGGGGGCCCAGTAAACTTGCGAATGATTATATAACAAAAATTTAGTACACACAAGGACGACCATGAGCCTGAGATTACAACGTTGCCAATTTTCGACTTGTCAATACGCATGACCAAGGGTAAAAAGGTCCACGCACGATTGTCCCATCAATTCATTGAAGAGGACGAGAGTGACGAGGAATTTTTCCCTAAAAAGGTTTTGGCACAAGTAGGAGCAATCATTGTGCCATAAAGGATGATATCATTGAAGACATTGGCTATACTAGATGCTGAGGCTTTTAACTAACTATACTTACTTCTAATTGCTATTTGTAGTACATAAATGGCGCCATTCTGACCTACGTGTTACACGAAGCCGAATACTATAACAGTGAAACAGAAATTGCCCATTACTTTTGTCGACTGGCAAATGTGAACTATCACCGTAAACGAAACTAAGGGCACATTATCCCTTACATAAATTTTAAAATTCTCAGCTTATATTGCTTTCTATGTACAGCGACAAGTAGTTGGCAGTAAACCCTCAGCTCGACGTATACGGTGCTGTGTTCTTGATACACTGAATGACGGAGCCTTTCAAAGAATAGGGTCGCACAAGGTAGCTTAATTCATAAAGTACCTACAGTGAAGGATCACACTTTTATTTCGGAAATGTCAGAAAGATTTTTGTGTGATTGCGACCTGCAGTACAAATATACGATACATTTCTATAGGGCAATCTAGCCTGGATAAATTGTAACAAAGCTGCTTATTCATGTGCTGTGCACATTACCTAGTTGACAGCTCAAAGCTATATATTTATTTGGTAATTATTAGATCTGTTCCTATAGACATATGGTCTCTTCCTTGCAGCACTAGTATTTAAGATAATACGAGTGCGAAACGGGCATACTCACGCCTGAAAAAGCATATGATACGTGAAAAAGACAGGACGGTGTAGAAAGAGATGACTTGCATATCAGTCCTGATTCTCTTGAATAATTCTGCTCGGTGTTTGAGGGGTATTGGAGTTGGACTCCCCCGGTTGGTCGCCGTCGCCGTTCGAGTGTACTAACCGGCCGATCTCGTGAATTACTCGCTGTAGAGCTGTACAGACGTCCGGCCATTTGCCGCGGGTCAAGCCAACATCGGAGTGTGGAAGAGAATTCATAATATAGCTGATGCAGTGTATCTCTGCTGGTAATTCAGAGATGGCACCAAAGGCTGTAAGTAGCTCCTGCGTCTGTGTTGTACTCAATGAGCAGGAGTTTTTGTGATCTCGCCAAGGCTTAACCAACCTGCGCGGGCAGTATGGATGTTTGTTATTTAGTTGATAAAACGCATTTATAAATAGATTTATTAGCATGCGAACTATCATGACGGAAAGATACTTTCGGTTTCTTTCGAGATCTCGCTTCGCAGAAAATGTGGAGTCCACTGCAAAGTGGCCGATTTACATTTATAGAATGTACTAGAAATGTGGTTCAAGGTATACAGCATCTTCATTATCGCATGAGTCTACCGATGACTTTCTTTTGCATGATCGAACTGGCTTGTTAATTCAACAATAGCAATGACGGACTCTTCCGGTAGTACCTATATGTAGTAAAATTCATATCCACTTTGTACTGTCCGATCAAAGCGTGGCCAAAATGTTGATAGTTTCAAATAGATGAAGTGAGCATTGCGTGCCAAAAAAACAGTAATGACAAGTCAAATGCGCGGTACAGAAGGGCAAGTATATCCATCGCGTCGGTCATCCTATTACATTTGAATTAATAGTAGTGCTGAGCGCGCACTTTCGCATTCAATTGATAATGAAAGACGTTGTGTAACAATGATAATGTCCAAAATTGCAAAATTGAACCACGGGAAGAAGGTGGCCTTTGTTGCATGAAAAGTGGCTTTCTCACGTAGCATGCGTGATACAGAAAGTAACAAAGTTAACGACCAGCGGCGAGAGGCGCCGGCAATCTACCCATGCTTAAGCGAGTATTTGATAGCTCATTTTTATGGGAAGCTTATCGGTGGTTATCAACCTCAAGACATGTACAAAAGTATACTGATAATGGCCAACCCAGATTGTAAACTCTATCGTATGTACATCCCGACCGTTATACATCACCATAAAGACCGATAGTGTTTCATTTCCAGATAAGCCTACCATGGGAATATGGAAAAGTATAAATAGCCTTAGGGCCCTGATTAAGATTCACATCTTTTTTAATTTTCTCGCGCTTTAGCAATGACGGTCCATCCACTTGATAATGTTTCTGCTGATGAAATTCGACGCATTGTTGATATTATCCAGAAAGAACGCGGCAATGTGAATTTTGTTTTCAACACTATCACGCTCAAGGAACCTCCAAGGGAGCTCATGATGGCTCATTTCGGTTGGGATCGGACCAAGCTTAAACCAGCTGAGATTGAACGAGAGGCATTGGTGATTTTGATCGACCGTCCATCCGGACTAGTTCATGAAGTTACTGTGTCGCTCACCAAGAACGCAATCACCGATTGGAAGAAAATCCAGGGACAGCAACCGACGATCAGCGTTTTTGAAATGATCGAGGCTGAGCAGGCAATGCGAGCGGACAAGCAGATTATCGCCGAGTGTGCCAAGCTGGGTATTACCGATATGAGCACGGTGTTCATCGATCCATGGGGTATTGGTCACAGTGATATCAAAGGCAAGCGTCTTGTTCAAGCAATTATGTATCTCCGCACCTCCCCCGATGATAACCAGTACGCTCATCCACTCGACATTCACCCGCTCTATGGTATGGTACCATTACGCATAGACGAATTTATGCTGAACGTCAAATCCTAGATATCAACGAGAAGAAGGTTATCAGAGTATTCATTGCCGAGAGAAGAAACAGCAAGTACAAGCGCCCCACTATCCCAATGATGAACCATCACTTCTTGCCCGAACATCTCGGACAAGAAAACTTGCGTAAGGATCTCAAGCCTATTCAGATCATCCAGCCTGAGGGTGTCAGCTTCACTATCCGCGGTCAAGAGTTGGATTGGCAAAAGTGGAACATGCATATCGGCTTCAATTACCGTGAGGGTTTGGTCATCAACAACTTGAATTACAAGGATATGGATGGAACTGTACGACCTTTGTTCTACCGTATCTCGCTTGCCGAAATGGTTGTGCCTTATGCCAACCCGTACGAGCCTTACAATCACAAGATGGCTTTCGATGTCGGTGAATACGGTATGGGCTTCTTGAGCAACTCTCTGGAACTTGGTTGCGACTGTGTTGGATCGATTTACTACATGGATGCCATTCTCAACGACTTGAAGGGTGAACCATTCGTGATTCCCAAGGCTATTTGCATCCACGAAGAAGACACCGGTCTTTTGTTCAAGCATACCGACTACCGTACTGGCAAGGCTCACTCTGCTCGTTCCCGTCGCTTGGTCATCTCTCATATTGTTACAGGTATTTGATGGGCTTTAATTAAAGAGATGACCGTTTTGAAATAACCAGAACTTTTGATCCAGCCGGAAATTACGACTATGGTTTATACTACTATTTCTACCAGGATGGTACCATCCAGTTCGAGGTCAAGGCAACCGGTGAACTCAACACTCAAGTCCTCGCCTTGGATGAGGATGCTGCTCCCTATGGTACCATTGTTGCACCACAAATTGATGCTCAGCATCACCAGCACTTGTTCAGCTTGCGTGTGGATCCCATGATTGACGGTCCCAACAACTCCGTTGCCGAAATTGACGTTGTTCCATCCGAATTGCCGGTCGGTCACCCTGACAACCGCATTGGTAACGCATTCAGTCCGGTTACCAAGATCTTCAATGATACCAACGAGGCACAGAGCGTGGCAAGCCTCGAAAGACACCGAAGCTGGAAGATCATCAACGAGAACAAGATCCACCCTTATGCCAAGTCACCTGTTGGTTTCAAGATCATCAACCCTGCTCCTCCAACTCTTCTCTGCAAGCCAGGATCCATTGTCTATGAGCGTGCACGGTTCGCCACCAAGAATTTGTGGGTGACCCGTTACGATCGTGAGCAGCGTTACCCTGCCGGTTTCCACATTTACCAGAGCAACCCAGATGACAACCTCGGTATTCCACAGTATATCAAGGAAAACAAGAGTGTGCGCAACAAGGATATTGTTCTCTGGTTGACCTTTGGTTTAACCCATATTCCTCGTGTCGAAGACTTCCCCATCATGCCTGTTGAAATGTGTGGAATCCAACTCAAGCCCGCCAACTTCTTCCTTGGTAACCCTGGTATCGACATTCCACCTTCGAGTAAGCATTCGACCAAGAGCGCTTACGCACAGGCCAGTGCTGGTTCATGCTGTGGAAAAAACAATTTGTAATTTCTGTATGTTATCGCTCTCCTGCGTAGATAGTTCCTCCAGCTTCTCTGAAGTGTCTGCATGTATAATATGTTAATAAAAGTCAAGTTCAATGTTTAAAATGCTGTTTTTTGGGAGTTGACGCAATACCTGATTGAAGCAAGTGAGGCTGCATAACCAAAACTGATATTACTGTACATCAGCACTTTCGACATTTGCCGGCTTAAGGTAGAACGCTATGAGCGGAGTATGCATGATTGTCTGTCGCATTTGCTAGCCTGTATTTGTTGCGTGCATTGCTTTAACACCAATGTCGTATATAATATATGGGCTTGCCAACAACAGGAAATGTTGAGGTAACAGTGATGAATACGGTACCGCAAAACAGATGTGAAAGGAGCAGTAGGATTCAATCAACACCTGCTGAAATTGTTATACCGGAAGCTTGCTAAACTACAAAAGTCGACCAACTCCTACAGATACGCTTCCTTGAAATCACTCGCAATTACTTTTCAGTAATCAATTCGGATCCATGACTATGAATTCTTCCGCTTTAAGAGGTAGCGAATGATCTGACCTTCATTCGTTGACAGTCTCTTTCATATCCTAGGCTAGTTCACGACACGCGATCCGTTGGACCGCATTCTGTACTAATTGTAGACATTAATAGACAGTCAACTTGATTAAGAGTGTTGACTCTTGGCAGGTCCAGATGTCATTGTTCATCATTGCAGAAGTGATGGTGAACGCGAAAGATCAAGGTGGCAACTTCATGTCAAACGAAGTTGTCTAGACAAGTTCCGGCGACTGCCATGCAAGAACTAATGTCAATTCCAATCATGCAGTATTGTTTGCCACTTCCGACGCATGCCTGAAAAATCTAACCCATGAAGCATCACCATTGTGAAGCGAAAGGGAGAAATATGAAGCATTTTAACTCAGCAAAATTATAGCTCTTTTCCCAAGACACATCCCATCCTCCATTATCAAGACAATCCTTAGATATCAATTTTGATTTATTATTTATATGAAATAAACGGAGCTCTGTACAAGTTTTTAAAAAAGGGGATGATGAAAGAAATCTACTATGTAGAACGTAAGGAGAAACAGGATTTACAGGTTGTTCTTTCCGCAGCATGAGTTGGCGTCAGCAGGAGCATAAGCACTCTTAGTTGAAAGCTTGTTGGAAGGAGGAATGTCGATGCCAGGGTTACCAAGGAAGAAGTTGACTGGCTTCAGCGCGACACCGCACATTTCAACAGGCATGACGGGGAAATCCTCGACACGAGGAATATGAGTGATACCAAAGGTCAACCAGAGAACAATATCCTTGTTGCGCACACTCTTGTTTTCCTTGATATACTGTGGAATACCGAGGTTGTCATCTGGGTTGCTCTGGTAAATGTGGAAACCGGCAGGGTAACGCTGCTCACGATCGTAACGGGTCACCCACAAATTCTTGGTGGCGAACCGTGCACGCTCATAGACAATGGATCCTGGCTTGCAGAGAAGAGTTGGAGGAGCAGGGTTGATGATCTTGAAACCAACAGGTGACTTGGCATAAGGGTGGATCTTGTTCTCGTTGATGATCTTCCAGCTTCGGTGTCTTTCGAGGCTTGCCACGCTCTGTGCCTCGTTGGTATCATTGAAGATCTTGGTAACCGGACTGAATGCGTTACCAATGCGGTTGTCAGGGTGACCGACCGGCAATTCGGATGGAACAACGTCAATTTCGGCAACGGAGTTGTTGGGACCGTCAATCATGGGATCCACACGCAAGCTGAACAAGTGCTGGTGATGCTGAGCATCAATTTGTGGTGCAACAATGGTACCATAGGGAGCAGCATCCTCATCCAAGGCGAGGACTTGAGTGTTGAGTTCACCGGTTGCCTTGACCTCGAACTGGATGGTACCATCCTGGTAGAAGTAATAGTACAGACCGTAATCGTAGTTGGCAGCTAAATAACATCAGGTTAGTTCAAGAATTGCCTAGCCACTTTCTGAAGTTCCTGAAAATTACCTGTAACAATATGAGAGATGACCAAACGGCGCGAACGAGCAGAGTGGGCCTTGCCAGTACGGTAATCGGTATGCTTGAACAAAAGACCGGTGTCTTCTTCGTGGATGCAAATAGCCTTGGGAATCACGAATGGTTCACCCTTCAAGTCGTTGAGAATGGCATCCATGTAGTAAATCGATCCAACACAGTCGCAACCAAGTTCCAGAGAGTTGCTCAAGAAGCCCATACCGTATTCACCGACATCGAAAGCCATCTTGTGATTGTAAGGCTCGTACGGGTTGGCATAAGGCACAACCATTTCGGCAAGCGAGATACGGTAGAACAAAGGTCGTACAGTTCCATCCATATCCTTGTAATTCAAGTTGTTGATGACCAAACCCTCACGGTAATTGAAGCCGATATGCATGTTCCACTTTTGCCAATCCAACTCTTGACCGCGGATAGTGAAGCTGACACCCTCAGGCTGGATGATCTGAATAGGCTTGAGATCCTTACGCAAGTTTTCTTGTCCGAGATGTTCGGGCAAGAAGTGATGATTTGCCAGCGGAATGGTAGGGCGCTTGTACTTGCTGTTTCTTCTCTCGGCAACGAGTACATCGAGCACCTTCTTTTCATTGACCTCTGTTTCCCAGAAAGCGGTTAATGCATGTTTGTTTTCAATTATTGTTGTGCTTTACCATAAAGGGGATGGATATCCAGAGGATGTGCATATTGGTTGTCATCAGGTGAAGTGCGAAGGTAAAGAATAGCTTGAACAAGACGCTTGCCCTTGATATCGCTATGGCCAATACCCCATGGGTCGATGAAGACAGTGCTCATATCAGTGATGCCGAGCTTGCGGCACTCCTCAATGACTCGTTCGTCAACCTTCATTGCTTCCTCGGCTTCGATCATTTCGAAAATGCTGACGGTAGGCTGCTGGCCTTGAACCTTCTTCCATTCGGTGATAGCTTCCTTCGTAAGGGACACGGTAACTTCATGGACCTGACCGGATGGACGATCAATCAAAATAACCAATGCTTCGCGCTCGATCGCTGCAGGCTTAGGCTTGCTCTGATCCCAACCGAAATAGGCCATCATTTCTTCTCTTCGAGGTTCCTTGAGAGTAATTGTGTTGAAAACAAAGTTGACGTTGCCATGTTCCTTGCGGATGATTGCGGCAGTGCGGTGAAGTTCCTCAGCTGTGAGGTTATCAAGTGGATGAGGAGCCATTGTGTCAAAAGTATGTAAAAAGAAGGTTCCGTGAAAATGAGTTGGATTCATATGCTATTTATATTTTTTCTGAGGTTCCCGTGGTTGGATGATCATCCTGCCATTTTCCTTGAAAATGATCTATTCACGCGTCGGAAAAACAGACTCATAAGGTTTATAATGGAGTCAAAATATCCCTATCAAATCATATTTTTTGTGCACAGCTTTCAAATTGATAACCTCAGATAAGGTTGCGTTTGAAGCGTATTATCAATTTTTGACAGGATATCGGTTATTCGCCGGCGCCTGGCGCCGCTATTTCCGTGGTCAATGTTTTCCTCTGTAACCTTATTGAACGTGTGAACATGCCCTTCCGAACTGTAATGCGCCTCTTTTTTTCCCGCGTTCGAGACAGTGTCTACACGTTACACAGCACTCTTAGTTCGATAAGACGACTATAGTCGAACAATGCAAGACATAAAACAAAGAGCTGGATACTAAATGTGATGTTTTTTTTGTATTTGTGTCATTTCTCATTTGACAGATCTATTGCGCGATTCTTACTTTTGCTGACGCCTTATTAGATCATCCGACCTCATTTTTACTGAAAAGGAAAAATTCAAAGATTCGGAGTTGTTCTTTTTGTCAACAGTTTCAATGACAGTGCCAGCTTGTTAGACAAAAGCAAAAGTAGTATCGAGTTATAACTCGATGTTGGCAGGCAGAATCATAAACGATACATGTATATATAAATGGAAATAGGCCCGCCAACCTATGTAAAAAGCGTTTTACAGAAGGGTAGATGCACATAACAAATAATTGTTATACGTAGATACATACGTACGATTATTTAATTCGCTAAAGTATTCTATGTACGTGGTGGAAGAAATTATCGAGATTTAAAACGAGATGCATTGTGAGTTTAACTATGCTTTAGTATAAACCTCTACTACACCTGGGTCAATGCCTGCATAATCTGCTATCAGCGGAATCGGGAAAAACTTTAATCGTAAAATATCCCCCAAAAAATAGCAACGGTGATGGCTTACCGGCACCTGTGTATATCCAAGCACATATATATTCTTAAAAAGCCGAATGGATTCTTTCTCTGACTGCATTTTACTGTAAATTTCGATTTTGAAGAAGGTACCTAGTGGTGACGCTGAAGAAAAACTGTGCATTACCATATCATAATACATTCTGTGGAATACGGTAGAAAATTGATGCTCGTATACAAATTCGTTTGATGACGTAGCAGAAGAAAGGAGCTCCAGTTGCTTCTAATAGCAGATAGCTTATTGTAGAGTAGGTATGTATATAAAGGAATGGATTACCATTAAAATTAATGGAAAAACACATACGTATTTTGCGTTTGAAAATCTAAAAATTAGAGGGCTTAATTACTTAAAAGAATACCACATCATAAAACCCCCACTGACGTGATAAAGTAAGTACATAGATCCATTTTTTAAATAGGACCCTTTGCTTCCTATCCTGACAACACCATCTTGATCCTTTATCATCCTTCAAAGATGTCACCACCTTGGAAATACACATTATCACGTACATGTATTCACCCCCATACATTTATTATGTATAATATATACATAAGTTCGCCCAAAATAGCCAGCTTTTCAATATGATACATCTAAGTAACGTCCTAGAATGGAACAGTGCCAACACGTATAGTCATTCAGACTGTGATGACGTATAAATCGCTCGCTCCCCATCGCATCGGTTGTAAACTTGGAGAAAAAAAGCGATTCTATAGAAGATATTTACATCTTATTCTTGATGCTATTGTCCTGACCTATGTCATCTCTGGCATTACTATGAAAAGGTTGCAAATAGTAGTAACATCAAATTAACAAAAAGGATAATATCTTTTGACATGCTTCAAGGTTGCTCTAGATTGGATTTTTTTTCGCATCATGAATCTGACCAGGGACCAAGTAGAATATATGTTCTTCCAACAAAAATTCAACCGGATTAATGCGAACAAACCTTTAAGCAAATTAACGATATTGGTGATGCTGACATTTGTTATGAAAAAAAAAATCTATAGAATCATTCCTGCTTTACATCCCCAAAATCGACAGCAATCCGATTCGACACCACCGATATATTGCAACTCAATCAAAGCCACTGCATCTACTGGAACAGCCATCAAACGATGAGTAAGTGAATGCCACCAGTTTTAATAAAAGGCTGGGAATTAAACTAAAGAAAGCTTTATTTACAATATTACAGCTTTCTGATCGAACGTCTGATATTGACTCAATCCCACAGGTTGTGTACTTTTTGAATTAGGTATTCCTGCCGTATGATCCTTTTAGCGCTGGAGTATATGAAACTGCGAATGCACACCCGATATAATCTTAAACGGAGCCTGTCTGTTGTATTCCCGACATGCATCATCATCCACGGTTACATACTTTCTTTTATATCCGTTGTTATTGCGACATCAACAACCGAACAGTTATCGATTGCTTTATTTGCTTGAGTGTGCAGCCTTGGTCCAGCTTTACCGAACATGCAGGGCGACTCCGTCTACTAAGTCTCTGTATGACCTTCGGCCTCATTAACATTAGACGGCAAGGTCATTAGAGACTCGGCGATAACATGTACCTTTGGACTACTAGACAAAAGTATTCATCTTCTCCTTACCGACTCATCATCATTATAAATAGAGAGTAGTTTTCCTTTATAAAACGTATGCTTATTTCTGGTCTCGTCATTCGAAAGCCTTTTCTCGTTAAGTGATACCAAACTGTCGACATACCGCTGTGTTGGATTGTAAAACTACAATAACTTTTGGAAGATGGTGTTCGGCAAATAAGTTACATTTCATAAAGGTCAACCAAAAGCGCACAAGGAGTAGGGATGTCCGCGTTCGACCACTATACATGTTGAATGAAAGCTATTTAGTTAAGCTATATTGAATTTTAACAGGGAGTATACCTAAGCTTATATTGTACATCAGAAATACATTGAAAAGGTCATCACAGCGTGTAGCACTACCAGTCATCCATCAGGGGTATGAAAAACGGCGAAGTATATGAAAATATTGGGAGTACTGCGGAAAGCCACCAGTACTGAAACAGTTGAAGACAAACTACCAAATAGTACGTCGTCTTCGATAGCGACCATTAGTGGTGAAGATCTTTGTTTCAAGATCTTTGTTTCCCTTTGTTGCACGTCCAGTCAACTCATCAGTGAGTGGGAGAATAACATAGGAAGTGAAGGGCATGGGTAATTTGAGCAATTTTACATACGGATCAATGCAAAGGTGAACTGGTCAACATGCATTTATGTACTTTAGACGCTAACAACATCTTAATAGACCTTTTTTCATATCAGCCCATTACGAAAAACGTGTGTTTCGTAGTTGTAGGATATGCAGGATTATCAACGAGGGTCCATGGCTTACACAATTTTATAAAGCGAAAAAAGAAATTAGTAATGCTTATTTTGTTCAATTTGCTCTGACGATCACTGTATAATCACTATAGAAAGCATGAAAACTTAAAAATTATCGCCGATCATTTGCCTTATGAAAGTTTTTTTCTCAAAGTGTACAGTCAATGCAATGAGGGATGAGTGATTTATACGTGATCACCATCTGAATGGTGATATGCATTGGCACTGTCCCATTCTATACAATACTTAGATGTATCGCATAGAAAAACCGGTTTTTTAGACCAACATGTGTATTTCATAATACGTAATAAATGTATGAGGGTGAATACATGTGCATAATAATGTGTGCATTTCCAAGATAATGACATCTTTGAAGGGCGATAAAGGATCAAGATGGTGTTGTTAGGATAGGGAGCAAAGACAGCAATTTAAACAGCGGGTCTCTATATTATCTCTATCTCGTCATTGAAGGGCTTATGACGTGGTACGTATTCTTTTAGTAGTTAAAGTGATAATTTATTACATTTGGGTGACACTACAATTTTTTCGAGAGTGAAGAATCCATCCATGACGTCTTTTCTGGTATTTCCAATCAGGCAGGTTGTCATTTTTACTGAAAAGAAGCATAGCACGGGCACTTCTCTTTGCATTATTGCTTTTGATATACTAAACTGCTGATTCCAAAGTAAGAAAACAACGTAGCTGCATAGACATCTAGATGTTTATAGTGAGCAAAATTAAAAAAAAAGTGGATCAGGGCCTCTAATTGTTTATATTTTCAAACCCTCTAGTGAACAATCAAATGGGGTTGAAGTACAGGCAACATAAAAACGAGGCATTGTGTTATACTCCAGACGTATGAATTCAGTACAATATTGATTACCTGCAGTGTGGTTGATTGGGCTTCACCACACACTCTTTACTTACCTCCCCCAAGTGTGATATAGAAAGGCTGCTGCTATCAAGGAATGATATACAGAAGAGCGGAATCCAAATTCAGATAGTACGGATCAACTTCATTGGTATGTGTCGTCCCACTTTCACCCAAAAACATTGTAATTGAAAGGATTATCAAATAACTGGACGGAAAGACACACATATATACTGGGTTAATTATATATATTTCTCGACTTATTGGGTTACACTAATACCTACGATTTTACCAAACGTTCGCTCTCAAGTGGAGTACGACAAACAAGCACAAGCTTTTTTGAAAGAAGTAGTGCATAGCTTAAGTGATCATATTATACAACCTACTTGCGTATAAAGGCTTCTGTAGCAGCACCATAAGTAGTGTATCAATTTTAAATGAAGAGAAGACATCGTTCACAGACATATACGAGCTGGAGATAGCAAGAGCGTTCGTCTTACAATACGCGACGACGACACATCATACACTGTATAGGGCAATCGTATATTGGATGGTCATAGAAAAAAAAACTAGCAGAAAGGATACTATGGTATAAGTGACACTTTTATGCCATTGTAGGCAGCTTTATTAATCGCTATCCGAACTTTGATCACCAAGGAACGAAAGATCCAAGCCAGGGGATGAAGTTTTTGCAACCTTTTTTTTGTTGCGTAAGCACAAAGCTACTCTTTGATAGTGAGAGGAACGAACTTACTTTGGTTGAAGAGTTTCTTTCTTCATCCTCATCATCCTCATCATCAGATGCAGCTATATGTCGCTTTCTCTTGGCTGGTTGAGACCGCCGAGTACTCCTTCTACCATTGCCCTCATCAACCAATATGTTTTCCGTATCCAGACCGGCAATATCAGCCTTCAATTCACGCTCTTGCTTGACTTGTTCACACTTTTTTAGTGAAGGTTGGCCTTTGATATCCCTGGTATCAGTTCCCGATCTCTGTGTGTACGTATGCTCACACTGCATTACCTTCTACACCGAGATCCTTGAGGATCGACTCGAGTTTCTTTATCTTTTGTCCCTGTGTGGTGAGTCCCTCGAATTCAGCGACCCTAACGTTAGATTGATGAGTAACAAGGGAGAGCTTCGGATAGTGTGCCTTTTACCATTTCTTCCGAACGCCGCACTTTCTGATATACGTTTTCAGCCTTTCGATCTTCTCTTCGCTTGGTGAGTTCTGGACTGAGGGTGAGCAGGGTGTTAAAATGGATCCATCCAGTAGTCCACCTTCTTTTTATCCTCCGGCTTCTTTCGTCCTTTCGGTTTTTTTGTGGCTGTTTCCCCGTCTGAGGAATCCTTATCCTTGGGTGGGGACTTCTCCTTCTTGACTTTTGCTTTTGGGATTTTCGCGGGAGTGGGGTTCTTTTCCTTGGATACATGTTTCTTTTTGGGCAAAGGCTTCTTAACAGCAGGGTCTTCGGCGACCTCCTCGTCGCTTGATTCGAGTTTCAACGCCGAATGGTTCGACTTTTCTTCTGACTTGACTGCAACTTGCTGTTCAGCCGAGTTCTCTGTTGCTGACTTGTCCTCATCCTCGTGATCCGATTTGACAGCATTCTTTTTGTTGGACTTGGCAGCCTTCCTCTTGGCCTCCTGCTCTTCTTGGATCATGATCTATCGCAAATTCAATAAGGCGAACCAACGCATATATATATAGGTTTTGCATACCAGTACTTCGTCTAATGCCTTGCTAACCATTGTCTTCCATGGCTGCTCACGCAACGAGTCTTTTTGGAGGCCCTACCCACCAACATCAATTTCGCGCGACTCACTTGGTTCATGTATACTTACAAGACGCTCTTCTATATCGTGCCGTACTTTCGCCCCGGTCAAGATGCTTATTTTTTTTTGTTAGGATTCGCTATTAGCATTTTGTGCTTTGACTAAAAAGCTGGGGTATACTTCGGATCACCATTACGAACAAGGCTAAAAACACGCGATTAGTCATACTGAAAAAACATGCGGGAGATAATGTGCTAATACCTTTCTAGTTCATTGCGAAAGCGGTCCGATTGTATTAATAATTCATTCACTTGTGCCATTTTTTGAAACAAGAGCGCGGGCAAAACGCGAAACGAGAATCTGAGATACAAAGCACCATAGCGCGTGAGTCCCTACGCGACAAGAAACCCCTTTTTAAAATGGATTTAACCGATGAGGACATGTTGTAAGCACCAGTCTCTTTTATTATTTTACAGTAATGTTTCTGTCCTAATCGATTGGAAAAAGTCTACCTAAGCGACACGATCGGCTCAAAGCTGAAGTGTCTGATTTACGCAAACGATGTAAGCCGATGCACAGCAGGGTGCAACCAGTGTTTCTAACAGACTGCAAAGTGAATCAGGCGCAAGAAGATAAAGAGAGACTTCAACGAGAGATCATGGAGGAGGCAATAGCTTATTATGCTGCTTCGACATTCTCACAAGAGATTAAAGATACAATAAGATACAAAGCATCGGAAGAAGATGATCTTCAAGAACAGGTCACGATGCAACTATTCCACCGTGGGAGGTCTACTGATACCAACACTGTAGGTCGTGGAACAACTTATGGAAGCGGCTGCTGCTCGGTGCGTTCAGGAGGTCATTGGCTACTATCGTCTCGCTGGTCGAACGAAGTTTAAGTTTCAAAACTACGAGGGCATCCGCCTTGAGACATTCTATCGACGTAAGTCTATGCGCTGCTCGATAGACGTGTTGATGAGCTGATGGGATCGTAAAGAAAGCTACTGCGAATCCTACTATGTTTTATGGCAAGTCAATGGAGAAGACAGAGCTGCCATAGCAAAGCATACCATTCCCAACTTTATTCCCCTCGAACGAATCAGTGACGCATTCTTTCCGCATGATATCGATGTACGTTTTGAAACGGCACGGACGTTTGGTGGCTGATATTCGAGCTGTAGACGTTTGTGCGGGTCCTTCACGACTTTTTACTGGCTTACGTATCACGGCGAGAACAGCTTGATGAATTAAAGGAATTATGCAAAGACAACCCAAACCCGATTGCTGCCAGCTCCAACTTGCGTTCACGCGGAACCATCATATTTTCAGTAAAAACGCCAGAACAGAGGTGACCTTTTATATCATAGACAAGGCATGCGCAGTTACTCATCGCTTTTGTTAGTCACATCGACGTTGAACTGATCTACGGTAACCTAGCAAGTGAACTCCCCACTAAAGTCAGCATCACGGAGGCACAAAGCTCACGGAATTTCGACGCTGAACAGCAGATATTTCTCGAGAACAAGCTCTTGGAAGCATACAAGCTAGCATTTTAATAACACAAAAGAAAAAGAAAATGAGTTTGTAACATTTACAACGAAAAAAGATCAAGGCCACGGAGCGAAAGGATTGATGGGGTATACGTTAACAACGGGAGGCGTTCGGTGCATGTTGGTCTGTACAATCACATCAAACTTTGTGAACACCTCGAAACGCTGCAAGCCAGATGATGCCTCGATGGTCTCGTTGGGCAGTGACTGTACTTCTGATGCCGTGGCAACAGGGATATTGGCTTGACGCACACCATCCTCGTCGTCCATGTTGTCTGCAGATCGGATGTCTTCCTCCTCGCCATTCATGAACGAAATCACGGGCACTCCCTTTTTCCAATACACATCAAGTGCGAACGACGCCGCGTCAAATTTGAATGACTGGAGCGGCAGCGCATCGGTGTGGATTCGCTTCTCAATACCGTATTCGGGAACCATGATATCGAAGGCATCCGCAACAACGCCGACGACAATGGCAGATCGAACGATGGGTCCCTGTGCCATTTCCAGATGGTACAGATACCGTGCCAGATAGAGATCGATGCTCTGATCTTGTGCGTTGCGGGCATTGTCACTGTTGCGATTGCAATCATCCGTAATGCCCTTCACGTCCTCCAAACTGTATCCACAGGAATCTGATCCAGATGGTTGGTAACGTGTACAAAAACGTATGTGATATATGCATTTACCTTTGCCTTGAATGGCAGCTTCCAGCATGCGGTGCACAATGACATCCGCATACCGACGGATGGGCGAGGTAAAGTGAGTGTACAACGGGACATTGAGAGCGTAATGTCTGTATTTCGATATATCCATGCTGCCAGTGCAGAAATATTTTGCACGTTGCATTGGCTTGATGGCCAGCAGGATAAGTACTGCCAAAGCATCCTTGTCTTCGATAGCATGAAGCGATTCTTGCAGACTTCCTGCGCTTGAGCCATCCAAATGAAATCCAAGTTTATCGGCCAGCTTCACGAACTCATCCTATCACAAATGGTCAGCACACGCAGTGACATGCAAACATGGCCTATACCAATTTTCTCTCGTTGGGCTGTTCATGACGACGTAAAAGTGCTTCGTCTGGATAAGTGCTGCTGATCTTTTGAGCGACGCTGATATTCGCACACAGCATAAACTCCTCAATCAGTCGGTTCGCTTCCTTCAACTCGTAAACCCAAACATCATTTGGCTCACCATCGGCTCCGAGTTGGAACGATAGACGGATCGAGCCCACAGTCAAGGCACCATTGTCGAATCGACGCTTCCTCATATGCTGCGAAAGCTTGAACAGAGTCATAATGTCCTCTTCGATGGAACTTCTTCGTTGATACATGATCACTTGGGTCTTTGGGAGACCTTTCCCATCAATGACACTTTGGGCATCGTCATAGGCCAATTTGGCACATGAACTGCAACAGACATGAGTGTACCTTTTCTTTTTCTCCCCAGGATCAAACTTACCGAATGATGGTTTTCCCAAACCATGTGTCCAGAACGTTGCCCTCGCTATCCATCTTCCAGATGACCGAAAATGCCAATCTATAGAGATAGTCCTCTATTAGAACGTATGCGAAATGTCGATAGTTCAATTTTTCACCTTTCCACACCGGGGTTCAGACTGCACAACTCTTCACAGAGCAGGCTCGGGAGCATGGGAATGACGCGATCCACCAGATAGGTGCTGGTTCCACGTTCGCGCGCTTCTTTATCCAGTGCGCCATGGTTCCGAACAAAATAGGAGACATCGGCAATGTGGACGCCGACTTCAAAGGTACCGTCATCCTGTTTAATAACATGGACCGCATCATCCAGATCTATGGATAGTAGGTTGGCATCCGTTGTCATGTCACCTCCTTCGTGCTCACCTTTTGCTGTTGATGGATCGATAGTGAATATACGTGTTTCGCGCAAATCACGGCGCTTGGTGTATTCGGCAGCAGGAATCTTCCAGGGAGTCTTAGGGAGATTCTGAATAGCTTCCTTTGGAAACTGGTTGTCGTTGATTGAATTGTCTGTCAAGATGGCCGATGCTTCGGCGGGAAGGCTTCCGATTGGGCCAAGGAACTGAACAATCTGACCGAATGGATGGTTTAGATCGATGGGCCATCTCAAAATACAAGCCTACGACAGTCGTTAGCGAAAGGAAAACCCTCATGTTGGTTTACACATCATAAATGAAAACTCACAGTCAATATATGAGTCTCGTAGCTTTCAGCGTTGGTAAGAATATCAGGTGGCGCAAGGTGGAGTGGAATAGCAATAAGCGGTGTACGCTTATCCGTAGGCTTGAACCATACGAGACGCGACGCTCTTCCACCGTTTTCCTTTTGGTTCTGGTTGCTTTGCGGGCGATCCACGTACAGAATGCTGCACACACCCATCAGCATATGCAATTGACTGTGTGCGTTGCCTACGCTTACCCTGCAAAAGTCTGGTTCCACTGTCTATCAATGATGCCGACGACCTCGCCGCAATACTTTGGCTTGTTCTTCTCAATCTCCTCATCCAAGCCATCCTGACTCTCGCTTTCGTCGTGCTCGTCTTTCTTGGCTTCAGCCCTGAGACGCATCTTTTCCTTCTTCATAGCCCAGATCTTCTCCACATCGACCAGTCGAACAGCAACGACATCGCCGTTGAGCGCACGGTTCCGATCTCGCTGGCCGAAAATAAAGATGTCTCTGTCCAACCCATCCGCAGTAACATACGCTTCGGATCGGTTGCGTTTGTTGATGCGCAAATGTCCCCGCTGCAACGACCCATCCTTCAGTCCGGCCTCGATGTCTCGGGGACTAAGGAACGGTGCGAAGACCGGTCTGCGCAAGACCACCTGATCGTCGGGATGCACGTAGGATTCATCTTGGCGGGGCGGCTGCTTCTTGTTGGGCACGGGCTTGTCTTCTCGTTCTAGAACCATGTTTGGCTATTTCTTCTTTCATCAACGAAACCGAATCACTTACTTTTCTTCTTGGCGGTCTTGGGCTGGCAAAGCTCAAACTCGGCCAGCACCTTGTCTCCTTTTCCACCGTCGGCATTGTGCTCGTATGCGTTGACAAAGTGAATGTGGTCCACCTTGCCTTCGTTCGTCACAAATGTCAGCGGTCGATCCACAGGCTCAGGGGCAGGCGGAGCAGGCGCTGCTTGTCTCCAGTTATCCGAGTATTTGGATCGATTTCGGTTCGGAGATGCGTACTGAGTGATCTCCATGGGAAGCGCGCTATCCAGGCCCCAATGCCGTTGTCGATTGCGAATAACACCACCGAAGGGCTCTTGCATCGCTGGCTTGTGTGGCTTCTGTTTAAACTTGTCGTTCATTTCGACTGCTGCTTCTTTGTCACCCTTCTTTTCCTTGGCGTTTTTCTTTTTCGGCTTCTTTTTTGGATTGTCGCTTGGCTTATCACTGCCAATCGCCTTGGCATTTGCCTTGCCGTTGAAAGATCCCTTGTTACCGCCAGCTGACTTGTCATTGGTCGTCGGTTTGTCGCTGACCACACCTTTGTCCTTCACATCTGCCGTATGAATAACCTCTGCTGCCCCATTCGCTTCCTTTGCACTCGTTGACGGCTCCCCAGACTCTGACTGATCGCCTGCCGGTCTATTCTTCTTTGTCTTTTTTCGCCACTTTTTGTTTCTGGCCGGCGGTTGATCATTGGTGTCGACCGTATCGCTCTTGCCCACGTTCTTTCCCGGTGATCCACCCACACCACCGTCCTTCTTCACGCTGTGCTTCTCTAACAAGGTATCATTGGCCAAGGAATCGTTCGGATCTTTTGATCGCTCCCGAGAGGATGCGTCATTCAGTGCTGCTTCGGCTTGTGAGTGATCGGTTGGCCCTGGGTTGCTACGGGCTTTCCCTCCCTTTCCTCGACTACCACGTCTTCGTGGTGTGCTACCCAGCGGTGTACCTTCCTCAACCATATCGCTTGGCGATTTCGAATGTTTCTTGATTGGAAACTGCCGCAGTACGATTTAGAAATGGGATCTTTTTTGCTTAGTTATTAACTCTCCTACCTTTTTCTCGTCTGCTGTCTTTTTATGCTCTTCGGTTAAATTATCGTTATTCATTTTATATGAAAAAACGGGGAGCAGAAATAAAAAGGTCGAGGTTGAACGGCAACTCGTGGACTAGAACGCGGAATCTAATTCCCCTTCCATATTGTCAACAGTACGCCCGATCGTCGTTCCTACTTCGGATACTCCGCATATAATATTGTATTCATTTATCAGCAACAATGTCCAATGGTCCCGGGAGAGAGCACTGTTCATTATAATCTACACGACGCCATTCGCCAGTGAGAAAGCTTAGGACCGAATAAAAAGTCAGGATGCTCCATATGTGTAGAGCACCATGCAACAACCGTGGTGTAGAGCGACTTTTTGTTAGTAAGGTTGGTGATTTCAAAAGAGTCGCTCCGTAGTGCCCAGGTGAGTGGCTCCGTTCTTGGAGAGAGGTAGTGTATGAAGGCGGGCTACAGATCGTCGATCATGTCGTACTATTGGTTACACCAACACGTACTAGAAATTCCAGGAAGAGCAGGTCAACAGTAAGGGCTGCGCTGCATGATGAAGTCTGTGCAACAGCGCAGATCCCTGAATACCTGCTATGAGACGCCATGGTTCTCCTGTTGTTGTCAAGGAAATAAGAGGTGGACACTGATTTACCATGGCTCTGAATTTTGATTTCCTGTTGGCCAAACGCATTGGGACGAAGCGTTAAGCATGGTGCAAAGAGATGTACTCTTATTGCCACTTATATTTTTGTTGATTCCTGGAAGGGGAGTGACTTCAATACATGAACTTCCCTGAGGCTCTGGACCTTAAAGAACTGGGCCAATCTGAAGCCCGCACTGCTCTGAATATCGATGGACACAGGACTTCCTCATGGAATCTTTTCCGGGAACCTATATATAATCTCCTGAGTATTTTGTTTTTTTTTCGCCCCGCAAAAAGCGACGGCTTTTATTTCAGTTCACGTCGTAATGAGCGGTGAAAAGACGGGGGAGACATAAAGACTTATTGCATAAGAAGGAGGGGAAGACGCTGTTCATCTACGCTACGGTACACAAGTGTGTGCATTTGATCTATGACTTTGGATGGGTCAAAGAGTTGTTGGTAGAAGGCCAACGCCCCGTGTGCTCGCCATATTCGGACGAGGATGGTGTGATTGGCCACGATCGGCGCGTCTCTTGGTAGTTCCAGTTTGAAGATGGCGGCTTGGATTTGAGGGTCAAAACCGATAATCCGTTGAGTAGTACGTAGTGTAACATTAAAGCTGACTGGTTTCCATAACAGCGAATACACATTCAATAGGATTAAGACGAAGGTGATGTTAGTTATTTCATTAGATTGTGTTGGTAGCACGGCTTGAACGAGGTGACAAAATATACAATGGCCGAGATCATCTCCCCAGGTATGCCGCGGACGTAAATCAATACTCGTTTCTGCATTTTGATTAACGTGTTTTTACAGGTGCGTAAGAATGTTCCTGGCCCCTGGTAATTGCTTCCCATGCAACACAGCTAGACAAGTTACCTAGTTACGGTCAGACGACTACATTATCTGCAGAGATCTGATTGGCGGTGCGGCTGTCGACCCCCAGGTGTGTTCTTTCTCGGTACCTTGCTTCCACTCCCAACATCATTAGGTCTTCTGTAACCTATTGGAAGTAATTGGCTTTCACGTGGTCTTTATTGTCCGTGCGGGAATAACCCCAACCCCGCCAGCGCTACCCAGTATAAAAATATGAACTAATGAGTAAACCGTGTGTAGTACTATCCCACAATGCCACTGTCGTTTCCTCCCTTCCCAGCAGCACCCTTTCTGCTGGGGACGCTCCCTTGTCTCGTCTTTTCTGAGCATAGCTCAAGGTCTCTTGCCGGCACGTCGCTGTTCAAAATGCTTTCCTCGGTCGCTTTCCTGAGTGGCCCACTGATTCTCACGGCCAAGGAGCCCGCACCCTACCGTGTGCTCATCACCACCGGACTAGCATGTTCACTGGTGGGTGATTACTGCCTTCTCCCTTCTAGCAAGACGTTCTACCCCTCCAAATCCCCCAATGCGGAACCTCAGCAGAAAACAATCTCAAAGTCCTTCCAAATGGGTGTCGTGGCATTCGCCGCCGCCCATGTGGCCTACATTGTGGCGTTCCTGCGCGACTCTCAACATACCTCATGGCCGACATTTGCAACGACGTTTATCGCAACAATGTCTTTGGCAAAATGGATGGGAGTGACGTACCCGCCACCCCATTCTTCAACGTGGTCCAATATGCTAGATCTGTCCATTACAGATGATATGAAACCGTTGGTCTCTATCTACGCTGTGATTATTAGCTCCATGCTCGCCGCTGCCACTTCAACAGCTCCCCTGGACTTTGCAACCCCATGGCCGCATCAACGCCTTTTGGGAGCTGCCATGTTTGTCGCTAGCGATCTCTTTGTCGCAAAAGATTCGTTTGGGAGGTCATCCGACCCTAGAAAGCGCGGGTGGTTTCGCATTCTAGTGGGCTACGGCCTCTATTTCTGGGGACAGATGGTCATCGCAGGAACTGTCCAGGCATAAAAAGTCATCCGAGTTTAGTCTGGCTATTGAACAATACGATTAATATTAATATCCTTTTCAAAATACTGTGGGAAACACCCATAAAAATTACTTATACACATAGTCGAATTCAAATATAAAGTGTAAATGTCAGGAAGACTTCGGCTCTGTTTCTATTTGTATATGGATTCCTCTCGACTAACATTGCCTTTCCTTTGCATGGAAGCTATCAACAATGTATGGATCTGAATGCGAAGCAGCAGGGTGAACAGCTCCCATAGGTCGGATTGTATAGTATATAACCCTTTTCTTGTTTGAAAACCGATTTAGCGGGGAAGGTTCTATGTCTCTGAATATGAGTTCGTCGTTCAGCGAGTTTTTCAGCCGCAAGCACAAGCGGCTTCTCTCTGAAAATCTGACGAATCTCCTCTAAACTGTGACCCATGTTCTGACACTTGTGTTAGCTGTCGCGTTAATGTCGCTTCTTACATATACATAGTAGCAAAGTAACCTCCGGATAAAAGGAATAGATATAGAGGAGGATAAGCGCGTTTGATTCATATCAGTTGATCACCACATCGATAGTCTGAATTACAGTGGACTGGAATACTAGAATGGCAGAAGATCGAATCAGCTTTGGCTTTACTTTGTGTCGGAATATGTGTAGCGGAATTGATATAGTACATTAACGGCTCTCAGTCTGTCGTGATCTTGCAAGTATTCGATCGTGCCAATACCTTGCTTCATGGCAACGTCAATATATTAGGTCGCTACCACATGTGTCACGGAATATATACCTCTGTGATATCGTACAGAATTTTAAACTCTATAATTTGGAATAAAGGAATGTTATAGTATTCCATATTGTTCGTTGATTGTAAGGATGCATGTATATGTAGACAGACATGGCAAAATAGGAAGGTAGCTTTACTCGCCAATACGCACATGTAATTTCCAATGGTCACTGTAAAATTCTGATTTGCAAACCAAACCAATATCTGAATTATGTATACCTAAACGCATGCTTTATAGTAACGGGCTACTTTTTCTAACTGCAGCTTTGGTTTCATCACGAAATGCTCGTTGCTTGGTTCCCTTTTTTCTGGAATATGACGACGTTTCGAGGTTTTTGATATCAGTAAATACGTTTCTTGACAGTGATCCATTTGATAGTTGGTTTACTATTCATCAGTAAGTGACTCCTCTTTGCTGCGACTGTGTAATACTTTCGACCCAGTCGACCCGCACCGGCCACTCCAGATTCCTCAAATTTGATTGGCCAAGCGCCGTTCATCACCAGAGAGTCTGCGATAGGTTGTCGCATCCTCTTCCAATATCCACTCTTTGCGATGGTGAAGTTCATCAAGGCTGGCAAAGTACGTTTAATAGCAACGACAGGCTACATGATAGATGGATGAATCCGTTTCGATGATGGATACGAATGGATGGAAACCTTCAGTGTAGCCTAATTCCACCCCATGGCACAATGGCTCATTTTTTCCAACTTTTTTTTTTACCCCACCCCTTTTTCAGGTTGTCGTTATCTTGCAGGGTCGTTATGCCGGCAAGAAGGCCGTTGTCGTTCGCAGTACGCATCACAATTTTTCTTTTCATTGGGGAAGGGTGGTTTTTTTTGTGGATATCGGTCCGACTCATCGCAACAAATAATTAGACCACGACGAAGGTACCAAAGACAGACCCTACGGCTATGCCGTCGTTGCCGGTATTGAGCGCTACCCATTGAAGGTGACTCGCGCCATGGGCAAGAAGAAGCTTGCCAAGCGCTCCAAAGTTAAGCCTTTCGTCAAGATTGTTAACTACAACCACATGATGCCCACCCGCTATGCTTTGGACTTGGAGCAAATCAAGGGCACCGTCTCCGCCGAGACTTTCAAGGATGCCACCCAGCGTGATGAATCCAAGAAGGTTTGTAGCATGAAAAGATAAGGGAAAGAAATATGTTGCTTATTTATAATTTGTGCTATAGGTCATCAAGAAGCTCTTCGAGGAAAGATATCAGACCGGCAAGAACAAGTGGTTCTTCACCAAGCTGAGATTCTAAGCATCATCCCTTTGTATGTTTGAATAAAGCATTGAGTGAACCATCTACATTTCTGTTTTGTGACTGACGAGTATGAGAATACGCGGATGGTAATGTTTGCGATGATTACATTTTGGTTGTAGTGACGGTCTTAGCGGTCTGTGGGTTTCCATGCGTTTATGTACCAGGCAATGGAACGGGTATTATCATCCGGCGTCATAAGAATAGCAAGCTTGACAACATTTATCTTTAATGCGGCATTCGCATGATTATACGCAACGAGTATGCATCCGCAGCCTACTATGCACCACTCGAGCACTTTAACGGCAGAGTAGTAAGATACACGTTGAAGATGGATAAGTAACGTATAGCAAGCAACGCATGTATAGTGAAGAACGTGTTACTAGTGTGCGAGGATGTATTTGAAGACCCGTAGTTTCATTTTTCAATACACCATCTGATGATCTGTAACATATACCAAAGACATGCTTGTGGCTCCATATGTAACTCGGGATGGTGCGCGAGTTCTATATACCGTATATCGTGCAATTGCCGATTTTACGGGGTAGCTATCTGCAGCAGGGGTATGTTCTGTGTATTCAGAAGCAAATGTGCTCTGACTGTCTCTAAATACGCATAAAGAAAAATAAATACTGATTAATAGAAACAAAATGAAGTCTAGAAAATGCTGTAATTAAAAGTCTGCAAGGGAGTATGTTGCTAGTCAAATGACAGTGTTGCCGACGTCGTGCATTGGATACTGCTATAGACACAACATCATCGGACAATTCCGAGATAGCTTATGGGAGCTGCAGAAACGTGCTCCAGTTAATTTTGATCTGGCAGCACCAGGATACGACTGTTCAGGGATAGCTTATCTAAGCAATTCGGTAGAAATTGGCTCCACGGAAAAAACTACTGGTTCCCGTGGAATCCCGACTAAAAGGTATAAAAGGCCTGTGTACTCTTTTTCGCTCTGTTCACTTTCTTTAAACAATGAGCCAACTACCAAAGAGCGTATTGAGAGCCAAAGCATTTGTATTTGATCTGGACGGCACACTCATTGACTCGACACCCTTGGTCGAGCAACATTGGCGCGATTTTGCACTGGAGCACGATTTAGACGCTGAAAAGGTTGGAAACTCGATTGGAATCACCAGTACAAGAAGAAGAAGAAGAAAAAAAGGCCTAATGCGTTCATTTAGATCTTGGCAAGCAGCCATGGTCGACGAACGATAGAAACTATCGCTGAATGGGTTCCGCATAAAGCAACACTCGAAGTAGCCGAAGAGTACGAACGCAAACTTGCAGCAAAGACAGAAGGTTTGAGCGTGTTGCCTGGCGTAACCGCTCTGTTAGAAAAGATTCCATTGGGTCGTATGGGTATTTGTACTGCCGGCAACAAGTATATGGCACAAACGCGATTAGGACAATGTGGTATCGCAGTACCAACTGTCATGGCAACGGGTGATACGGTAAACGGATTAGATGAAAAAAAAATGACGCTCTTTTAAAAGCTGATTGACAACTTTAAGGTTACCCGCGGAAAGCCAGATCCCGAAGGATACCTTTTGGCGGCAAAGAACTTGCATACTGATCCAAAGGACTGCATTGTGTTTGAAGACGCGCCGTCTGGGATCCGTGCGGCCTGTGCGGCTGGTATGAAATCGATTGGTTGCACAACAACACATACCGTGGAACAACTCAAAGAGGCTGGTGCAACCTATGTTGTCAGATACCTGACAGACGTTGACATAGAAACCCTTCCGGATAGCACCTTTGAGGTCATTGTGACAGAACCACAGTAAATCTTTGCATTATAAAGAGTTGATAAATTAGGGGGGTAGAATGTTCATTCTATGATGTTACAAAAAAAGAAGAAAAAAAAACTAGTTGGATATGTTATAGGAGTATCGTGAACAAATCATACCACAATAGAAAATGTATGTTACAGTATGCAATGCTAGTAGAGTTAAAAGTAGAAACCAAATGAGGGATCATCATCCTTCTGAAACTCAAATATGCCACTGATGTAAAATCGTGTTCAGCTTTTGTGATGCGCATGATCAAACTTTACTTACCCTATCCGATAATCTGTGCTTGCTATTGATAGACGATCTTCCGCATTCGCAACGTAGAGTGCTTGATCCTCGGGTGTAAGTGCTTAAACCGAGTCAGAAACCCAAAGACGTGTGAATGTTGCGCACAAACTTACCAACGCCAGCAATTTCGCCAAACATATCAATGACCTGGCTGTGCTCATAGGATGTTGCGTCATATATATGAACAAAGTCAATTGGCTCTATTTCATTGTTTTAAGGAAAAAAATTACACTGCACGTTGCACAACCTTGGATGCATACCTGCTGCGATCAGGAACCTGCCGTCATGAGAAAATTGCAGCGAGCGAATAGCACCAGCTTTGCCCTCGAGAACATGTAATGCGCGTGATGGGTAACGTACATCATAGATCCTTCATAAAACGTTCAAACGTGAGAGATGCAAAAAAAAAGGCCTAGCTTACTCATCATACCTCGTTGTCTTGTCTTGGTTCCCAGTGGCAAAGATTCTGCCATTGGGGCTCCAGCAACACGCGAACGAAAAATCTTGGTGTTCATCAATAGAGTATACGCCTGTGTATGCCATCATTGAATAAACCCGTCCTTTCCATCCAACCTCTGTATGCTTTACCTTCGCCGGTGGTGGAGTCCACAAGCATTGTTTCGGTGGCGTCCCCGACAACACACATGAGCCTCCTATCAGGACACAATGAGGAGCACTGCGGGGATCAATTAGATCGAGATCAAACGATGGCACAGTCATTTGCTTACGTTGACGGGGAAGGGAAACGCCAACGTGTTCTCAATTGACAGAGTCTCCAAATTGATGAAGCGAGTCTTCATGTCGTTGCTTGATACGATGGCTTTTAAGCCTAAAGCACCATCATTTAAAAACACGAGCGATTGTACGCACTGTACGCAACATACCTCCATGAAGCCCCTCGGTGATATGGATATGATTCGATATGCCATTGCTATGTTCGGTGGTAATGCCGTAATGGACTGGAGTGGCCATGTCATCCAGTCGTCGACAGGCAAATTCACCTTTGGACCCGCCAGTGAACAAGATATTTTGAGCACAGGCCATGCTGCTGATAGCGAAAGCACGACTATGCGGGGTATTGGCCATGCGTACATTGAGGACTTCGCGACTGTTGCACAGCTGAGGTGACCATTGGCGAACACAGTCGTCATCTATCGGTATTTTTTTTGTGCACAGGCCTCTCTGAGTACCACTGTCATTTCCTAACTCTGGCTTACAGCAATTCCCGGTCCACTGAACTTACGCATGTAATAGATGCTGTTCTTGCTTGTTGCCCAAAGCAGGTTGCGCAGTTGAAAGTGTCCGTAATTGCATCGCTCGTTGAGTTTGGCGTATTTGAAGGAATAGTACTTGCGATCGGTCGAAACAGACTTGATCTCCTAGCAGAACGAGAGATCAATTTTCCCAGAATGGCCTAAAATGGTGGCATTACGTACCGTAGCCCGCACTGGATCGCCCGCATTTTCCAAGCTCAGGTAATTTTCGTATTCGGCAATCCTAGCGCACGTTGGTCTCCACTCGGCCCATCAGTTTCCTTTTTAATTACCTCTTTTCACGCCACATGCGTCTTGTCACCGGTCGACTTTCCCAATCGATGCCTTGCTATAGAAAGCCCGCGTTCATGCAGAAGTGAGTGTTACCATTCCACTTAAACTCAGCCATGGCTCACCATATCAACGCCCTTGGCATACATTTCCTCAGTGATAGAGTCGTATTGTCCCTGATCCCCAACCCCAAATCACTCAGTACGCAGTGTTCCTCGAGTGCACACCAACCTTACATCGGCAGCAATATCCTCATCTTCGTTCAGGTTATTAATGGTGATAATGTTGCTCATGGCATCCTCGAACGAAACGTCTGCGATTAACAAAACAGTTTGAGTACGGCTCGTTTGTTTTCTTATCAACGCAAGATTGCGTACCAAAATCTGGGTCAGGAGAGTAAGGTACGCTTTCGTTGTGTCTGGAGAATAAAGAAAGCGACACGTAATGCAGCAAGGCAAAGGCGGATTAACAAGTTGATTACGAAGGCAGCTTTAGCACTCAGAACAGCAGTTTGGTATAGGCCATTTACCCGTTCGAAGGTACACCTTCAGACACTCCCGTCATGCCGTTCACTTTTTGTCTTTTGGGGGGTTAGTGGAAGAAAGCAACTTCGCTGCTCCGCGGCAACACTGCGTGATGATTTGAATTTCCGCATGATCACTCACAGAAGCACAACAATAACACTTAAAAGGTACATTAACGTAAAACGAAAGTTTTTAAAAGACGAGGATAAGGAGGAATTTACTAGACTACAGAAACATGCATGCGCATCGTTAGTTGGCTGTTTCCTGTCGCGTGTCCGTGGAATCCCGTACCTGAGAGCAAGGCTTTATTGGCGAACCACTTCACATCGACATCTGCATCATCGCTGAGCTTCTGCAGGGCAGGTGCAACTTGTGATGGCACAAGCTCAGCTGTTGCTGCGTCATGTTTCAGGATGGATGCGAGCACTTCCAACGACTTGGCAACGTTGAAACGAACGTTTGGAATGCTGTCATCCTTCAATCCTAACACAGTAGGCAATACGGTTTCTTTTACAATCTCTGGCGTAAGTGATCCAGCCATTGTCTACAGTACCAAAAAAATGTTTAGTTCCACCTGCTTTGAACTCCAGTATACCAATCGTTTACCGTCAGCGCAAAGAGCGTTGTCATGCGATATAGATAGTTTTCGTTCTGTGCCATCTTCATCACCTGCGGAATAACCGTGCTCTTGGCCCATTCAGACCCGAAGATCTCCACGAGTTGCCGTAAGTTTGTGGTTGCCGCGTCTCGGATGGAGAAGACAGCATCGCCTAGCCACGACATGCAGAGGTTGAGGAGCTTCTCATCAAAGAATCCGACTCCCAACTGCGATGCAAGAAGTGGTATATATTCAATGATAGCAAGTCGGACGCGCCATTGTTTATCCTCTGCTAATTCGACGATCGCTGGCAAAAGCGACTGTGAAAGTCTTTCCACACCGATCACTAAACAGGTAGACACGTGTAAACAACCAGGCAAACATCGCCTTGTGCCACCTACCTTGGTTTACGTTCTCCAGCTTGGAAATGATGTTCAACCGCACATCCGGAAAGTCGTCTTTCAAAAGCTGAAGGAAGAGTGGAAGTAGGTATTCGATGGTGCTGCGCAGGTGGTTAGAGCAATGCGCTTACACAAACTGAAACGGGTCTCTTACAGATCTTTGCCGAGAATGGGAGCCAGTCCACTGATGTTTGTTGCTACTGCAGCACGGACATGCTGGTTTGTATCAATAACAAGGTCCTTGACGCAAGGAAGGAGTTTGTCGAGTACTGTCAACTCGTCGATCATCTTGCCGAATGCTAGCGAACAGAGATTAAAGGTTCTGTCCTCGCTGCAAACGACTAATCATGTTACCTGAGGCTTGTCCAATCGTCACCATCTTAACTTCGCCCTCGCTGTCCTTAATAAGACTGACAAACAGATTGACGAGCTCGTCCCGAGTGATTGCTTCTCCAAACGAGTCGCATAACTACTCCAGAACGGTCGGTGTTATAGGACTTTGGGTGTTGTCAATGGCATACCTGTGCAAAGTTCGAGGCGACCATGTACCGCACTCGCCAAGATTTGTCCTGTCCTAATGATTTGAGAATAGGCAGCAAGGTACTCCTATTTTCTTCTGTAGAGAATATACGAGAAATCTGCACCAAATCCTCCACTGTCAACAGGCGGACAGTATCCTGATCATCGGTCGTGAGTTTAATAAACAAAGGCATTATGTTGGCCGTGAGCTGCTCCTTGGTCAATTGTTTCGCGAAATCCTGAACAGCGCTGGTGAATACAGCTTCTCATCGCCTCCCTCCCTTTATACATACTGCCAAGGCCTTGGCCGCAGCTCTTCTAACCATCGGCGTGTCGTCTTGGATCAGTTGTGCGAAAAGACTAAGGACATGGCGTTAAACGGGCTGCTGATGGGGAAAAAAGGCTTTGCTTGCATCTGTTACCTCCTAAGTTCGGTCTTTTGTTCATTGCTGCATTTTGGATAAGCTGCAGCATACAGCCCCGTGGCAGATATGCGACTGGTGAACCATTCACCGCTAGTCAATCGCTTCAGGAGCGGGATAAAGTAATGCTCAACCTGGCTGGGGCTCAGGACAGCCACGACTTTGCCTAACGACTCCACTGCCTTTCAATGACATGTTAGAAAACTGTAACCATGAGATCGACAAAGACAACAAACCTTATCTCTGACCAAGACCTCCTCCACAGCTGCCAAATTTTCTAACGGATTCAGCAGATAATGCGCGTATTCTGGACCGCCGACATATTCCGAGAAACCCGCAAGTTCACCTGCTACAGCCAAAAGAACTTCATCCTCGTCGTCGATCGAATCTAATATATTTTATCAGCAAAATAAAGAAACAGGGCGTGAAAAAGAGAAGTTGCGTGTACCGTTCAAGAAAGGAATAAGCTCATCTCGGGTTCTCTGTGGCCCAAGTGCCATTGCAATAGTTCCCAAGTTCTGAATGGCATTGAGACGGTGCTGTACATCTTCGTTCTTAAGTTCATCTACGAGTACTGCAATCGGGTATAATTCTTGTTCTTCGGTTGTTCTATGTACTGCATCAAGACCGTCGTTTCCTGCTGAAGGACTGGCAGCAGCAGGGCTGCCTGCAAGGCTGCCTGTTTCGGCCACGACAGCTCGTTGCGGAGCGGGGCCATCTGCAGTAACTTGAGCAGATTGTGGACTGGATCCCGATGATGGCGCATTGTCCGGCAATTTTGACGCGGGCTGGTTGTTGCCGTTTGCAGTGGAAGCGGCTTGATCAATCTCCATGGTGTAAACTTGCGTGATCGTTCCAAGACGTGGTTTGGATGAAGAAGGGGTTGAAAGACGACAAGCAAAAAGTACAAGCAAATCCAATCCCCGCGAATTATTTGACGCGAATACTCACTAGGGAGATCCAAGACCCAGGTACCGTGCCTGCAGTGCCTCTTTATCATTTTTTCTTCGCAGTGCATAGATTCGTGTTCGGAACCATTCTGTTTTATCGTGCAACTACTTGAAACAGCCGCCTATTCGCTATATAATGCGTGGGGCTTGCTAGCAAGTAGCATACGGATCTCAACAGTTTACACTGTCATTGATTATAGTATCATGCTGCTAATACGCGTTGGAGTGTAAGTTTCGTTGAGATGTCATTAGTACAAGGAGTAAATAAGGTACATGAATGACTCGTATTTGTGTGTATTGCTGTTGAGTCTACGTACTCATACTACTTGATCATGAAGCATAATATCTGACGTGATTTTGCATGCGTGGGCAATAGACTTATTTATCATTTAAATAGCTTCAATTGCTTCTAACGATCAGATAGAAAATCCTCTCTTCGCTGCCTGTCTAAATGCAAAAGATTGCGACAGTAACATTTTCTTGATGGCTGGTAAAGCATTGTCTGGTGAGATTATCACTGCGAATATAAGGATTAGCCGTAACAGACACATATCGATACTGGTCTTCCATACGATCACGCTCATGCAGCCATATATTTTTTCGCGAGACATTGGAACGCCGCTCTTTGTACTTTAAAACCTTGGAAACCACGCCCATTATCAAACCAGCATGACTGAGCTACCGTACAACGATGGTATGTCATCCGTTGTCAAGACAATTACACAATGAGCTAAAATAGATCTATTATGATAGTAGTCATCAAATTCATCAATCAATGCAAAGAAAATGATGAACCTGTGTCACTCGCCGAGTTCGTCAAAAAAAGAAAAGGCCGCGGTCGTGCAATATACCGGGATTGGAGAAGACCCTTCGCTCCTCTGGCCAAGCAACTAAATATACAAGTTGTAAGCAACTTCTCACAGTATTATAGGCATTCAACTCATTTTCTCATACGTAGGCAAAGTCAAGCAGCGTTAACTGGGGTGAAATAGCTTTGAGTGTTTTACGGTCAGGTCATTTACTGAAGAATAATCGTTCGCAACAAACCTCATTGCCAGCGCAATCTGCAACAGTTAGTTCAAGCAATATATCGTCTCCCTCTCAGTCCAATACCTCATCAAGCAATTTGGGACGCAAGTTGAACGATGTGGATCGTGACAGTATCGCACAAATATATAATTCACTAGATGAGAATCAAATGTGGAAGTTGAGCACAGGAACAATAGTTGAGAAACAAATGGAGAAGTTGACTCTTGATTGTAATTATGAGCAGTAAGTACTGTTGATTGATACCTGGAGAGTACTAGATGCTTATTTTTCTTATCTACATATAGTCAAACGCATTCATTAATCATGGATTGCAGTCTAACTGTTTGGAATGATTACTTTACAAAGGAAGAGTTGGACGAAATTCGAAACTATAATCCAATTGCGATACGTGAATTGCCATCCGAGCTTAATGATTATATACGATCATATCTAGGAAAGGTATCGTAAAGAGCTATCCTAGCGTCCTCAGAAGTATTTACGTACAAATTCATAGCACACCTTGGAAGAGCTCGACGAGCACAATGACAAATTCAAATTCGATCGCATCAAAGAACCGGAACAATATTGGATTCATCAAACTATCACCAAGACGCTTGATATGTACTTCTATAAGTATCTCCAAGATAAGGACAGGACTGAAAGTGATATGTTACGACGTATATGGGGATTCATTGATTGTTGCTTTGATTCTAGCAAGATTAAGTTTGTCGGGTAAGCGTTTCAGTTACTCAGTTTACAGTAACTGGATTAACTAAAGTGTTCTTGGGGTGTTCATTAGAGGTGAAAAGGCATCGGAAGCTTGCTCCATGCGATTAAATGAAAGCCGCGACCCAGCTGCAGTTCAAGCAATGGAAAGAAAACGAATAGGGACAAAAACTGATATGCTTTTTAAAAGCAGATCAAGTCCTCTTGAGTTGGGTACTTGCGAAACTGGAAAGCATAGCAGTATCAATAGCAGCAAAAGCATTGATGAAGCCAGCTTAAAGTGTCCAAAAACAATGAAGGATATGTTGCTCCAGCTGGTCAAGGAATCGCCGCAGAACTTGCGGAAGCTCTCGACCTATGGATTTACCATCTCAGGTATGTAAATCACTTTTTTGTATTCCTTGATAACAATGTTCCTAACGGCACTACAACAGGGCTCTACATCAAGCTCATTGTCACAGACTTTCCTGCAGGATACGTATGCCGCGTATCGAAGTTGCCCGAATGGCTGCAATTTCCAACTTCAGAAGTCGACTGCGTAAAAAAGCTTATACCTATCGTTCATACGGTTTGGCATGCCAAGGTCTCCATGGAATCAATGCTGGACATTGCAGGCATGGATAGCAATATTCCAACGCTTTCTTTCACACCAAGACCAACTCTCCAGATTCCACCTTGCTTTACATCCTCAACCCAACCAGCTTCGAGGAAACGTAAGTATAAGGATGCGATCCAGAATGATCCATCGTAATTTCCAAGTTTTACTATACCTTAATATTAGCTGCAGTTTTTCTTTCTAAAAAAATACAAGTATTTCATCCAAAAGTATATTGGATCAGACCAGTGCAGTGGTTATGAGTCATGTTGCGGATCGAATTCTACGATTTCTTCGACCATCATCGAAGCTTCAGGAATATATAATCAGCAGAAATTTGTAAGCAGTGGGAACAAATCCCCTTTTCGTTACATTTGTCATCAAAGAGAGAGTCACTTTGTCGCCGTAAGGGTCTGCTTGTTCTAGTAGTGTTACACAGGCTCAGCCATGCATTCCTGCATGTTTTGAGAATTGATTGCACCATCAATCAGATCTACTGCATTAGTCAGCTAACGACGTGGGATCCTTTTGACCAACAAATCGTTATTGCACCATCATTGCAAACTACATGATGATGTGATACTACGATCTCAAAAAGGTATATAAATAGACTTTACATTCACATCGAGTATTATTCTTTACCATACACACAGACAACCATGTCCGATATTAATTACCGAACTGTCAAGATTGATGATCTCGATATCTTTTACCGAGAAGCCGGTGACAAGTCAAAGCCAACCCTTCTCCTGCTCCATGGATATCCCACGTCCTCGTTCATGTTCCGAAACCTGATTCCGAAACTTGCTGATGAATTCCACCTTGTAGCTCCAGACTACGTCGGCTTTGGTCTCAGTTCTGCTCCCTCTGCTGATGAATTCGAATACACGTTCGAGAATCTTTCCAATGTGGTCTACAAATTTGTCAAGACCATTGGTTTAAACAAGTTTTCTATTTACATTCAAGATTACGGTGCTCCGATTGGCTTGCGCCTGGCGCTCAAGCATCCGGAATTGATCCAAGGGATTGTCACACAAAACGGTAACGCCTACAAAGAAGGCTTAGGCGCAGCCTGGGCTCCCATCAACGCATACCAGAATGATCGTACCAAGGAAAACGAAGATAAGATTCGCTCTATTTTGTTTAGTCTGGAAGGAAACAAATGGCAATACACGCATGGTGTCAATCCCAAGCATTTGCCGTTGATCGATCCTGATACATATCATTTGGATACCATTCGACTGGAACGACCCGGCAACGATAAGATTCAATTGGATTTGTTCTATGATTATCAGAACAATGTCAAGCTTTACGATGAATTCCACAAGTATTTCCGAGAGTATAAACCGCCTCTTTTGGCTATCTGGGGTGACAAGGACGAGTTCTTCCCTGCAGCTGGCGCCAAAGCTTTCAAGAAGGATTTGCCTGATGCGAAAATCCAGCTTGTCGATGGTGGACATTTTATCCTGGAGTACTATAGTCAACATGTGGCTGACGAGATCAAGAAGTTTCTGGGAAAGAACAATTAGTGGCTTTTCACTTGGTATTCAGTTTCTTTGAAATAATAAAAAAAAATGTTACGTGCAGTGTTATCAAAAAGCAAGGTTGCTATCTAGTAAAACCCAGTATTACTAGTTTGAAGTGCTGGTCGTGTAGCCAGATCACCTCGGATAGTTCTAGCATCAGGCAAAAGCGCTCAACGTAAATTGTACTGTCTTACTCATATTGCGCGACTAACCATTTATAAAGGAAATTTCTGCTTAATTTAACGACATTGATTTAGCATGACATACTCATGATTCTTGTTACAAAACAAAGTAGCTAGTTTTAGTCTTCTTACTAATAAGCAAGAAACACATGCAAGTATGGTGTCAACGCTACAAATTTCGTCTTCAATAACTTCTCTGAGGAATTGATAACAATATTGTTGTATTGAAACGCATGAGTAGTCGGAAATCACTTTATCACTATGGTTAAATATATCTGCAATATCTGCAATATCTGTGAAATATCCGCGTTTTGGTGTTACGAATTGCCAATTTATACTCTAGAAACACGCTAATGACAAAAGAAGATCGAAAAAGCAATATCTGCGATATCCGTGGATATGGTGCATGTATTTTATAACCGACACAAACCTTAATTTTTCTCAATTTTTTAATTTCAAATTCCGCTTTATATATAAAGGTAGAGAGGGTTACACACAGCTAATCGTGTCTGCCAACTCTTCTGTGGGACTTCTGTCGCCTAGGACTTCCACTGCTGCCTCTCCAGCATTGTGGCCTAAACTATATGCTTTGATATATTGCACGTACTGATTATAGTATCGTTGTATGATAGCCTTGTCTGCTGTCTTATAGAGTAACTAGTGAATGTTTTTTGTAGGCCGCGGAATGAGTAGTCACATTGCAGACGCGCTTCACGTTTTGCTGCAAGGTGGCGAGCGAGCTACCATCATAATAAGCACGAAATAAATTATCAGCACCTTCTTTCCATGAAAGTCATCGACCAGAGAAAGTTCAGGTCTGGCAATAGGCATTAACTGATTCGCTGATATGTCTGGAAGTTCCCAGTCTCCTTGCCTCTCAACGGATTCAATTGTTGACTCCAATGACTCACCAGGATCACTTGTAGCAGCCTTCTTAAATTTTCAACTGGTACAGTTCAAATTTGCAACAGCTTTTTGACACTTTATTTTACCAGCCATTCTGTAAGAGATCGAAACAAGAAGGATATAGATGAGCAACGGCACGCTGAGATCGTAAACGTAGGTCCAGCCAATGACAGCGGGTACACCAGTGTTACACAGTTATTTCAAACTCAATAAGGCATTTGGGTATTCTCAATTTTTTCTCGACCTTAGTATATTTTGCCCGAACTGACCAACTTTGAACTCTCATAAAAATTTTCTTTGTTAGAAAAATAAATAAAGTGGCTCGTAATAATTATTTACAAAGGCTTTATCTTCCATTATTACGAATTAGTTTTACGAAATATTGACATAGAAAAATGTTATAACGATTCAAAGTTGGGGTAAATTTGTATCGGTTATTAAATACATGCACCATATTTGTGGAGCCGCTGCTCCATACTCGTCGACTAACTGTTCAAGTACCAAAGTAGGTACGACACACAGGAGAATACGATCCAATCGACAGACCGCATCATCTTCGGCGCTCGATCTACGTCTGAGGTTGATATTAAATGTGAGCTCTGACGTACACGTAAACTGATATCCGTATGCGCACCTCTAAAGTCACCCTCGAAGATGGCAGATCGAATAGTTGAACCAGAAGCTGTTATGGCTTCGCCCATAGCCTTGCGTCGTCTGGGTGGTAGCAGCAAAGTATTCGTGTCGATGTCAAACGCTCCAGATATAATTCACCACACCCTCTGTGAGCAGTTCATACCAATCATGTGGAGCTCATCGAGACCAAAGAAAGGATAGCCATGGAAGGATAACAAATTAGCAAACTCTGTTGCCTCTTTAATACCCGTAGCCTGTAATGATTCAGCGTAAGTACAATGATGGGGCGGTGATATGTCGTTGTTAGCAAGTCACTTACAATGTCCACTTGCTGGAACTGCTCAAGTGGTCGGCTAGGTGACATAGTTACACTGCCTTTGTAGTAATGACCATTGCGACCGCCTCTCGGGCTCATCGGTGAATTGGTTCGAATCAAACACATACGGCAACCGTAGTCGGAATTGTACCCTTTATGGTGGATGAGCTCTTGGGCGCCAACAATATCACCGGATGCCAGCAGTAAATGTGCCTTAAAATGGAACTTCTTCTGTCGCACACGCCGAAGTATTCCATTTGAGTCTTCTTGAAGACCGTACACCTTGGTAATGGCGCCAGACGTTTGCATAACATGAAGCTCCTCAAATAGAAGGCTCAGGTAGCTGTATATATCCTTCGCATGAGCTCTGGATAGAATTGCGACTTGGATCATGTTCTTGATTTTGTATCTAATAGCGTGGATATGAGTAAGAGCAACTATTCCAGAAAATGTAAGCCGTACCTTTCCTTCGGAGGAGGACTCAAACTAATATGTTTACAATAGTTAATCGAATTTGCTTTCCTTTGAATGGCGTGAACTCATCCATGAAGAGGCCCAAGCAAAGATCAGTAGCTTCTGCAAAGTAAGTTGGGCGAAGCTCTTTGAACACGCTACCATCCGTAATATCCTGTATGGTATCGCGAGCGGCATCGGGACTGGCAACGGAGACGGCGCTCGCAGGTAAGTCTGCTGATGTTTGTTGCCCACTGAACTGTCCGTATACCGACTCCCTGAATTTGCTATCTGCCACAAGCCCACTCAGCTGCTTAGCTAATGGGAAGTACGACATTGTTCGGACTGGCTCATTATCCGTGCCTGGTTTAAACTGAGGTGTATTGCATGTACAATCACCCAAGCAACCAATTGGGAAGAGACGACATCCTTCTGGGCAAATACGGTAAAGTTTTGGCTGAACCCCGTACTTGGCTATCATCTGCTTCTCCGTGACGAAAGGGCTGAATAGTGGTTCACGATTTGCATCTACGTACATCGCCCTTTTATGTAAGTACTTTTCAACCATTAAGTGGGTTACGGTGAGCACATACTCGGTTCATCGTCTTCCATCCAGCCATTGGACATTCTATTCAATCGATGGTACGTGGCTCGCGCAATATTCTGTTTCTGAACGAGACAATACAACTCGCAGCTTTTGCGGGTGCGAGCATCCTGACCAATATATGGGTACTCTTTAAAGGTATAATGGAGAGGATTTTCTTCATCTCTTTCGTATTCCCTGTTGTCATCGCCTACAGCGTTCTCAATACCATTATCGTCGTCGCCGTCGTCATCAACTCCCCTCGGATTGTCAATAGGTAATGCCCGACTTTCAACAGGCTCGTTATGACTGTCAACAGATGCAGCATCAGCATCATCATCATCATCATCATCATCATCGTCAATTCTGCTACGACTGTCAGTATCCATGGGATCAACAACCGTAGTGGTTCCAGTCTCGATGGTATTTCCACTACTACGATAGTCGTCGCCGTAATCGAGTTCAAATTCAGGAGGAGAGTCCGGTTGTCCACCACCAAATCAGAAAGGCGAGCAACGGGTGTTACGCAATTTAATATTCTAGCTTGATGCCAAGTGACCCTCCGCGACGTGCTAGAGTCCGATTCATCATTTGAGTTACTGGACACAAAAGATTACGGGAGCAAGATTCAGGGTTATGGCAACAATCAATGAAGAAAATGTCAAGGAATACAACGAGTTGCTTGGTGCCGTATAACCTCGCGTAAGTATATCAACTGGTGTGTGATAACTGATTTGGATGATAAATTAATGAGCTGCTCTTGGAATAAGCACTTCCAGTCCTTACTTGCCAGTGTTGCCATTGGATCCTTTGTTGCCAGCAACGCGCAGTCAACAAAGTCTTCTTTAATAACTTTGAAGCTGACATTATCAACAACTGCCCTCGTCTCAAGGAGTTTATGGAGGACATTATCAGCCACCCAACCCTTCAAGGAGACGTACCCCAGCGGCAAGTGCATTGTCGATACTTCTAAAGTCCATTTCTGTCTGAAGGGAACCGATGTCTAAATACTGTAACGTAGATAATATGAAGTTCTGGAACTGTATGTGTTTATTTAACTCTTTTGTACAATCATCATCCATGGTCCAAACTAAAGCGGTATTAACACATATCCAGTGAATCTGATAAAATACACTTACTCCTTGACGAGAAACAGCCAATGTTATACACGAATCCAGCTAACTGAAGAAAACATGAATCATCGCACACAAAGGGAGTGACCTTGAACTCGAGACCAATGGACATCGTCCCAAAGTTTCACCTGTGTGCACTCGGGAACTCACAGCTCGACGGAACGTCTGATATTGTTCCCTCGCATCCATAAAGTCTTTGCATCGCATAAGCAGTGAAGCAACCTTAGACTCGAGACCAACGGACATCGTTCCAAGACTTCAACTACAGTATACTCGAGTCACCTCAGCTCGACGGAACGTCTGAGGGTGTTCCCTTGCAAAAAAAAAAGCTGAATACAAAAGCTATGGCAGGATTACTCAATGATTTATTTTTATTGTACAACATTAACAGATCACTTACGTTGGCACACACTGTACGCCTGCGAGCAGAATTCTTTGAACGAAAAGATTTCATCCAGGGTGCTTGAAGTAAATCGTTAATGCTATAATAAAATTGAATGCATCCATTAGACTTTGATCTTTTTTACAGCATTGCAAGCATGATTCAAAGATGACGTGGCGTATTGGAGAACCATTGGAAGTGAGAAGGCTTTTTTCTTACAGGCTGACAATTTAACCCACTGTTGTGACGTAGTCAAGTCACTAGGGCTCGTCATGAACCCGCGCGGATTCCATCTGTGGGGGACAATCGCCGTCGATACATAGGCAGTAATTACTACTTTATATGGCCACTGTTTTTTGAATACCAAACAGCACCTTCCTCCTACTGGTTGTGTTCTAACCTTATAATACTTGATTTTGACAAGTCTTTTTTCGACCCTATTGGTTGCTGCTGTCTATAGAAGCCATGTGGTTGCAAATTTTCCCGAACAATGATTGTACATAGCCCATATACTCTATATAGCGATTGTACAGCTCAAATTTTCAGGTAATGCTTGTCATTACCTAAACTGGATCTCACTTGACCTGCATACACATCGACACATTGACTCAATTCTTTGCTGAGGTCACGGCCAACCCACATATCCTGCTTCACGCTAGCTGTGTGAGTTGGTCGTAGCTATTTTTATGTCAAATCTTTCAACCTCGTACGTACGTAACCCGCCTCTACTTAAAGTCATCGTTTCTTTCGCTCGATAAGTGCATAGATCGACAAGTTGCTTCAATCATACGCTAACGATAGAACCATGGTCAACTTGCATACCTTGCTTCATGCTGGATGTGTGAGTTGACCGTGGCTTTTTTTCACCTTGTTTTGGCTATTGTATCGCTTGCCTGAACCAGCCACTGACACTGTATTGTCGGATGCTTATATAGTAGTTATAGTACCCCCAGCAAGCATTCCCCCCCCCCCAATTATCAGTTATATCAATTATAGTTTAAGCATACAATAAAGGACAGCTGGCTTTACTCAGAACTATCACAACTTCGTTGTATACCTCGCTTAATGTATCCACTTTTGTGCTGTTATATTTTCGGTTACTTTGGGAGACTACAGTCTGCTCGTGCACTCTTCTTTTGTACTGGATATACTGATGGTCAAGGTCTTTTATTCCTTGTTTAAGTCGGAAATATATTTACTCACTTGACCCGGCGGATCGGGATGCTGAGTTCCTGAAAGTTTTTTTTTCCCTTTTATCACTAATCGTATCCAATACAGGCAAACGTCGAGGATGACATCTAGAAATAAAGAAAAAAAAAACAGCTGTTAATGTTGGCCGACCATCGAAGATTTCGAAAGCGATAGGGTGAGGCAAATAAAAGCGGGTGGATAATTTTTTTCTTGCGGCAAATTCAGTGAGAGGTCTTTAATGACACCGATCAGACTGTAAAGACAATACGCAGCACTATTGTGAGTTTATTAATTTAAAAAAAAAACATTTAGATTATCCACAATGATACACATAATGAGAGCGCTGACCAAGTGGTGGATGTTGAACAAAATGCTGGCAGTAGTGATGATCATGTATGTCGAGCTGAACGGCCAGTCGCTTACATAATTGTTGCGTTGTACAGACACTTCAGGAGTCAGAGCATAATCAGGCGCCACTGGAGACTGCGAATGAGATGAATATTGTATATGATGAGTTTGCAGGTGCAGTAAACGAAAATTCTGAGAACGAGAGTGATTCTTGGATAAGCTTTTGAATTGAATTTGTCTAAAATAAAGTACAAGTGCTAAACTTGTAATACTATTTGGAGACTGCGGATGAGGATATGGGATCTGTAAACTCAGAAAAATCCAAATGCCGAGGAAGAGGTTAATATTGACGAAGACTTAAGGATGAATATCTAATTCGAGATAATACATTTGTCTGATATCGAGGAGCATAGTTCTGCAAAGCTGTCGAGAGTGAAAAGTTGGATGCTAACGTGGAATGGAGGTATAGCCACATAGACCAAGTCGATATTCGTAATAATGTTTACGATGCAGAAATGGTCGAAGATCATTATGGGGAAAGCGACGAGGAGAATGAAGAAGACGAAGACGAAGACGAAGATGTCGGTGCCAACCCAGATGCTGCACGGAAGGACGGCCCTATATCCAAATGCCTATCCAAAATCCAGGCAGGTCTGTGTGAACAGAAGTACTCGGAAGTGTATAAAAATGGCAGTTCTGGATCTTACCTCCAATGCCCTTTTCGCCCTCAAAAGGAAACTGGATCCAACAACTTGCCATCTTCCTCAGGTGTTCCTTTGGATGCCGCATATTTTGATACACAAATGCCTTAGCTGTCCAGAATGTAAAGTCAATCTACGTACAAAGGATACAATAAATGCCATACGCACGTGGTGTCATCGATCTCAGCAAGTACTTTTATTCGTAATACAAATCATTACGTCGTTGTAAAAGAAAAATTTTTGTGTAAAAGAAATTCTGTGTGAAACAGGATCCACAAGTAGGTTGAAATAATAGAAATAGGAAAGGTGAGTTAACCAAATACAGATATAAGCTCCTGTCTTGGGCTTTTGAAAGGTGTGACCAAAGTAATTGAGGTCAAGTTAACTGCTTTATTTCGTTTGATACAACAAGGGTATTTATATGTTTCTGTGGGTAAGCTAAAATTTGTAGACCACTCTGAAAAAATTTGAACGTGTATTCAAATTCATCCGCAGATGGAGCAGAACTGAGACCAAAGCCGACGTAGTCTGGAGCTACAAAGTGGAATCCACCAGTAAGTTTCGGAATCAGGTTTCGGAACATGAACGAGGATATAGGATATCCATGGAGCCGGTGAAGGGTTGGCTTTGCCTTGTCACCGGCTCCTCGGTAAAAGATATCAAGATTATCAATCTTGACAGTTCGGTAGTTAATATCGGACCTGGTTGTTTGTGTGTGTGTATAAAGAATAAAACTCGATGTGAATATAAAGTCTATTTATATACCTTTTTGCGATTGTAGTCTCACACCATCATCAGTTAATGCTAAGGCGTTGTGAAAACTGGAACTTGCGATGCCTCATTCTCGATAGCATCCTTATACGTTCGCTTTCTTGAAGTTGATTGACTTGAGGATGTAAAACAGGGTGGAATAGGGACAGTTGATCTTGGTGTAAAAGAAACCCTTGGGATATTGCCATCCATGCTATAGACCTGTGGACCAGTCTATAGTGAACTTCAATCAGGCCAACTAGTGATTCATTGAAAGAGAGGCTATTCTATATTTTATGCCACAGTGCACCTATTTATACACCGGATTCAGGGCTAATCTCTTTTGGTAACAATTAGTGTGGGTCATTGTGAGTCATTTTAGAACAATGTTACCAGTTGATAACAATCCATGCTTGCAATGTCCAGCATATATTAGATCGAGACCTTGGCATGCTGAACCGTATGAATGATCGGTACCAGCTTTTTTATGCAGTCGGCTTCTGAAGTTCGAAATAACAGCCATTCGGGCAACTTCGATACGCGGCATACGTATCCTGAAGGAAAGTCAATGACAATGAGTTTGATATAAAACCCTGTTGCAGTACCGTTAGGAACACTGTTATCAAGGAATACAAACCAATGATTTCCTTACCTGGGGTGGTAAATCCATAGGTCAAGAGCTTCCGCAAGTTCTGCGAGCAATCCTTGACTTCACGATAACGAGGAAAACAAGAGAAATAATTTTTGGATTGACAACCTTTTTTCATGGGTTAAAAACTTGTTTATTCTCCTTAGAAAAGCACATGAAAAAGACATCAGTTTTGCCTGGAAAAAAATGTAGAGAATATGTCTGCTTTTTCAGAAAAGAGCTTAGATTTAGCAAGAATAGACATTTTTTTTTTCAGTCTTCTCGTTACCGTTATAATTTCGACAATAAAACTTTGCTAGCTCTTTTTTATACTCTTTTGTACCTTCTTTACCTCTTTGCTACTTTTTTCAGCATTTTCATCATTTTAAATAACAAGTGTGAAGGGAGCTTTTGTGATAGATAATAGGAATTCAAGAGACACACAAAAGGTTATAGAAAATTCTAATGAGATTTGCGGGCTTTAATGTGCTCTTCAAGAAGTACAAGCGCTTTTTAAGTTAGATAGTAAGAAAATTATCATTCTTGAACTACGAATTAACCGATACTGACATGTTAAGATACGATAGAACTAACGTCAAATTTTTATAAAGCTATAGTACTTACAAGATCAAACACCTGTCTAGGTTGATCGTTGTAAAGCACATTGCTTGCTTCACTGGTTTAGCGAAAAAAGGTTGTAGTTGACGAGAAGACTGAAAAAAAGATGTCAAATCTAAGCTCTTTTCTGAAAAAACATGTCTATTCTCTAAAAATACATTTTTTTCCCAAGCAGGACTAACATGTTTTTAAGGAGAATGAACAGGTTTTTTTTTCTCATGAAAAAGAAAAATTTCAATCCGAAAATTTTTCGTCTTTTTTTTTCGTTATCGTGTTCCTTGCGCTACTAGGTTTAGGATAAAAAAAACACATAGATGTACAGAGGTCGCGCTTAGAAAAACCCCAGAAGGTGGGAAAAGACAGGCTGATATGGAAAATGAAAAACATATGCACGGAATAGTGCAGGTGGAAACGCCGAAACGAAGAAAAGGAAGTGTTATGATACCCTGGATTCCACACAACTACGTGCAGCTTCCTGGGGCAGTTGGAGGTGCAGCTTTTAATGTCTCCCCCGGTGCCGGCTCATCTTCTTGGTCTTCGGTGTCGCCCATCGGATGGCTCAGCGTGCACTACTATAAGTGCCTTCAAGATAAGGACAGGACTGTGGGGATTCATCGATTGTTCCCCGATCCTAATACGATTACGTTTGTTGGGTAAGCGTTTCAGTTACACAGTTTATAGTAACTGGATTAACTAAAGTGTTCTTGGGGTGTTCATTAGAGGTGGAAAGGTATCGGAAGCTTGCTCGATGCAATTAAACGAAAGCCGCGACCCAGCTGCAGTTCAAGCAATGGAAAGAAAGCGAATAGGGACAAAAACTGATATGCTTTCTAAAAGCAGACCAAGTCCTCTTGAGTTGGGTACAGTGGCCGCTTTATATAACGATATGATGGTGCATAGAAAATTGTATCCTTATATCGAATTATCGTTATATAAAATATCATTATATGAAGCGTCCACTGCACTTGCGAAACTGGAAAGCATAGCAGTATCAATAGCAGCAAAAGCATTGATGGAGCCAGCTTAAAGTGTTCGAAAACGATGAAGGATATGTTGCTCCAGCTGGTCCAGAACTCCCCGCAGAACGTGCGAAAGCTTTCGACCTATGGATTTACCATTTCAGGTATGCAAATCACTTTTTTTGTATCTTTGATAACAACGTCCCTAATGGCACTACGACCGGACACTATATCAGGCTCATTGTCCCAGACTTTCCTGCAGGATACGTATGCCGCGTATCGAAGTTGCCTGAACGGCTGCAATTTTCAGCTTCAGACGTCGATTGCATAAAAAAACCTGATATCCACCAAAGGACCCAGTTCAAGCATCGATCGATAGCAAGCGAGATGACGAGTTTGAAGCAAGAGCCAATGCCTCCAAAACAGTGCGCTGTTTATGACGGACACGAACAGTTGATCCAATATTGTATCTTGAATCGACAACGAACGATCGGCATCGGCTAATCAACTGGAGCCTCCACTGGTTTCGACCGACGCCCAACCCACCAGACTGTCCCTGTGGGCAAATCAAGGCTAAGCGTGAACACTTTGTTTATGTGCCAGCTTGTGGCGACACAAATGCAAGAACTAAAGGACGCATTCGGGAATATGTCAGAGCTCGACGCTGACACATATCCCATCGACCATATCATAAACTGCTGGCCGCGCACAGATGTCAGCCTTCCCTCTGGCAAGTGGAAGAAGGTTCGGCCAGCGCTGCTACGAGTCCTTCAAGAAATCGACAACGTGATCCACCCGAATAATGAAGGCAATCAAGAAGTTATCCAGTTCTCCTGAAGGGACTCACATATGACACGCGTGGTCAAGCAGGTCTCTTCGTTTGTATGACAGGTTTATTCCTGGTATCTACTATTTATTACCACACAGACCTGCTTTTCTTCGCCATTATGGTTTTTTCAAGCCTGGATCCTCCAAACTTTTATAATACTTAAACAGCACATACGTACCGCAATGGAGAAACCTTTTACCTATAGGAGCAGGTCTAATAACTTTTGAACTGAAAACCTGATGCCAATCGTTCATACAGTTTGGCATGCCAAGGTCTCCATGGAATCTATGCTGAACATAGCAAGCATGGACGACAATACCCCAACACTTTCTTTTATACCACGATCGACTGTCCAGATTCCACCTGGTTTCACATCCTCAAGCCAATCAGCTTCGAGTAAACGAAAGTATAAGGATGCGATCCAGAATGAGCCATCGTAATTTCAAATTTTATTAAACCTTAGTATTAGCTACAGTTTTACTTTCCAAGTATTCCATCCAAAAGTATGTTGGATCAGACCAGTGCACTGGTCATGAATCATGTTGTTCGTCGAATTCTGCGATTTCGTCCACCATCATCGAAGCTTCAGGAATATATAATCAGCAGAAATTTGTAAGCAGTGGGAACAAATCCCCTTTTCGTTACATTTGTCATCAAAGAGAGAGTCACTTTGTCGCCGTAAGGGTCTGCTTGTTCTAGTAGTGTTACACAGGCTCAGCCATGCATTCCTGCATGTTTTGAGGATTGATTGCACCATCAATCAGATCTACTGCATTAGTCAGCTAACGACGTGGGATCCTTTTGACCAACAAATCGTTATTGCACCATCATTGCAAACTACATGATGATGTGATACTACGATCTCAAAAAGGTATATAAATAGACTTTACATTCACATCGAGTATTATTCTTTACCATACACACAGACAACCATGTCCGATATTAATTACCGAACTGTCAAGATTGATGATCTCGATATCTTTTACCGAGAAGCCGGTGACAAGTCAAAGCCAACCCTTCTCCTGCTCCATGGATATCCCACGTCCTCGTTCATGTTCCGAAACCTGATTCCGAAACTTGCTGATGAATTCCACCTTGTAGCTCCAGACTACGTCGGCTTTGGTCTCAGTTCTGCTCCCTCTGCTGATGAATTCGAATACACGTTCGAGAATCTTTCCAATGTGGTCTACAAATTTGTCAAGACCATTGGTTTAAACAAGTTTTCTATTTACATTCAAGATTACGGTGCTCCGATTGGCTTGCGCCTGGCGCTCAAGCATCCGGAATTGATCCAAGGGATTGTCACACAAAACGGTAACGCCTACAAAGAAGGCTTAGGCGCAGCCTGGGCTCCCATCAACGCATACCAGAATGATCGTACCAAGGAAAACGAAGATAAGATTCGCTCTATTTTGTTTAGTCTGGAAGGAAACAAATGGCAATACACGCATGGTGTCAATCCCAAGCATTTGCCGTTGATCGATCCTGATACATATCATTTGGATACCATTCGACTGGAACGACCCGGCAACGACAAGATTCAATTGGACTTGTTCTACGATTATCAGAACAATGTCAAGCTTTACGATGAATTCCACAAGTATTTCCGAGAGTATAAACCGCCTCTTTTGGCTATATGGGGTGACAAGGACGAGTTCTTCCCTGCAGCTGGCGCCAAAGCTTTCAAGAAGGATTTGCCTGATGCGGAAATCCAGCTTGTCGATGGTGGACATTTTATCCTGGAGTACTATAGTCAACATGTGGCTGACGAGATCAAGAAGTTTCTGGGAAAGAACAATTAGTGGCTCTTCACTTTGCATTCAGTTTCTTTGAAATAATAAAAAAAGTGCTGGTCGTGTAGCCAGATTACCTCGGATAGTACAATATTAGGTCGACTTTCGTTGCAGTGGTCCAAAAAGCAGTATTCGGGAGTGGATAATTTGAAAAACATAGAAAATGGAAAAGTTAGAAGTGAAAGTATATTAGAAATAGAAGCTACTGTATGAAAAACCTTATGAAATCATCTCTAATATGCATTTCAAAGAAAAATCCACAGTACATAGTTATTATTTACTAATAATGGCAACAAGTCTATTTACTACGACAGAGATAACTATGGATATTGTAGCTATCGTAGTAAACATTTCTACGTAAGTTATACGTACATAATTTATTTTAAATGCTATCTTGATTAAATCTTTGAAAACATGTTCGAGTATCTTAATATGGCCGTGCCAAACTGCAGAGATTTTAATTTTTTGTTTGAAACCGATAGGTATGTATACCGATTTTTGATGAACCGGGTGCAATCGTTGAAGGCGGTATGTTAACTTTGAGAGTGAAGGCCAGAGTTTTGAACGAAACATACTAACGTTCTCAAGCACACCGGTAATGTTTCAGTAAGCATTGCGAAGTTTGATGTGCGTCCCCCGTTTCCTACCGAAGGGCCCTGTACGTAGTGCGAGTTGAAGCTAAGCTTCAGATAAAGTTGGCCAATATTCTGGAACGGTGCCGCACCATTTCTGCACTTTAACTTTGTAAAGTTTTCCCGATAAAGCCAGTATTTAAAGAAGCCGATAAGCAAACGCGGTCCCTATAAGTGACTTGGTATGTAGTACTATCTACTTATCTAATCTTGAGATGATAGCAGTTTTTATTATATCGCCGATTCACTGACGTGCCTTTGCAATACCCAAGAAGATTCACTCGATCAAGACAATGAAAGTATACTTAAGGTATGTACAGCTACGCATTTATTGATTGACAATTTTTAAAGAAATATGAAAGAATTAAAAAAATCTATAAGCTAAACCAAACGGCTTTGAAAGAAAATTATAAGTTGGTCTTGCCGCAGCATGACTTGGCATCAGCAGGAGCATAAGCGCTCTTGGTCGAATGCTTGCTCGAAGCGGGGATGTCAATACCGGGGTTACCCAAGAAGAAGTTGGCAGGCTTCATGGTCAGACCACACATTTCCACAGGCATGATGGGGAAGTCCTCAACACGTGGAATATGAGTGATACCAAAGGTAAACCAGACGACGATATCCTTGTTGCGAACGTCCTTGACTTGCTTGGTCCATTGAGGCAAGCCCAAGTTATCGCTAGGCTCACTCTGGTAGCAGTAGTAACCACCGGGGAAGAGCTGATCGGGATCATAAGGAGTAACCCAGACAGTCTTGCTGGCAAACTTGGCACGTTCATAGGCAATGGAACCAGGCTTGGCCAAAAGTGGAGGAGTGCTGGGACTCGTGATCTTGAAACCAACGGGAGACTTGGCATAGGGATGGATCTTGCTCTCGTTGATGATCTTCCAGGTACGATGCTTGCCAAGATCAGCTTCGGACTGGGCCTCTTCGGTGTTGTTGAAGATCTTGGTCTTGGGGCTGAACGCGTTACCAATGCGGTTGTTGGGATGACCGACAGGGAATTCGGAAGCAAAGACGTCAGTCTCGGCGACAGAGTTGAATTGACCGTCAATCATGGGATCAATACGCATGCTGAACAAGTGCTGATGGTGCTGGGCATCGATCTGGGGAGCAACCATGGTACCATAAGGAGCAGCATCTTCATCAACAGCGAGAACGGAGGTGTTGAGTTCACCAGTGGCCTTGACTTCGTACTGGAAGGTACCATCCTGGTAGAAGTAGTAGTAGAGACCATAGTCATAGTTGGCAGCTATTATGAAGTTTGTGGATTAGTTTAATGATAATTTCAGAAAATAATATTTGCAACTTACCGGTGACAATGTGCGAGATGACCAAGCGACGCGAGCGAGCAGAGTGAGCCTTGCCAGTACGGTAATCGGTGTGCTTGAACAAAAGACCGGTATCTTCTTCGTGGATACAGATAGCCTTGGGGATGACCCATGGCTCACCCTTCATATCAGCCAAGACAGCATCCATGTAGTAGATGGAACCAACGCAGTCGCAGCCCAATTCCAGAGAATTGGTCAAGTTACCCAAACCGTATTCACCGACGTCAAAGGCCATCTTGTGGTTGTAGGGCTTGTGGGGGTTGGCATAGGGGACGACCATCTCAGCCAAAGAGATACGGTAGAACAATGGGCGAATGGTACCATCCATATCCTTGTAGTTGACGTTGTTGATTACCAAACCTTCACGGTAGTTGAACGACAAGTGCATGTTCCACTTTTGCCAGTCCAATTGCTGGCCACGGATAGTGAAGCTGACACCCTCAGGCTGGATGATCTGAATAGGCTTGAGGTCCTTGCGGAGGTTTTCTTCACCGAGATGTTCGGGCAGGAAGTGATGATTGGCCAATGGGATGGTGGGACGTTCGAACTTGCTGTTGCGACGCTTGGCAACAATGATTTCAACAACCTTCTTCTCGTTGACATCTAGATTAAAATTAATTATATGCTTTCATGGAAGAACAAAAAAAAGACTGTCATTACCATAGAGGGGGTTGAAATCCAAAGGATGGGCATATTGGTTGTCATCGGGAGAGGTTCTCATGTAGACAAGAGCTTGCATCAAACGCTTGCCCTTGATGGATTCGTGGTAACCAACGCCCCAAGGATCAATGAAGACCGACTTCATATCAGTGATACCAAGCTTGGCGCACTCGGCAATGACGCGTTCATCCTTGAGCAAGTGTTCTTCGGCTTCGAGCATTTCACCGACGTGAAGAGTAGGCTGGACACCCTTGAGCTGCTTCCAGCTGGTGATCTTGCTCTGGGTAAGCGAGATGACGATTTCGTGGACAAGGCCGGAAGGACGGTCAATAAGGACAACAAAAGCCTCACGCTCAATGTGAGTAGGCTTGGGAACGGAGGTGTTCCAACCCAAATAGGCCATCATGAGATCCTTTGCAGGTTCCTTGAGAGTCATTGAGTTGATAATGTAAATGACATTGCCGCGTTCCTTGTGGATAATGGCCGTGGCACGGCGGATTTCGTCGGCGGAAAGGTTGTCGAGAGGATGGATTGGAGCAGACATTCGAGAGTATAGAATGGTTGTGTGATGAGAATTCAATCGTTGGACCCACTTGCTCCTTTATATAGTTTGACAGAAAACAGAGTTTACTTGTCTTATCATATTCGGCTCGCGTGTATGTCTTATCGTTGTGTGCGTGGGTGTGTGTGTGTGTGTGTGTGTGTGGAATATTTCATTATGCGACCAAGTCCTCGGGTTAAACAAGATAAAGTACTTTATCTCTGACTGTGCGACCAGGAAAAAGATCTGGCATGGCTACTATTGTAGGGAAATTCCTATCACCAAGCTTACTCAGCCGGCGCCTGCCGCCGTTCACACTACTTTTCACTTTTTACCTTTTGCGTTTTGGGCATAGAATAAGCTTTCGTCCGAGTCAACTGGCCCTTCCCCCACTATTTCCGATAACTGATAAATGTAAACTTCCTTTTCTGGTCCTTTTTATCTGTATTTAGAGTTTAGTACTTCCACTTTGTCACTAGGTTACCAATGGGGTTGCTGAGTGTAGTCTCGACTACGAACCATCATCGGCGTTGCTAGGCAACGTTGCATAGCAAAGGAAAGGTACTGCAGCTGTTGAAACGGATGTGCCCGAGGGTCGGGTGCAACGCCTAGAACAGCGAGAACATCAGAAAGTCATATGAACCGATGTGAAAGGGAAAGATAACGATAACCGATAAAGCGGGTTGCAATTGAATTGGCGACCAATCAAACTGAACGCCCGAGCGCAGATTTTTTGTGTTGGTGTTGTCAAACACGCACTATGGCCCAAGATAACGTGCCAAACCCGCTTGATTTCGGAAAAACCATATTCGACTTCACACTGCATCCCAATCGCGATTTGGTTGCCACGGGCCTCATTAACGGAAAAGTTCTTTGGTACCACAATTGTTTAATCCGCAACCGTTTATGCAAACAACTAATCCGCTTTGGTGAATCAAACAAAGCCACCAGTACGGTATTGATCAACATGACGAGTTGTGGACGGAAAGACCTTTCAAAAAGTCCTGCCGCGGCGTAGAATTTACGCAGGATGGTGCTGGTAAGTAGGATTTTATTTTTCTGGAGAAGCAAGTAAGGTAAATAGTCGATACAGGCATCTACAGTATATCCAAGGACCGGTTGATCTGCTTGCTGGATACCGAGACCGGAAAAGTCATACACACAAAGGAAAACGCACACGAGTAAGCTTGTCACCAACGCCCGACATCAGTTTTTTTTTTTTTACTCGTTCCTGCCTAGGAATCCACTCAATGCGCTCTTGTGTTTGAACGAGAATATGCTAGCTACTGGGGATGACCAGGGGGTGATCAAGGTAAGAAGAATTAGGCGGTAAATTATGCAGGAAGCTTTACGCGTAAAGTATATCTTAGCTGTGGGACAACCGGAAGGCTGACCCAGTTATGGTATATACGGAACACGAGGATTTTATTGCAGATATGACATTCCGAGCGGGCAAAAAGACACTGGTCGCAGTTGGGTAAGGACCGGGGGAAGGGGAGATTTCTGCAACTTTCGCAAATTCAATTGTGTATGACAATCTATAGAGGAGATGGATACTTATCTACGTGGGACATCCGGAAGCCCAATGTCGCTGCCATGTCCGATAATATGGAGGATGAATTGTTATCGATTGCTCTGGTCAAGGTAACCTGCAACACATATTATCTCTTATCATCTAACCTTAACTTCCGGAGCGCAGAACGGAAGCAAGGCCATTGTGGGGTCACAGGAGGGAGTTCTCAGCCTGTGGTCTTGGGGCGACTGGGGCGATTACAATGACAGAATTATGGGCCATCCAAACTCAATTGATACCATCTGCAAGCTGGACGAAGATACGATATGTACCGGCAGCAGCGACGGAATTATCAGGTACAATTTCGACTTGCGCAAATGCGCAAATTCAACTAACTCTTTATTTAGAATCGTGTCCGTGTTACCCAATCAGTTCCATGGGGTGATCGGCGATCACGGTGAAGATATGCCCATTGAACATATCCGATTATGTCACGACAAAAAGTATCTGCTAAGTAGTGGTCATGACAGCGCTCTGCGGTTCTGGGACGTTGCGTATCTGTTTGAAGAGGACGAGGAAGGCGAAGAGGAGGAGAACGGGCGCGATGATGAGAAGGAGGACGTGGTGCGTGAACAGCCGCAAGTCGTTGACGGCAATCAAGAGGAGGATGATTCAGATCAAGATGACGAGGAGAACGATGAGGATGAGGATGATAGTGATAGCGAGGAAGAACAGAAAGAGAAACCCGCCAAAAAGAAGCGGAAAAAGGAAGACGTCAAAAAGAACAAGAAAGCTGCGTTCTTTGCAGATCTTTAGTTAAAAAACAAAATGTAATTACAAACTATCACTAGATACAATACAACATTATGTATATAACGTAAACTTCTACCGCTCGTCTTCAACGAATAGCTCGTGCGCGTACGTGATAAAGTACTCCATGGTGGCGTTGGTGTAACTCATGTCGGTAAAATCACGCGCCGAGTCCCGGTCTCGCATCAGTGTTGGCGCAAAGACAAGCGAGAGGTTCTTGATGGTCATTCGGTTTTCATGGTTTTGCTGGCTCACACTGTATGGATGATAGGTTAGAGATCCGGCGGCGGCGGGCTTGTGCTAAAAATAACTCTTACCGTTGAAGATGCTGCATTAACATTTTAAGGGTATCGTAATTTGCTTTTGGTAGTTGTGACAATAGTTCGATATACTTGTCCATTTTCTCTGGTCCCGAGGGCAGACCTATTGGACAGTGAGTAAAAGTGGACGTCAGAAACGGATCGCGCACGAACTTACCAACTGCGTCGATGAAATTCTGGTATTGCTCATAAGTCAGCAATGGATTAGGGAGTTGGCGGAAGTAGTGCTTCAAGACGCTGGTCACCGCGCAGATATCATTGTAACAGTCCTCGTCATTCAGATCAATTGGGTCCCCCTGGTCGAATGCAACCTGAATCGCGCGCATTTGTGCGGCACCGCCCGATTTGCGGTAGATACCCTCGAAATCCATGCCGCGATTCTCGACCGCCTCAATACACTTTTCTACGACCAGCGGGACATCCCGCCCTTCTTGTGCAGCCTGTACACACAGATCGGTACCAAACATACTCACTAAAAATAAAAAAAGATAATGATTAGCATTCAAAACCCACTCACAAATAAAGATAAAAAAAAACTTACAAACTTTGGGTGCTTCCAGCTCCATCGGGCTCGATAATTCCAGCGAGCTTGCCGTGGAAGCAAAACACATGGAAGGCACGTGGCTCAGACATTTGGTATGTGAAGCCATACCACATCCCTGACATCGGTATTCGGAAAGTCCCCACATCTTTTCAAGACACACCGCGCATTTAACTGGCCGCAGGAACGGAGTCGGTTGGAAAGAATGCGCCCCTTGCATACTAGCTTGAGACTGCTTGGATCCTTGACGGACCTCACGCCGTGAATAATCGAATAGACTTTGACTGCTCATGCTGGCATTTGCCATCATGTACGGACTGCCATTGTTATCCGCCGATGTGGAAAGAGATGGATCGGTTTTGCTAGACTTCATGCCGCCGCCGAAGCGGTTGAATGGACTCTTTTTCATCTTGAATAGCTTAGGTGCCTGTGCGCCATTGAAGCTATCTCGAGAAGCAATTGACGGGATATCCATGCTGGTTTCGGAAGACTTGCGCTGCATTGATACAGGAGATTGCAGCTCGGTGGAGGTAGAAGAGGTGGGATATAGGAAGGAAGTACCAGCCATCACTGCTGCTGCTTCTTTCTCGCGCGCAGTGACGCGTCTTGACAGATCATTGTTCATGGTATTGAGCTCTGCATTCTGAGTGTTGAGAATAACCATTTCATTGATAACTTCGTCACGGACACGGCTAAGTTTTTCGGTCTCGGTCTTTAATGCATCACGTTCGACTGTGAGCGACTTGATTTCTGCCAGCACGGCTCTGTGATGATCGTCTATGAATCTGGTTTATATGAGCACAGAACCCAGAATGACGCTTTTGCACTTCGACACTCTACCTTCCAGCAAGACCAGCTTGCTTTTCCGCCGCCAGGTTCGAAATGTCATTCGATAAAGAATCACGATACGTTTTCAGCTCTTTGCACGTTCGCTCCAACTCCACACGCACCCGGGCCACGCGCTCGATTTCGTCGTGCGATAATGGAGCATACTCAGCCGCTTTTTTCTGTTGCAGGAGCGTGCTGACGTGCTGTTTGAGTTGCAGAATGGTGTATTCATTCTGCTGGCGGACGGAGGATTCTTTGGAAAACTCGTCCTTTGCACGTGTGTACTCTTCCAATGCTCGCTTGCTGGCTTCCTATAAATGGATTGTTCCTGATTAGCATTTCTTGTGGCACGGTTACACAGAATACAATACTTGCTTTAATTTTGTTCAAGCTGTTATTAAGCTCGAGCACCTTGCCATTAGCGGCTTTCAACTCAGCTCTCATTTTCTCCACTGATGCTCGATCTGTGGGCACATGGTCCGAGTCCAGATCAAACGACGACAGAGAAAGCACACTGTCGCTCGGTTTGACAGTACTTGAAGGCGGTTGTGGGAAATCTGTCCATGACTTTGCTGGTTTGGAGGGAGGGGAGTGTCGAAGCGACGATGTAAGCAGCTCGGTTGCCTTGGTGATTTTCGAGACGGCCGACTTGCCGCTCTTCTTTGTCTTTTGTGGTTGATCGTGGGAAGAGCTGGGGCTGACAGCCAAGTTGGCGCCAAGACTTTTTGTCAGATTCAGCAGATCCGTAGAGTCATTGTCGAAGAATGTCAGATTAAGCGAGGGTACTTCGGGCAAGGTCGAGGTCGCTGTGTTGTCAGTAGATAGATTGCCTTTGGAAACGCGGCCGTCGTCCAGCAAATAAATGTTGTTAGAGAACGGTGAGTTTGTTGCGGGGGAGTTGGAGAGCGAGTCGGCCGAGCTGTTTGCGGAGGGAATGGAGGAAAGACGCTTTCTGTTGCTGTGGGTTGTCAGTGCAGGTGGGTGGTTGCGCGAAGAATTGGGTGGAGAAGTGGATGATTTTCGGGGAGGAGGCATTGAAGGAGCTGTCTTGCTGGTATCGACGGAGCTGCTACGTGAACGAGTGGGAGTTGGTAGCCGGTCGAGCGAACGCGTTGTGGTGGAGCTGGATGAGCGGACTTCCGGTTGACTATTATTATTGCCGTTTGCCCGTGCCAATGCTTGCTGAAGACGCATATAGTCCGATGCCGTCTCAGCATCAAGCAGCCGACTCGCACGCGATGGGTTTGCTTGCGCCGATTTGGCATTATGCCGCTTTTCTCGATCTTCTCGTCTGCGTTGTCGTTCCGCTTTCCGTTGTTCATGACACGGTGTGCAATAAATGCCCTAACGGTTTAGGAGCAGCAGATCAGTCATCATCTCCTCAGCGCTGCATATGCACACACCTTGCTTGTCTGAGTAAAAACGAGATCATCGATCTTCTTCCTGCATAACACACACTTGAAACAGTTGGCGTGGTAGGCTTCATCGCCTGTTTTTTGTATTTGTTATTTTTAGTCGGACTCACTCCTTTTGCTGATCTAATTACCAGTCATAACGGCTTCGTCTCGGATGGCCTGTTTGCACGCTACACAGATGTAGGAGCAGTTTTCGCACACAGGTCGTCCGTCGGCCAGCAGCAGCAATTTCGAGTTGCAGTCCACGGGGAGCGCACATTTGGCGCAGTTGAAACTGAATTAATTGATCCTTTAAGTATGGCTGTGAAGCGAGTGGCGACGCAAAAAAGCGACGTACCAGTCCAAATGGAACAGGGCATCTCCGAATGCAATCACTGATCCTTCTTCAATGTTGTTTCTGCAGCCAATGCACACGGGGGTCTGTTGTTCGGGCAATGAGGCCATGGCTGAATGGCACGTTTGATGATGGAGGGAATGGCAACCCGTGCTGGGGCGTATATTAAAGAATGGAATAAAAAAGAGAGGAAGGGGGAATACAAAGAGAAAAGGCGAAAATTAGTATGTAAGTATTGATAGACTTTAATCCTTTCTTGTGAGACACTCTCTTAGCGTCCGTGCTACGGAAATCAACCCGCCCATACAAAAGAGGCAGGTAGCCGCACGCTTGAATCCCATCCGGAAATTCCTTCATGTACTGCTGCATGCGACCTTACACTCTCACTCACTCCCCGACAACATTGGTCATCATGTTTTTTTTTATAAATGCCCTTGGCCTAGACTGCACCCCCCTTATTTCAGAGATCAATCGTGGGTTTGGCTTTGAACTTTTTCGCAGCTCGCTCAGCCGACCGGGTCAATAATTGCTGCCCGTACAACGTGAATGTACATTTACATACGTCCAGCTCGACTTGGAATACTGTCTTTGCTTTCGGTATTGCTATTGCCATCATGTTGTTATTAATAGCTACTTGTTTACCATTTCAGTATACACACTTACACTTGAGTCGATCCTCTTTTGTTATTATTTTAAACAGGTTTTGTGTCTCTTGAACGACGATTCCTGTCGCGCTTACCAACACCGGATTGCTACTTTTGGTCACTATGGTTTTCGATTAGTGTATCACCATGGCAATATTTTGTTGTTGTTGTACCTTTGACAATAGCTCCATGGAAGTCCGCCTTGAGTAATTTTTGACCAAATTGCTGTGTGTTCTGACCCTGGCTATATAGCTCCTTCATGTACCCTTGCCATAGATTGTGCAACGGCATGAAGTGATCGTATTTGACTCCTTTGGGAATATCGTAGATTTTCATAGCGCGTCGTTCTGCTGCACTCAGTCGTTTGCCGCGCTTTTTTGTCGGATCACTCTTGGGTATGACCTCAGTGGCGTCGAGATACACGACTTTCATTTCGTTCATGACTTTCTCAATCGACTCACTGCTGCCAAGATACTCTTGCACAACGCCTTTGGTTACTTTCTTTGGAGAGAAACTTGAGCTTTCTTTTTTTGGAACAAGTTGCGATCGCGATCAAAATAACAAACCTGGTCATCAGTAGTTGTTTTCTTCTTGCCACTCAAAGGTAGGTACAGATTCTCTCCTAGATCGGTACGTTAGCGTTCTGATCTGCTTCATTGCTGTCATCATTTTTACGTTGGTCCATTGTGCGTGTAAAATATATAAAACAAAAAATAAGCCGAACTGATTCTCCGCTCTTCCTTTCGACGTATTTTGGCTTCTTATCAAACAAGTTCAAACAAGGCACGACCTTGTCAGCAACTCTCCATACGCAGGCTATCGTCATAGCACAGGAAAGATGGTTCAATGGGGTTAGTCTTTTCGCATGCTAGGCCTGGATAGTATACTTTCAATGTTGCACATTAATAACAACGCGTCTTTTTTCAAAAACCTGGTGTTCATCGTTTTCAAGATCATTCACAGAAAGTTTAAAAAAACGTTGCACCGACTGCTTGTCTCCATGCTCCCCCCATAATTCTCAATTGCATCGCTTTAACTTGATATGGTGACTCTGTCCTCCTTGAGATACATAGCAAGAAAAAAAAAGCGCACTTTTATATTGATGTCTTTCCAGATAAAGCTTTTGATACAGCATGTCTAAGTCTGCCTCTTGTCAGCCTACTTTTTCATTAGCTTGATATGAAAAAATGGCACCAGAAATTCGACGTTACACCCGAGGGAGAAAATCAATTTAATAGATGCGTTAAAGTATTGCAATGAAATGAAATGCTCAACGAAGCTTCCATTTTACGAAAAATAAAATTGTACATAAATAGCAACCGTTTATTTTTGGTTTGTTTCTCCAAAAAAAAATGTTATCCCAGAGTGCCAAAATGGTGAATCCCCTTTACGGCATTAATGGTACACTGCATCGGTTCATACATTTTTTTTTCGACGGACGTAAGCGTTCGCGGATTCACATGATGCTGATGTGCACGGAGCTTTGGTATTCCAAGCCTCAGTTTGTTTCAGCCATGATCATTTCATATATGTTGAAATTATTGCGTAAGCCAAATGTGTCGTACGTTAATGTAATCATCTCAGATAAAATCACAAGCACAAGATCAGCATCACTTTCACTATGGCGACACAAAATATATTCTTTTTATCGTAAGAGCAATTAATGAACCTTGTCGATATTTTCTAGAAACACAGGCATGATTCCTTGATTTGCGTTATCCGGTAGCTGTACATATACTTTCATGTGAATGACCTTTGGTTATCAAGAGCTTGCTGGAAATGGACATAATTTTGCGAAAGATATGTGCATTTGAAGCTCTATTTTTTTTTAACAACCAAGATTTCCACAACCTCTAATCAGCAGCACGCTTACGTAAAACTTGACTATCATTGCCCACGTAGTTTTACTATCGGCAGCCCTATATCATAAAATCTTACAGACATCATTTTTGCTGATATAACTCAAGTAAATTACGCCAATAGCCAACTGCAATACCTGGTAGTGTTCACAGTAGTACATAGTGTATATGACTCTTGGCCACGTTCAGTACAACTGCTTCTAGAGCAATGCTTTACTGAAGAATAAGAAATACTTGGCTGAATTGCGTTTCAAAAATAAAACTACCGTTATTTCAAATATAGTCCTATGTTTGGCTCAAAGTCTAGGCGGCCAGGCCCATGGCCCACCGGTTAGGCTTGACACTTTTGTGTTTCGGGCAAGGAAAGCAACTTGGAAGGGGATACCTGGACCGGTACAGTCTTTAGTAACCCTGCCGAATCCCCAGATAAATAATGTAAGCACTTTCTGATTAACGTTATACATTTATTCAAATGGAATCTTACTATTTATAGGGTGCAATCGCAGACTGTCGATAATACTAAGCATGAAAAATCAGAAGCCGTTCGATGAAAGAAAAATGCACTTTTGATCAATTGTGTTGCCAAACGGGTTGATCGGTTTTTTCATTTTATAGTTACACTGCTAAACTACTTGCATTAACAAAATGTCAATTATACACGTAACCATGGATATCATGGGCCTCAAAGCATAAGCTATTAGTCAATACAGACCATTTAACGTAAGAACCACCATTTCATCTATGTTAGTCATCATAATGATGCCATTTCCATCATTGTAGATTTTGTCGAGCGGGCTAGTACTACCCGAAATTTTGAGTTTGGTTCAAAGGCATGGCCGGTTTAGAGCCCCACGCATTCCCATTTCAAAATATACAAAAAAAGGGGGCTACTATATATACGCGTATTAAAACACTTTATTATTATTTTAGTACACACAAGTATTCGTTTCCGGGTTTGGGGAATGGCCGTAGATGTCTTTGTGTAGTCTTATGATTCCACAAATGGCGCTCAGTATCATAGTGCCTGTTACATAGAGGATAGTCACAGACATACACATTTTCCTACAACATCATTGATAATGGCAAACATGTCAGTATTCCGTCAAGAGTGCAAGCTAACTAAACCATGGGTTTACCGGATTATGGCGGACCAGCATATGCCTTCCCCATTCTTTTTTAAATAGGCATATCTGTGGGCATTTGGGACAAGGGTATTGCTGAATTAAAGTAAATTGATTAGTGCTTTTTCTTAAATATCACTACTGCTTGTACCAACCGGAGCATCAGGATGCTTCTTTTTTATATGTCTCTTCAGGTTATAAAATTGGTATGGGTTCCTACATTCTGGACAGTATATGGGTTTTGGCTATGTGTAAATTTTAGTATATGGTAAAAGAAAAAGCTCGCCAATATGCCTTACCATTCCATTGTGTTTTTGCTTTGGTATATCTTTTGGATCTGTCGAATGAAAACAAGCATGTCTTGATGCCTTGGCTTCTGTCTCAAATCGCAACTCGCACCCCGGATGGTCACAGGTAAACCGAAAAGTCTATAGTAATATATATATATATCAATTTGCGCCTGATTTGCGCATTTGAAGAAACACTTACTGGGTTGTGATATTTGATGACATGCTCTTCATACTCGGCCTGACACGAAAATGATTTGACGCATAATTTGCAGGGCACAAGCTAAATTGAAATAGTTAGTATGAAAGAAGAAAGACCATCGGTAGTCGAACCAGCCTCAACTTCGCCGTAATGATTGTTTAAGATATGGTTTTTGAGAGATTTCAGATGTGCGTACCCTAAAGGACATACAGGGCAAGGGAATGGTTTTGTTGCCTGGAATATAGATATATACTTCAGAATATGAGACGAAACGATTATTCAAGATTTTGACTAACTTTTGGGTCATGGCCTGTGGATTGATAATGCTCAATCAGATTGCCGATGGTTTTGTACCGCTTTCCACAATTGGCATCTTTGCATACAAATTCTTTCTCCTGCCGTGGAATATCAGTTGTCGTATAACACTATAAGCTAACCAATTTACATTACCATAGGATGCTTTAATATACTATGCGTATCACGTTCTACTACATGGGCGAATCGTTCGTTGCACACCTCACAGGGTACTCCCTTAAGAAAGTAATTGAGTATACGTCAATATCAACCTTTTGCAACTAACCTCAAAATCAGGGTGATCTCTTATCACGTGCTTCCTAATCATTCGGAGAGAACCCAAGTTTAAGGTACATACCGGGCACTCTAAAACAGTATGAATCTAAATAGGAATAGATTAAATAGACTGTGCTTTCAAAGGTTTATATATTTGCGAACCTCCTGCGATTCGTGTCTCTTTAAGTGTAACTTGAAATATTGTTTCCTGTCTATTCGCTGATGACAAGTTTCATGAGGACACCGGTATTTATATTCCTGAAAAGAAAAAGACATTAGCGCACCGATAACTAAAAAAACCGTTTCTAGTGTATTACCGGGTTGTGCCTGAGCTGCTTATGCTTGTAAAGATCTGTGCTGTTGAGATAGTTTTTGGGACATTCGTTACAGGAGAAGGAATACTAAAGCATATTATGAGACCTTGCAAAGTACGCTTACTCTGTCCGATTTTACCTCTTTAGCATAATGCTCGAGAAGAACATGGGATCGCATTTGAGTAACGGTAAGAAACGATATCTTGCATTCTGTGCAAAGGTACAATTTATGCTAACAACATTTTGTTCAATGCAAGTTTCGCTGAATAGTGTTAACATACATCGGCCTAGTTGTTTGGTATAATAGGTTAAATATATAGAAAAGCGCTAGGGTAGAATACAGAACGGCGTTTACCAATTTCTCCAGTTTCATTTCCAAATGGATACCTTGAAGCCCTTGAGCTTCCAAGACTTCATTGGTTGTGGTATCTTTCACGTCGGGAATACTTTTCACATCGAGATGATGCATATCGGGGTCTGTCATTTCTGTCGAATCGGTTTCGACAATGCTGGTATAGTTTGTCTCGGTATCAGTGTTCTGGCTGGAATACGAATCGACCGTTTCATTTTCCTTGGGATCTTTGAGTACGTGTACTACTTGCTGCTGATCAGGCTTGTCGAATTCGTTATCCTTTTTCGACTTTTTGGATGCTTTGGTTGCTTTGGGTTCCTTGGGTTCCTTCGCCTTTATGGAATGTTCAGGACGATCGGAACTCTTCAACTTTTTAGACTTGTTGCGCTCCTTGGTGTCACCCACCTTGGCCGATTCGGCTTCTTTGGGATTTTTGACAGTTTTAGACTTCTTGGACTCCTTGGTTCCAGCAGAATCTTTGGTCGTTTTAGACTTTTTCTTGGACCCCTTGGCTTCTTTGGGCTCTGTGAGTTTCGATGACTTTTTAGATTCCCTGGGTTCCTCGGGCGCTTCATGTTCTTTTATCTTTTTCGACTTTTTGTGCTTCTTGGGTAGATTGGGATCTTTGATCTCGGCGGATTCGGCCTCTTTAGGGTGCTTGACCCTTTTAGATTTCTTGTGTTGCATGAATTCGTCAGATTCTTTCATCTTTTCAGACTTCTTAGCCGTCTTGCGTTTGTCAGGCTCTTCTTCCTCCTTGGGCAGCTCGGTCACTTTGGGATCTTTGGCCCTTTTGGATTTCTTGACCTTTTTGGGCTGCTCATGCGCTTCGATCCTATCAGACTCCTTTGGCCTTTTGGCTTTTTTGGATTCCTTGGACTTCTTTTTGGGTTCTTCGCACCTTATGCATTCATCCAATCCCTTGGGCTCCTCGAGTACTTTGGGTTTTTTCAACTTTTTGATCGTCTTGGGATCATTGGGCATCGAAACCAATGCCGTCGATTTAGTTTTTGACATTGGTCAATCGAGATGGGGAATCAGATCAGGGTATAGAGTAAAAAAAAGTTATTGATATGAAAGAACGCACTGTTCTCCTCCCCCCCCCACCCCAAGTATTTCTACACTTATCTCGCTCTCTGACAGTGGCATCACTCAAAACTGTGTTACCAGGTTAATAACCTAAACTGGTCGCACGGACTGGGTAACAATATGAGTAACCTAAACCTGTCAATGCCTTGACATGCAAGGAACCACTTATAACGTTCGAAAAGCAACCGAACCCATACAAAAAGGCTATCTGGTTGGTTTTTTCGCGAAAAAACTTTGCAGTATTTGGATGGTTCGCGAAAACTTGGATTTTTTTTTTGCCTCATGTGCTACAAAAGCCTCGGCGCCTGAGGCAACATTTCTCCGCTCATCTTTTGAAAAACGTGCCACAGAAGTTGCCATGCGATCTAGCTTGGTAGTCTTACAAAGAAAAAAAAACACAAATAAATAGAACGAAAGACATAGTAATGTCTACATTCTGGGTGCAGAGTATTCTGTTTTTATTTTCTGTTTTTATTATTATTCTTTCAGTCGAATGGCATGATTCTCGTACCTCTTTTGGTTTTCCAAGAACAACTCAGACTTCCGAGGATCCGACACACAAAACCTGGGTTAACATGAGATAACAGGCAATAGTTTTCGTGAAATGGTATTGGATTTTTTCTTCCAATTGGCAGAGTGTGAATTTCGAATTTGGCACAAGGCTATTATAAACTTGGCAGAGGTGACTTTTAATGTTGGCAGGCACAAAAATTCGTTTGGCAGACACAAAATCATATTTAGCAGACGGTGGTTTTCATATTGGCACATTCAAATAACGAACTTGGCACCACCGTAATATAAAAAAATGGCGGATGTAATAAAGCTAACTGGCAGACACATTTCTAATGATTCCTCTAGCAAAGAAAGAGTTTATTCCTCCATATACAGTGGCTTTAATGAGCTAAGCACTTCAACCCCGTTTTCCGGCTTGTCTTTGTACAACCTGTCGATAAATCGTCGGTATTTTGTGTTCTCCCGATACACATTTTTTCTTCGCTGCAGCGTTGCCTTCTGAAAGCCCAAGTCATCTTCTATTTCCTGAGCCCTTCTCATTTCGTTGGCAGACTCGTATACTGCGGTCAAGAATTCCTTGGGATCGTTATCTGCACCTCGTTTTCTCTTTTCTCTGCACATTTTTGCTTTACTTCATTATGGTGAAGTTGCTTCACACTTTGTAGCTGCTTCTGTGCTTTTCGAGGTGTCTGTATATTTTGCAACAGCTGAAATCACTGAAGCTGCTGCGTAACCTGGGATTGTTGAAGCTCAAGCTGATGAGTGTGCTTGAGTTGTTGGAGCTGATCATGGTGCTGCTTTGCTTCCTGAGCATTTTGGAGCTCAATCTGATATGTTTGCTGAAGCTGTTGTATTTTCGTGTCATGGTATTGCTGCTCCGCCTCAGTTGTTGGATCTCGACTCGATGAGACTGCTTCAGTTTCTCTACTCCCTAAGTATCGTTGCTGTTGTACTTGCTGAGTTTTTCCGAGTTCAGCCTGATATGACTGCTGGAGCTGTTGTAGCTGCTCAAGATACTGCTGTTGATATAATTGCTGGTTTTGTTCGAGGTCTACCTGATATGATTGTTGGAGCTGTTGCAACTGCTGAAGATACTGATGCTCATTCGATTCCTCGCCTTGTTGGACTAGTTGAAGCTGCTCCAGCTGCTGTTTAATTTGTAATTCCTGTCGTTGGATGTGCTCGTGCTGCAAATTCATGTGCTCTTTGACTTAGATGATAATCGGCAACTCAATATCAGATTCATAATCAGCTCCGTAATAAAACTCTCTATAATTAAAGTGTTAAGCCAAGCGATGATATTGCTTTTATGGATTTTTGAAACTTACCGGTAAGTGGGTCTTCACCTTTTGTAACCCCAATGATCTCTCGTATATCATCGTCAGTAAGCACAATCGACGGAGATAAAGTGGGCGATGGAGGGGAGGGACCAGATTCAAAATATGCAAGCATCTGTTCAACACTGGCAGTACGTGTATTGATAAATTTTGAGACTCCCTGGGCAGAAGGAGTGGCAGGATATGATGAGTCTGAGACAGAAGAGGTATGGTCCATGAGAGACGAATACGAGCCAGGGTGCTTGTGATCCAGCGACTTCAAAAAATTCCTTGCACTTTTAGTGACAAGTTGTGAGTAGTACAGAATATCGTGAAGATCGGTAACCATATTTTTTGAGGAAGTTGAATACGATGGTGATGACGATGACCGCGACGACGACGACGAAGAACGGATAATACATCGGTTTGGGAAGGAAGCACTCCTTATTATCTTCTTTTTTATAATACGATACATATATATTCAACTTCTTTTTATCCTTTATTACAACTACTTTAACAGTGTGTAACAACTGAACAAGTATAATTAGCTCGATTTTGCAGAGCTAATAAACCAGTTAACTTACACTCATTGTTTACACACAAGCATTTGATATCTTTTTGATTTGAATAAGTCAAAAAGTGCGAAGATCTCTTACTTTTGTTAACTCACTCAGCCTACAAACCTTTTTTCACTCTTAACCTTATCTTTGTGAATGACCATTCACGCTCTAACAAGAATTACTCTATCAACGTATAATAGAAAAGAACCTGTGCGAGTCAGGGATCACAATATAGGTTGAAATGGTATAAATAGAAGAAAGGGTGAGTTAACTAAATGGGCAAATAAAGCTCGTTGGCTTAGAACATCAGAGGGTCAGATCAAATTGTTTGCATTGTAGTTAACTGATTTATTTCGGGGGTATTTATATGTTTTTGTGATAAACTTCGGGGATACTAGCTATGAATACAGCAATGGTAGGTGTGCAATTGCACTAATATAACAGTGTATAGAGGGAAATCCGTGAGATAATCGAGTGAAGAAAGATGAAGATGTGCAATTGCACCAGTATAATAGATCACTGGACGCTGAAGAGGGAATGGTAACACAAACTTTGAGATAGCCGAGAAAGCCTGTTGCAACGTAGTATGTGTGTCACGGTTATTGCTTTCATTATAATTATTAAGAAATGCCGAGTTTTCATAGTATACAGAATCCATGACACTATAACTTTTCGAGCTAACCTGGATATAACAGAAAACCTACTGGCTTTTATAAGAAAAAAGATTATCAAGCATACATTTTATTTTTATAAAAAAAGAACAAACTAAAGTAATGACACTAAGTTGAAGAACCCTCTCATAGCTAACCAGCCCATGAGCCTTATGATGACCCGACCATAGTTATCCAACGCTGACGATCGCCAGAATCCCCACAGTCAAATACACCCGTCTTCAGCATACGAGAACTAATAGTTTCGCAAAATGATATAATCCAGTCGTTCGATTGGTCTATGATACTGATTAGACACATTGACAAGTTACTATCATATCCAAAAGGAACACTTATCTCGTAGCTAGGAAATACTGTTCAGAAAACAAAAGAGGAGCTCCAGTCATGCCGTCAGTCACAACCTTTTATGACGCTGGGTGCATTTCCAGGGAAAAGCTGGCTAGTCTCTTGTGGAAACACAGCAGCCGCCCGCTACACTCTCTTGTTCCAGCTGAAGAACCCTCTCATAGCTAACCAGCCCATGAGCCTTATGATGACCGACCATAGTTATCCAACGCTGACGATCGCCAGAATCCCCACAGTCAAATACACCCATCTTCAGCATACGAGAATCATACCACAAAGAAGTACTCAGCAGAATCCTGATGACTTATGCCATTAAAACTAGATAACGGTGAGAGGAAATCCCAGCAATGCCGCCAGTCATTGCCAAATGAGAGGTTGATGCGTGTTCCCAGGGAAAGCTGGCTAGTCTTTCATGAAAACGCAACAACAACCCACTGAACTCTCCAGTTTCCTGCCTGCTCTGGAATGGACTGTAAATGAGGAAAACGTATTACCTATAGCAAACCATGTCGCCATTGGAATAAGTCATTTTGGTAGTCAAATCAAGAGGCAACAAAATGGATATCACATAAACTTACATACCTTGATTCAACGTAATTATAATTGTTAAAAGAGATACTGTGTGATTAAGAGAATCATTCTTGGGGAGGGGGTGACCAACGGTGGCTTTTGTAACCCCGCACCAAGGGCACTCGAGCGGCGCCCGTAGTTGCTTCGGCCAATAGCCATGGTACAACATAAACATCTGGTCCAGTAGAAAACTGTAAACAAAGCGCGGGAGAATGCATATTGCCTAGTACATCCAATTAAAGTACGAGAACAAAGAGCACCTATTTAAGCCTGCATGAGAACGCCTTGGTTTTTTTTTTGACACGACCTGAGCTCAAAGGTTGAGAAAGTTCATGAAGCATATCTGAAGGAGATTCACACAAAAACATCAAAAGAGATGCAAGGATTCAAAGGCGAAACCAAGTGCTACCAAGCAAGTACCTTTTGGATATTGCCGCCAGCACCTTACCTTGCTATGCGCAAAAGTAAGCATGTCGGTGTTCAGCCAATGAATGCCAAGTGCGGAAATAGTGTTTCATGCGCTGTGGTCAATGCCGCCGGCTGCCGGGATTTGACAGCCCCACCTCAACCGTCGCCGATCCGACCGTTAATTTGCAAGATCTTCCAGCCAGGGGTAAGCAAAAGTCAAATCAAACAGTAAAGTTAGTCTTAATTAAGAATCATGCAGATCACGCCAATGTCCATGGTGTAGAGTTTGCTACCAGCATCCCCTCCCGCCCGAATGTCGTACCTGAAACAAGCGAGTCAGCAATCATCGTTCGAGCATTCAAATCAGCGGCGAACCTGCCATTGGACACCGCAGAAAACGCAAAGATCGTTTTGGATCGTTTGCGGACCCTAGGCCTGACCGTGGACGAAAGGACTGACGGTGACAACAATGTACAAAGTGTACTCTGCAATCTACTGAACAGTTTTTCCGAGAAACACCACTCTGTCACAATCAAGCTTGAGGATGGCGTAACTTTCGTCGTCAAGGGACTCCTTGCTATATTGCCTATCGCGTCTAAATGGGGCGCCAAGGTCGTGGTGTTTTCAAGTCGTAAGAATCCCCTACGCATCGTGCCTCCATCACCCGCACACTTGACTGTTGCGATTTCCAGTTGATCGACTCATACTTTGGTGAAGGGGAATGGCGATCGCTCCGAATTAGCGAGGCTCATCAGCCTAAACTGGTTGTGTCAACGAAGCGCAAAGCTGCCCTAGAGGCGGATAATATGCCAGCCATAGTTACCGAGAACGCTGAGGAAACTCAAAGTCGCACACTCCATCAAACCATCTCTTTGGATGATAATTATAAAGTCACAGAAAAAAGCTGACGAATTCAAAAAGGCGCAAAAAGACGAGCAACAGGACGAGTTCACTGATGACTGTACGCCTGAACGCGGTAACGATGAGGATTTCGTGGACGAGTACGCGGAGGGTGAAGATGAAGAGGACGAAGAGGAGAATGAAAACGCCAGTACAACCGAAGACGAAACCCGAGACCAAGACTCCAGCAAAAAGAACATGCGTGCTCTTCTTGCAATAGTTCCAATGCTGTGTGAGTCGGGCAATATCAATTTTGAAGTTACCCCAGCGGACATCCAGAAGGTAGCGTTCAAAGGTGTTACGCTTGCAGAAAAGGAAAAGAACTATGCTGCTCAATTGGTCAATAACCTACGGCCGTTTGTCCAAAAGCGCAGTCCAGATGGAACACGCCAAGAATTCGAAGTATTCGCCGCTGGTCCTCTGGCTAGACTCACAGAAGCCGTTTTGGAGTATTATGATCAAGCAGATGAAGTCTGGCTTTCATCCCCAGACGTTTCGGTCAAATCGGCTTTATCGCTCACAGCAACTGGACTGTATTACCTCTTAAAATCAAAGTTCATCTTCAAAGACACGGAAAACAAGTGGATTACCTCACAAGTGGCGGCTCGAACGCGACCCAAAGATATATTCGATGCTATCTTCCAAACCTTCAAGTTATGCAACTCATTATCCAAAATGAAGGTGCACTTCATCTGGAGTATGAAATTTGTGAACAGATGAACGGTGCGGTTTGTTGGTCCCCGCATCCATTTTGAAACGAATGCAGCGCCAAAGAAATTAAAACCGAAGATGAAGGATGGTGACAAGAGCAGCCTTGAGTAAACGCAGATAGACTTGCAGAAACAATCAAGGTGGTTGAAAAGGAGAATCGAAAGTATGCCAAGCTTTACAACCAAGCGGTTGGTGAACGCAGAAAGGCCGCTTCAGCGTGGCGAAAGACCAAGAATGCCAACGACCAAGAGAAGCGTGAAGAGGCACGGAACGCGGCAAATGAGCATTGGCGCAAGAAGAACAAGGCAAGGAAAGAACTGGCATCTGCGAAAGACGAGCTTTATAGCGTAAACGAAGGCCTCAAAAGAGAAGAAATACCTGCATCACAGGTACGTAGCAACAGCACTGCAACGAATTCTACTTCCATTTACTCACAGCTGTTCCAGACAATCGAGGAAAAGACGACCAAGTTCAACCTTTCTGAGCAGTCGGGAAACTTTGTTTCCGGTCTTGACCCAGATCTAAAAGTCACAGCCACTGTCGTTGGTAAAACCGTCAAGGATTATTACCAGGATGCTCGGCGGTATCTATCGCTACAAAATTTTACAATACAAGGTGATACTGGTCCTGTTTCCAAGCTACCACGCAGTGCTCGGATGACGACTGGATTTGTCCGGACGGCGACACTGGGTCGGCACCATCGCAACATCCGTGAGAGAGGACGCACCAAGCAAACGACAAAGGCCAAGGAAAAGAGAGCGCGCACTCAAGAAATTCGATCCAAGCGGTTTTATGGACGACTCGCTGCAAGGGTGAGGAAGAAAGTTAAGCCTCCTTCTACACCAGACAAACTATCGTGCGCTCACTTTGTTGGCCACTGGAGCCCAGTTAATTGCCCATTCACAGGGAGCGACCGGGGAAGCGCGAGGAAACTTTGGCATGAACTTGAAAGCTATCAACAAGACGTTGTCCAGGTCGTCAACGAGTACTGTTCCAGCAAGCTTTGTCCGTACTGCTGGCAAGAGTCCTTGCTCCAAGTATATAGTCGAGGAGGCAAGTTCAAGCGGTCAAACGGTGTCGTATCCAGTAGTATCGGGAGACAAATGAGTTGTATCTGGTGTAACATGCGGTAGCTTAAGAATTCTCTCTGTCTTTTCCGGAATAATTCTCTCCTCTAAAGAGTCTCACGAATTACTTCGTCCACACACACACCTAACTACAGCAAACACTTCAAACGGTGCCAGACACTGCGACAATCCCCAATGTCCAGGGCGCCAACTTGCAACCATGAACCGTGACTCGGTTGGAGCAGTCAATATCGCAACAATCGGCGTGCCATCTGTACTAGCAATGGATGGCCGCCCTCTTCCTCCGTTCCGTAGCGGTGATACCAAGAACACAGAACAAGAAGTTCTGGATAACTTTTCGACATTTGTGCAGCCACAGAATGTAAGATTCAACTGTATTTACATATCAAAGGTCTGGGTGCTAACACCTGCTGTACGCTATAGTATGTTCGCTCGCACATCATTGGTGAACAATGAAAAGTCCAAAGGTAACCCTAAACCTTAAATTCTATATCTTACATCTATTTTTCCTATTTTCTGTTTTTTTTTTTACATTTTCGGATCGGAGTTCTCTTTTTCTCACTACGGATATGGCTATAGGGCCTGCGGCTTCAATCCCATTAACCTTAATACTTTTTCACTTGACTGCAATGCAGGAAATTCAGTGGTGTTTCGAAAAACGTGCCAAGTTATCGCTCAAAGTATTTGCTGATCACTTCGGGTATATGGACAAAACAACAGCGAACAGTCGATACATAAACATACTGCAGTCCGCAGTCATGGTGGAGAAAGGCGCGCAGTTAATGAATGACTTTAAGACATGGAAGGGCTCAAGTCATGAGCTCGATTACTGGAGGAATAAGAGCGTCGAGGAGGCCCGTAAGGATACCGCTGCAGGCTTGACAAAAACCTCGTTGAGATCAATGAAGCGCATTGGGGAGAACGAAGAGGACGAAGTGGTACGAAAAGCGTAAGTTCAGCTTGAAGTTGCTAGTTGCGTACATTTATGTGCTAACTTTTGATTTTTAGACGACGTATGAGTAACGATGAAAAACCTGCTGCGAACGTTACGGAAGAGATCGTTACCACCCCTCCGGCACCCTTAAGTTCAACGCCAAAGCAAGAGTTAGTTGGTGACACTTGGGATCTGCATACAGAAACGGAGTTCTGGTGCGACTGGATGATGTTAATTGAGAGCAATCAAGTGCTTCATAACTTTGAGTAAGTGGATATGACTATAAGATGTTTGATGACTTTTTAACACGTGTGCATAGTCTCCAACGGTACCATGTTATCGAGTGCGGGTACAAGATCAAGTGTCGTCCGAACATCGATGAAGATCTGTATAATCGACTTGGCCTTCTAAAACACAAGACAAACGTCAACAAGGAAAACAGAGATTATATCAAAGCGTGCTTTGCAGCAAAGCAGGTAAATGTCTTGGTGTTTAATGTACTCAGGATATTGCAATCAAATTAAATGCTGGCAAAACTCAATCATGCAGATATCTATCGAAGCTTTTCTTGAGAAAACACGTCATATTACGTCCTTCAGAGCAACCGAATCCACTGCCATGGTCGCAACAGTGTTCAAACAGTTGTACGTATATAATGTATTTAACACATTTGCATAGTCGCGATACTCATCATATCATCCTCGGATAGTGCGAAGAGGGTGTTTGTGAACAACGGTGAACGCATATCCAAATCAGAAATCGCATACAATCACTGGCTGGTCTGGCCCTTGATTGAAGCTGCTGTCGATGAAGCAAAACCGAAAACACTTTTCTTGCCAGGCGAAATCCTACTTTCTGCATTCAATGACTTGGACACAGAGTATAAGGCAGATGGTATTATTTTTCATGGCGATTATGAAATTGGCTTACTTGAAACATCCGGGGTAGGCTTCTCCAATATACCCGAATACTCGTATCCGACTCGATACTCGGCATGACGAGTCGGGTACGAGTCGACAGATACTCGACTCGTTGTGTTTTCGAGTTTTTTTGAAATACCCGACTCGACTCGGCTAGTTATATGTACAAGATAATACATAGGAGGCGGATGTATCCGGGATATATAGCAATGGAAAGTAATGTATAGCTGCACTTGATAATTAAGCTTTATTTACAGAGTGGTTACTAAAGGCGTGTGTCAGTGTCATTCATGAATAAGCTTAATTATATGCAAATGAAGTTGGTTATAAAATAAGCTAGAAAATGATTTTTGTGCCAAACTATACTTCTATTACCTGCTACCTCCATTCATTTCCCGTTGGCAATTGTCATCGTCATGATATGTGCCACTTACAACAACAACAATAGTAAAACAATATTTGTGATATCCAAGGTACTAGCTAGTCGGCACTACCGGATAAACGTATGATGGTACCTGAATAATACATTGACAGCCTTACGGCATGACTAGATCTTCCAAGAAGTCTAGAAACATCGCTGTGTCAGCTATACGATATGGCATCCTCCCGACCACGACTATTTGATTATGAGCTTTATTGCGAGCAATATAATAGAGAAAACCGTTAAAATAATAAAGACATATTCGATTCTCACGGAATTTACTGTTTTTCTCGATCCATTCTCTCTCACCATAATATTGAAGATTGTGTCTTTTTCACATGCCTCCAATTCAGTGTTTGCCTCTTATTGATATCTGTTTCAAGCCAATGTAGATCCATTTTATACCAGGATAATTATTTTTATGCTTGACATTGTCACATTGAGCTCGATTTCCGTGATCTTTGCTACTTTTACGCTGATTACACCTAAGCCATTGTATCATTTTCGAGTCGGGTTTTGAGTACGAGTTTTCGAGTTTTTCGGGTATTTGATGAGTACGAGTCAACTTTTTTCGGGTCGGGTACGAGTCAGTAGATACCCGACTCGAAAACCCGAATGGAGAACCCTAATCCGGGGAGTACGGGAATGCAGAAAAACCGCGGCACGCATATGACCACGTGAAAGGGGCATTCGGATTAATGGCGATGTTTCGAGCATTGACGCACAAATTCCATCATGGCGACATCGGTCTGTTACAACAACTCCGGGTGTGGTATATCCATGCAAGAGGTATATTCTTTAAATTATTATCAATATTGAGCGATCTAACGCAGATCGTTTCTACAGGAAAAGCGGTTCACTTGTGGGCCATGCAAATGCCTTCCAGCAATGTCTTTGTTCTTGAGCGAGTTGCCAAGGCATCCATCCCCTCTTCCCTGGAAGAAGCAAGTGATTTAACCTCTGTCACGAACCTGCTCTGGCTCTTGAAGGTGATTTAAGCCCATTTTGGTGTACTGGAAACCGCCTGATGTATGTATCGCTAATATCCTTTTGCTTAGCTCGGAATTGATCAGACAATTGACACGATAACCAAATTCTCCAGTTCCCATCATTCATACATTGAGGACGAAGCATTAGGTGATATTGATAATGACAAGAAGCGAGAAGACCTGAGAAAAACAATCGCAGCAAAAGTCCAAAAACCGACACGTGGCGCAGGATACGGGGACCTCTTGCCAGATAGTTTCACGCGCACCCCATCATTTTCCGACGGCGGTAACGATTGATCATCCATGTTGTCACTCCACCAAACCTCTCTTTTATCTTGTTGTTTTCTTTGGAATACCAAGCATAATATACCTACCTTATGACTGGTTTATGAAACAGTGTTATTTTATAAACAAAAGCATATATTTTTGACGAATGGCTGTCACATGTGTAATCCAGCCAGTCGGTATCTTGGTACAACATTCTACGTTCGGAGTGACAGGGCGCTTGTTGTGTTACAAACATGTAGGACAAAAACAAGAACCAATATCAGCTAAAAGTAACTTGACCTCGTTCTCATTGAGTCTCAGTCTTGCTTAATAATGCCCGCTATATTTCCCTCAAAGATTTCGTAAGGCTAGTTTTCTTTTCATTAGCTTACATAAAGATCGCCGCTGTAATCCGTCATTTCTCGCAAACGTACAATGGGGTGCCTGTTTTATTGATGTAACTCACCAGAGTGACTGAAAATGCTTTCGATTAATAACTCTGAGACAAACACAAGCATAACGAGTAATTGATAAGCATTTGTTACCGTTTATTGCCAAACAAGCAGCTTTTATTGGTTCCTTTTGCGTCATATTTTGATAAGACGTGTACCAGAACCTGCATCGGTTCGTACATTGTGCACAAAACCACAGGAACGATGAGCTTTTTCGAAACAAATGAGTTGCCAAACCTGCTGTTATCGACCACACTGCTTATTACAAGAATCCCTTTGCCCTTTACTTTTGGGCACGAAATCATGCGCATATCATATATCCTAATAGCAACACGACGAATGTTCGGGAAGATGCATTGGACTGAATAGACGTGCACTGTCCGGCATGGTCACAGAGAAACAGATAAATGACCCGTGACCAAGCATATTCTGTGAATTGAATTGTCAGCTAAAATCTAAAAAGAAGTTGCACATAGAAGACTTTAATCAATCATGTGGACCCAAAACTGAGACCGAGGAAAACCTAGAAAGCAAAAGTATTAAAGGTCATCGTAGCAAATTAACGACATAGCACGTGTATCTGATTAGTTTCTAGTGGTGTTTCAATGGCAATTGCCACTGGAGTCGCAACGTCTCAGCAAGGCATTGATGAAAGGCATCTAACCGAGGCCGGGATTGGCCGTTTCCATAGCCAAGAAATCAATGAAGTAATCAGCGGTACTGATAGCTAGCAAAACGCGTTGAACATGCTTTAAAAGAAGTACACCAAATGAAAAAAAATGTGCTTCGTATCTAGTTGAGAAAAGTATAGCTTTTTTTTTTATTTGGAAGACTAATTACCCTGGTCCTACAGGTATGCGATGGTCCCTTTCTTGCTATACAGATGTGTAAGATATATAGTGAAGAGAGCTGATGCCATGTCTAAAAGAGCCCTAGGGGAAAAAAGGCTTGAATAAGTACAAGATGGATATAAGATAAAGGGATGAAAAAGAGGTTGAGAAGGCATAAATCCAAAAAAAAGTGCTTGCGTAATGAGGCATCACACTAAGTGTGGTTACCTATGGACGTGGATGCTCGGTCTTGTAGGGCTTCTCCTGGGGCCGGTGCGTCGTTATGGTACTGTTCATCTCTATGACTCGGCTTATCGATTTTTCAAAGGATATGCAAAAGTGCTGGCCACGTTTTATGCTTCGTATCTACTATGACGGCGTCTGAGGATCACCTGCTTGAAGAAGTGCAATATCCTGTCCTTGGGAAACAGGTCATTGGTTGATTATAAAGTTGGTCAATTTTGTCAAACCAGAATTGCTGATTCGTGAACATCATGCGGACCAAACTGTGGAACCGGATGCAAATATTCTTTAGAAGCATACAAACATTCCTTAAAATGCCTGGAAAACATATTCTGTTCGATCTGGCACCATGTGTGGGCCAACACCCGCTCAAGACGATATTGGATGGCGGCTTGTTCATTCGCAATATGTCCGAACTATGCAATAGTAGGTTGCTCGCACAAGTCAACCTGTATCTGCCGATGCTAGAGGCTATATTAAGGATACAGTTTGAACAGCTGGGACTGTTAGATAATAATGAACTTTTGGAGCATACACAACCATAGGAAAATGATAATTAGCTTTGTATGGACTGATTAAGTTTATGTACCCGTCATGCCCTCCGGTTTTGGCACTTGAAAATACTAAATAAATGGAATATATGCAATATAAGGGAGCTGGTTATTAATACGCCCTACATGAAGAGACAAGATTTGCATCGAATGTAGATTCAGGACAACCGAATACGTCATCATCAAGTCTCTGTTTTTCTTTTCTTTTCTGTTCATTCTCGACCAAGGGCCGACGGTTTTTGTGAGAGTACCTACCGACACACCAATGCCCACACTTATAGGTAAAAACATTAGGGTCATACACCGGGATCATAAAGGCTCTATTTAAAACGATCACACTGAAGAAAAACTTTGAGCGACACATTCTCAGTCAAAGAGCGGGTTCGCCGTAAAGATCATGTTGTTGTTTTGTCATAGACTCCTTTATAATTTGCATCTTGCATGAAACGGTAACAAGAGATCAACTACATCTTATCCGGGCATCGGTCAAGATACTCAAAAGGTAATAGCACAACAACATTTCCCCAAACAAAAAGTCATGAGAAAAAACAAGTGCAAAAGCGGCATCATGCATAAACATCCAAACGTTTATACGCCAAACGAGCCGCAAATTTCTAACACACACAAAAAATGCATAGGTTATAAAAATCCCGGTCATCATGCAGCAAGCAAGGAAAGGCACCGCGTATCTCATTATACTTCCATGGTGTAGAGTAACACAGGGCATTATCGAAGACCAAGTGCGTCATATGATGTACACGATATGCAAGAGATAAAAGGGTTGCATGATAAGCTATCTCTCGTTCTTCTTTCTTTCACACGGACAAACATGACGATTGCAAAGCATCCGTTGGATCCACTGAGTGTAGACGAAGTACGAACGGCATCGAAGGTGGTTCGTCAATCACGTGCTGGAGACAGGTACATTTTCAGTTCAGTATCGTTGGACGAACCAAGCAAGGAGCAAGTGTTGTCCGGTATTGAAATTGAACGCAAAGCGCTGGTGATCCTGATTGATCGGCCCAGTGGGCTGGTCCATGAGATTGTTGTCTCGCTCAACGATGAAAAGATTACTCGATGGGACAAATTGCAAGGCGTGCAACCGACGCAGCATCCCGACGAAATGATCGAGGCGGAGCAAGTCATGATCAAGGATGAACGGATCATCCAAGAATGTCTTGCGTTGGGTATCACGGATATGTCCACGGTCTACATTGATCCATGGGCAGTTGGATTTTATCCAGATGGCAAACAAGAAAAACGTCGCATCATGCAGGCACTCATGTACATGCGAACATCCACAGACGATAACCAGTACGCCCATCCATTGGACTTTACGCCCATCTACGGTATAGTCAAAGCATCAAGTTTTGTTTGCATGTTTGTTTACCAAATACATTTGCAGATGTCAACGCGCAGAAAGTGATTGAGATCATCCATCACACACCTCGCAACAGCAAATTCGAACGGCCCACGGTTCCCCTGACCAACCATCACTTTTTGCCTGAACATCTCAAGCGCCATCGAAAGGATATCAAGCCAATTGAAATCACCCAGCCCGAGGGCGTGAGCTTCACGTTGAATGGAAATACCCTGGCATGGCAGAAATGGAGGATGCACATTGGATTCAACTTTCGCGAAGGCGTGGTGATTAGCAATGTGACGTATACGGAGCAAGAGGAACGACCGATCTTTTATCGCATGTCGTTGGCCGAAATGGTGGTGCCGTATGCCAATCCTTACAAACCGTATTATCACAAGATGGCCTTCGATGTCGGTGAATATGGTCTGGGCAACATGAGCAATTCGCTCGAACTTGGATGTGATTGTGTGGGAGATATCACCTATCTGGACGGCGTTATTAACGATTTAGAAGGAGAACCGTTCGTCATTAAGAACGCAATCTGTATTCATGAAGAGGATGCAGGATTGTTGTTTAAACATACGGATTATCGCACAGGCAAGGCCCATTCCGTCCGATCTAGACGTTTAGTCGTCTCGAACATCATTACCGGTAAAGCACATCAACAATCCACATCATCTGTATGCTAATTTTTAGTGCGCAAGCTGCAAACTATGACTATGGATTGTACTTTTACTTTTACCAAGATGGTTCGGTCCAGTACGAAGTCAAGGCCACGGGAGAACTCAACACGCATGTCTTGGCAGAGGATGAAGTATGGCTTACTTGATGAGAGATGTCGATATAAAGAAACACACACACTAAACTGTAAAGAAATAGGATCCAGCACCGTATGGCAGCATTGTCGCGCCGCAAGTCGTTGGACAGCACCACCAACACTTATTCATGATGCGAATCGATCCAATGATCGATGGACCACACAACTCGGTGATGCAAGTCGACGTTGTGGCGTCGCCGGAAGACGTTGGGCATCCCGACAACGTTGTGGGCAACGCGTTCATGCCTGTGATGCAAATATACAACAACACGGAAGAAGCCAAAGTGCGCGCGAATGCGGAAACGGGGCGATTCTGGCAAGTGATCAATGAATCCAAACTGCATCCATACACCAAGCAGCCGGTGGGATACAAACTCATGTGTCAGCATACGCCACCCATGCTGCCCAAACCAGGGTCCATTGTGGCCCAACGCGCTCAGTTTGCGACCAAGACAGTGTGGGTGACACCCTACGAATCCAACCAACTCTACCCCGGAGGCTTCTATTGCAGTCAGTCCAAACCGGGACTCGGGTTGCCGGAATGGACCAAGTCGAAAAAGAACGTTCGCAACGAGGATATCGTGCTGTGGCTCACGTTTGGATTGACGCATATTCCGCGGGTGGAGGACTTCCCAGTCATGCCAGGTAAACTGCACACGTCGAATGATGGGGTTGCCTGCAGAAACAAACTGATGATGCGTTGTGTTAGTGGAGACGTGCGGGTTCATGCTCAAGCCATGCAACTTTTTCCTGGGCAACCCGGGAATCGACATTCCGGCGTCGAAAAAGAAGGAGCAGTGCGGTTGCTGAATAAACGATTCAAACAGTTGCTTTAATAGGTTCATACGATGCAGGAGGAAAAGGAACAAGTACAAGGAATTAGTGTATTACAATGTGTGTGTGTGTTTGGGGGTGGGGAAGAGGCAGGCCCGATAATTTTCTTTTGGGAGAGACAGAGAGAAAGGGGAGAGAGGGGGAAAACGATGAAGGGTGAGAGAAAGAGAGACACATCTAGACATATCCCTTCTCTTGCAATACAGCCCGGGTCTCCGGTGCAATTGAGTTCCAAAGCTGTGTCCGTGTACCGTCGTCCACACCCGCCAAGATCACCTTCAAGTTGTTGACCACCTGACCCGTCAACTCGGCAGGCAAGATATCCGCCGCAAGCACATCCGTGAACACCTTGACCAAGCTTGGGATATTGGCATTGTTGGGGCCCAAGATGCTTGGATGGTGCGCCTCGAGCAGCTCCAGCAGATAGCTGTAGACAAACGGAGCCTCTTGATCGTCGTTGACGATGGGCAATGTGTTGAACCATGCCGAGATGACCGCGTCGGGTGCAAACTTGCTGCTGTTGAACTTGCAAATCTTGGCAACTGCTGCGATGGCATTCTCCGTCACGTACACCAAGCTTTCGTCCTCGCGCGCGTTGGCCATGTTGATGATGCCAAACAGCGGCTCCAGAGCAGCAGCACAGACATCGGCATACTGCGCACCGCCGAATTGACCACATACGCCCAGACCGTAGGCAGCAGCTTGACGGACTTCGGGCGAAGGATCCGACAAGGCACTCAGCATGGCCTGCAAGAAGTGGTTGGCATAGTTGTACGATGCAGGGCCCATGTATTCCACCAGATCGTCAAACACGCAAACGGCGAATTGACGGGCAGCGGCGCTGGGATGGCTCAAGAAGGGCACGATCGATGGCAACAAACGGTCAAAGTAAGGCAGGAACGCGCCATGGTGAGTCTTGAAGATGGATTGGATGGCGTGAGCCAACTCACCCAACGCGTCTTCCTCCGTAGCTTCCTCATCCACCATCTGTTCCTCCTCATCACCTTCGTACTCGCCGCTCTGCTTCTCGGCCTCGCGCGTGGTCAGCTGTTCCAGGAACATCTTTAGGTGCGTCTCGGAAGCGGCGGTGAACGACTCGACCTGCTCGGCCTGGAGACAGTTTTCACCCAGGACCTCGATGGACTCGTAGAAAGTGGCGTACAGCTGAGCCAGGAACGAAATGTCGTCTTCGTTGGCAAGGATCTTGATGACCTTTTCATAGATGGTGTGCCACATGCTGGCCAGTTCCTCGGAAGGCACATTGGCATCCTTGGCATCCTTGAGCAGCAAGGGCAACAGAGCCGCTGCTGCGTGACGCACGCCATCGTGAAAGTAAAACTTGAGCAACGGCAAGGCGATTTCCAACACCGACGCGACGTAGGGCAAGAAACCTGCACCCAAATCGCGAGCATAACTGACCAGCATTTCAATGGCAGTGTGCTTCTCTTCCAACACCGAGGTCTTGATGCCGATGTGCTGACCATTAATGGCCACAAAGTCCCAGCCGTCCTCGGCGGAATAGTTGGCCTCGACATCTTCTTCCTCGGGATCGACAAAGGTGAATTCGGGAGTCACGCGCGCACTTTGCAGAAGCGGAGGCATGATGTTGGGAAGGTAGGGCAAAAAGTCCTGGCCCATCATCTTGCACATGCGAGCCCAGGCTGCCAAGAGGTAGGTGGTTTGGACGTCGTCAGCCTCGGTGACCGACTGCTGGATCTCGGCCAAGATGTGGATAAAGTCCTGGGTGTAGGGTGCGAAGCCTTCCTTGCCAATAGCCAGACCGATGAGCGACGCACATTCGATGGCCCGACCACGGAGCAAACGGTACTGCTTGTCGGTGGCCTGGCGGAGGATGTCCAACAACAGCGGCACAATGACGTTGTGGTACTTTACAAACTTGTCCTCGGCACAGTCAGCGACGGTGGCAATGGTGGTGATGGCCTGTTCCTGGACATAGGTCTTTGGTGTTCTCAGGAGGATCAACAGACGTTCAAAGATGGCATCGAGATAAGGATCGAGCGTGGCCTTGTCCGCCTCTTCGCAAAAATTGACCATGGCGGCGGCGGCATGGGCCTGAACACGGGGCTGGGAGCTGTCATCCATCACGGGCAAAATGGCGGTGATGATGGGCTGGTGGTAACCCTTCTGCAGCGTAGGAGCGAAATCCGTGGACATCTGACCAATGGCATTGCAAGCGGCATATCGGACACGCGGGTGAGGATCCTTAAAGTAGGGCAGGACCATCTGGATAATGTTGCCCAACTCGGGCTTCATGACCTTGACGCAGCCCTCGCCGATGGATGAGATGGCCATCAAGGACGCGCGACGCTGCTGCCACTCGTTCGACTGGAGCATCTGGGGAATGTACTGGAACGCGACGGGGACAACGATCTTGCCACCCAATGCGCGCGCAATTCTGTCCAGCGTGCTCTCACCCATGACATAGTTCTCCTCATTATCATCCTCGTCCAAGTCGTCCGTGGTGTACCAGCTCTCGTCATCCTCCATATCCGTGACCATTTCCATGGCTACGGGAATCACTTCTTGAGCAAAGTTGGGCACCTTGCGCACCATGCCTTGCGCCGCTTCCGCCAGTGTCAGCAAGAGCTCCAAGGCGGTTTGACGCGTGCGGTCCTCGAACGACTTGTCCTTGGCAATCGACACCATGGCCGACAAGAGGTTGGGAAGCACGGGCTTGAACAGACGAGGAGCGGCATCGGCCAGTTCGATCAGGACCACAAGACCGTCCACCAGGACTTGGTCATCGCGACTGCTAATCACAGGACCCAACGTCTAGACATTGTTTCAGTTTTGCATGCAACAGACATACAGATAAAAGAAGTCCATGCTCACCTCAAGCATGTGGGGCATCAAGGCACCCAGCGCCTTTTGCGTGTCGGCTTCGGCCTTGACGATGTATGCGGCGGCAGCCTTCATGGCTTCCAGACGGACGGCCTGGCTCTCGGCATCGGTGAGGCTGCCCAGAAAGACGGTTTTGAGGGTATCGGTGTGCTGGTCAGAGATCAGTTCGGGGACAGAAGCAAAGATACGGAAAGCGGATTCGCGATGCGCAGCACTGGGGGCCTGACTGCATTCAAACAACGCCTTCAACAATGCCTCCCATTTGACTGTGTGTATAACAATAGAATGAGCCCAAGAACAACACACACACCCGGTGACCGCATTGTTTTGTACTTTACCATTTCCTTCGAGATCAGACCTGGCCACCTCGGCAATCGTATCAGCCACCTTATGGCGAGTGCCTTGGTCCGATTCGTTGGCCAGAGCAATTAGCAACAGTTGCTTCACCTGGCTACGAGTGTTCTCCTGGACCATATCCCACAGTCTGGCATCCGGGTCCGTAGGCGCCGTGTAGGACTTGAACGCAAGTCGACGCAACAGAACGCTGCAGTGCGAACGCAGCTAGATAATCCACCATTTAGCTTTTTCCTCTCCCCCATTTGCGCACAAGCGCCTTTCGTTACCTGAGCCTCGTTGTTCTGCGCGATGAAATGGGAAAGACCGACAAGCAAAAGGTCGCGTTGTTGCTTGACCCATTGCTCGTTCAACTCGGTTTCAGCTGCAGATCTAAAACGAATAAAGTCAGATAAAAAGGGTTTTTTGTCCAGGGCTTGGCTATGGTTCAACAAGCGTACCGCACATCGTTGTCCGGGGACAGCAAGTTGATCAACAGCGGAGTCAATTGCTGAAGCACATCACCAGGGATCTCCATGACTGTAGCAAGGGGAAATCAAGCGCGATGGCAGAAAAGGTTAAAAAGGAAAACGAAAAAAAAAAAAAAAAACTTAGATTTTTTCAAAAAATCCTTTCCGGACTGCGCACCAAAAAGCGTCAAAAGAAACTCAGACGCCTGCCAGGCTTTTTTTACATTTTTCATCTGGTTTTATTGTGAGGGCAAACGATTGCAATACACCTTGGCAGGAATCACAAAGCCATGTTCCTCGTCTTTGGGATCGAGCGCAATGAACGGCGGTGCAATCACAAACATGACGGTTCCTTCCGCGGTGCTCTTGCTGGAAGCCTTCATCAAGGAGCTGTCAAACTGCGCAACCCCTTCCTCAATCGACCCACAGAACACCTTGATATCCTGTCCCTTCATGGCCAGATTGAGTTTGGCTGCCCTTGCACAGATGGCCTCCATTTTCTTTTTCTGCTGCGGACCCTCCTTGACACGTGGGTATATATTGGCAAGTTGATCCAGCATACAATCCACCACGCTTTCCATCGACGTGTCAATGCTCGACTGCTCCTCGCCCGCCTGCCGCACCACCAATGCGCTGACCTGCTGTCGTAGCCGAATCGCCCAATCCGTGTTGCGCTCTTCAATCCACGCATTCAACTGTTTGAACGTGTCGTTGATCGATACCCCCGTATGGATCGGCTGGTCAAAGATCTCCTTTGACAACGTTTCCGTGATCAGCTTTTCCGTAAACATGGTGATGATCCATGGCTCCAGCCGTGCTGCTTCGTCGTCGCTTTCGAGAAAATGCTCGCGCGCCTTGGGCCATCGCTCCAAGATATACGCCGCACCGCCAGATCGATCCATCTTGGACTTGAGCCCCATGCAAAAGTTGTTTAACTGGTTGTGCAGGTGTGTGATTTCGTATTGGATGGTCGACAGGTCGTCATCCGTCGGCCGTATGCTGCAAAAAGGCTGTTTAGCTTTTTCCTTCGTGTGAATGGTCAATGGGATATGAACTCACCTTCGGACATGGGCGTAAAAGTTGCTTTCCATTCGCTTGTATTCGTCCTTTTTGGCCTCGAGCTCCTTGACCACCGCCGAGTAGGCCGATTCGAGTTGCTGGTACTGGTCCATCTGCGCCTGCAGCCGCTGCAGCGTCTCTTCTTTTTCTTTCATGGACGCTGCTTGTTCCTCGGACCGTTCTTTGCGCATATCGGCAATGAAAGCCTCCTTTTCGTTATTCAATCGCTCGAGAATTTCCTTGTGTATCTGCAGCGACTCTGTCAACGAGGTGATAACCAGATCCTTGTCGGAATCCGTGTCACCATCCACCGTTTGTCGCCGGTACTCTCCCTTCATATCGTAATATTCCACCTCGGACAGGACCGTGGGCTGCGTTGCTGATGAAGAAAACGATTCGCCATCCGTCGATGAGTTTGGTGCCATTTCAAAAACAAAAAAATAATACTAATAATAATAAATCGCAGGGAAAACGGAGCTTTTAAACTTGCCCCCTTTATAGGCTCTCTCTTGCAAAATGGATAACTTTATAGGAGCGTTCCCGTCTCCGTATAAGGGGGTGGGCGTGCACCCACTTTCACGTTCTTTGTATATTTATATAAACACACCGTACTATTTTTACAAGTTCTTTTCGTCCCCGTTCGCAACAATTTGCTCAACTACTTTGTCCATGTTACTGGTGTGAAATGCGCTCCTACACAAACATCCACGCAATCAGTTTCTATTCATGTGCCTCGACTGTCAGCCTTACGCAAGGATCCCCTTTGGAGGTCGCACGAATTCGCCAGTTTCACCGCCAGTGCTTGTTGTCATGACATCAAACGCTGTCAAAGCAACGCGTCAGGAAGTGGGATCATCGTTTAAAACGTGGCAGCTTACATTGAACTACATCAACAAGCGGGATGGTTTTGTCCTTGCGCCAACGACTGACCATACCGGGATTGGCAAGTACAAAGAAATCCTGCTCACCGTCGCCTCTGTACACAACCTTGGTAGCTCGTTCGGACATGGTTTGGGGAAAAAATGAATAAAGAAAAAAAGAGATTCAACGCTGCATGATTTTTTTCTTTTTTGGCTTGGAGATTAAAAAAATCCGAAACTCAAACCCTTGCATAAACCATGTTTGTGTGACACTGCGTACCCGGATCTGTCTCGCCGGGTTGGCGCGCGCCGTCTGAAAGATCGCGTAATGCAACTTTAATACGGATTGCTCGGTGGCAAAATAAGTTGGGAGAGCTAAAATTAACATGGCCTATGTAATCCCGTTTTCGCTGTTCACCGTGCCCATACGCGTCGAGTGCACTACCTCCTGATGAAAATGGTCAACCTTCCAGAGGTCTTGACTTAGCATGTTCGCACGATCACTTGGCAGTATCACAGAAGGGAATCCGCGCGTTTGATCGTGTAGTACTGTCCGAACTGGCGTATTCGCACACCAGTGGTAATGATACCCCATCTTCCCACGACACTATCCAATTTTCCCACTTGCATCCATGCTATTGACGAGATTCACCCTAGCTCTGTAGGTTTTCTTGCTGACTGTCTTCCACACCGATGCATGCTGATCAAATTGGTTTACACCGAGTTGTTCCCCCTTCAAACTGTCTCGAAAGAAGGGAATTTCTTGGATAATTGTGTTTTGTGGTTGCCATTCAAGAGGCAAAGCCAAGTACACTTGCATGCGTTCTTTTCGCATATTTGCACACTTTCTCCAGGGTGTTAAAAGTTATGTCATATTCTCCTCCGCTTCCATATGTCATGCAGTACAGCGTGATGCGTATAGTACAAAGTGTTCGTTTGCATTAGTGATATTAGTGTTATTCTGTGGCACGCAAAGTGTCGTATTTGTCAGTTTTATACCCAGATTGACACCTCACGCTTGCACGTCTCTTGGTAGATTTGATTGGAATATTTGTCAACATATCCATATTAGATCAGTTGCTTGATCTTGCTGCTATCACTGTTCTGTATTTCGACAGCGACGTAACTGACAGATAGATAATCGCACATATAGTTCAAAAGTTATTATTTATTTCTGAGAGTTATTGGATAGTCGCACATATAGCATTGACAGATGCTTCAATAGGATGTGTGTTGTAGCACTGACATAATACATTTATGAAGGCTTTTGATCCGTTGATTCGAGTAATAACGGTGTGGGCTTAGGCTCCCATATTGCATACTCATTCACTGATAACAGATCGTATACTATCCTCAAAGTGTGTGTCAATGTCGGGCATACTTTATGTATCTGTGCGCGATTGCAGGTGATATGGTTTTTTTATGGTTAGGGTGTCAAAGCCTTGATTTGCCTTTCATATGACTATTTTACGACGCTGAGGTAGTTAAATACTGATGAGTGTTCTCCCCTCCCCCCGCGACCTTCAGGCGGCATGCAACGGCACACGGCATAAATGAATGAAATCATACCAGCTGACAAGGAAAATTTTACGAGCTCGAGTACGTACATTCTGCAGATAAAGTGATTACAAAAGTGTCAGAAATGTCAGTGACATGAACATAACGTTGAATCGTTGAACGTGCTGTATAGTAGGTGCTACAGAACGTGTTGATTGGATGTGAGAATTTGTTCTCCACGAGGGACCTACGGAAAATGTACTTTTGCAACTTTAAACGCTCTGAAACGGATAGCTGCATTGTTTACCTCGAGGTAGCGTTTCCTAACTGAATCGTTCCATTTTCTCAGCAGTTTCTTCATTTAGTCTTTTAACTATTTCCGAACCATACGCGATGTCGAGAAAATGCGGGTGTATGTAGATATGAACGTAACATGACCTCTTCCATATTTTGAAGCTGGTACTGTAGTTGACACTATTATTTGACTTTTGTGAATCGCTGATATGTGTGCTTGCATTGTTTTTCGGATAAAAATCTTATAAACAGGTCACACACCAACACCATATGTATACTTACTATGCTACAGTCAATCCGCAGTTGGAGCCAGCGAATGCCAGACATTGTGTATTGCCGGTTCTATAGCACGGAACTGAGATCACTATCGAGTTCAGATGGTTATGAAATTGCGTCATGGGGTACCGAAAGCGTCATATCTATTGAAGTCCACTGACTTATTCCTTGACAGTCCACTATTCTGTGGGACTCATTTGATCGGCCTATGCTCGTCAGCATCATCTGAGAGTAAGAATATACGTTGTACATAAAGTATTCACTGACGATGATCGAGACTTGATCGGCTGCTTCAATATATAAACAACATCAGTGCTCTCGTTTGGAGCAGTTGGCAATTCTCCATGTATATAACAGAAATAAAATTCCACCGTTGTAATTCCATAGGCGTCGACAGCTATCATCTTCGCACGATCTGATTGATCTCCCGGGCATTTATCTGCTTGATAAAAAAAAATCCAGCGAGGTAGCTTTGATAGTTCTAGATTTGCTGGTCAAACGACGAATTAGTATAATGATATTTGTCATTCTACGTATATTCACTTTAACAGTGAAAGCTACGTAGTTACCATATAGTCAATAACTACATTCAATTTCGGAAACCGCAAAATTGACTTGTGTGTGTCTAGGTGTGATATGTCCTTTTCTTACTCGTCTAGCGTCTCATGAACCTGCTCATTGGATTTGGTCTCAGGATTCTTTATTTTTATCTCGTGCTTTTACACATGTTTGCGAACGAATGTGAACGTCTCGCAGGTAATGCTTTGATGCATAAGTAATGCTACATGCGCTTGTTTTTTGACAGGCATGGCAAACATTGAGGTGGTGAATCTTGTAAGTAGAATTGTATCACGTAACCTGATCAAAAAAATGTTACTTTTCTCATGACAAGGACGGCACTGCAGAAATTTGTTTCTTGCCTTGTGCACGGGATTTTTGTAGCAAACAAAACATGGCATCACGTTGGGATCGACGATCTCTTTAGCAGAGTTTCTTTCGCCATCGATTTCAGAGATAGGGTTGTTTGAGTTCTCTTTTTCAGACATCCTACCACAATGTTATCGTTTTATTGTAATTTGGCACACCATGACAAAAATACCTTAGCTAATGGTTCTTCTGTAGGCGTGTCTATCCTGCATAAGCCACCATATAGATTTTCAATATAGGATAACGAGCAGATATAGGGGATTCGTATATCTAGATCACTAGTCTTTGAAACGAATGATATGTTACATATTACCTTATGATATGTTAACGAACTTTTAGTAATTGCCTTTTTTAGGATAGTAATCCACACCGTTCTGCTTCGAACCTGATCACTAACAAAACTATCGACAAAACCTTGACATTATGGTCTTTTTTTTACAGCGACTCACTGTTATTTTTTAATCTCACATGCAGACTACTAGGAAGAATAGTATCTTTGAATTACAGCTCGTTGGACTGCTGGGATCGTCCCAGTGACGTTCGTCGGGCGAGACGAACTGAGGGATTTTTTTTTACCATACACAGAACTAAGAATACTGGCATGCTGGTTCATTAGAGCTCATTCAGGCGAGAGAGGCGGTAGCGGAACCAAGCTACCATGCGTTTAGTTAATGTAGATAAATGGTCCTGATTGACCTGGTCTCAGAAATTCGTGGTTGTAGTTGTTACAAAACATACAAAGGAGGCTTGCTGACGATATTTTCAACGTCGCATCCTTCTTTTCAGAGAAATACCCATATCTATAGACGTCCTGGGAGAAGGATATTCCGCAACCCACACTATGAGATACAGTAGGTCGATAAACGGAGTGGTCGCGCAAACATTCATTTGATCTTGGTCTCAGAATTTTCTCTTTCTTCTTTTAGATACATAAGGTTTAGGAATACAGGACGATTGCACATATTATCACAGGATCATAAAAAAAAGTTCGGCTTTTTTAAAGAACAAGCTCCCACGCACATTGCTCCGAAAAATATACCTTCAAGTTAATCGTCTGTGTTGTTAAAGTGCTGTCTTAATTTCTGCATTGTGCATAAGACCAGCAAGTCTTCCATAGGGACAAGTTATAACGTACTGTGTGCGAACATCGCCTGGGTTGTAGGCACCATGTTCGATCTTGGTGGACATAGTTGATGAGGTAACTTGACATTCATTTGGGTTGATGTGCACAAGTTATCGATAGCTCAAAGAAAGACGCCAGAGGTAACATTTTTCGCATCCACAAGTCATTTTTCGTTTGATAAATGTGTTCCGTGTCGAATATATTTGATCTCAATAATATATTCGGTCTATCCCCGTCGGCATTCTCGGGCGTAAAACCAAGGGGCATCCATTATTGCTTTCCGGTTTTTTACTTTTCAGTAGCTGCACATGACGAATATACTTATCGCTTTGCTGTGTTCAGAACACGCGCGAGTGGCCCTTTTTTGTGTATAGCATAATAACACATCTCTTCCATCAAAACTTGTCCATGCGTATTCTTACTATTGCTTTTACAGAGTATCCATTTGATTTATCGATGGCTTTGGATTCGTCGTCCATTTAAAAGTTCAAACTGCTTCCAATAACCATATTTACGTAGCACGTTAAATATTTGCGCATATAACCGCAGTGCGATGTATGTATTACCAGATGTATAGTATGTAAGAGTTCAGGAGCTTATTATACTAAACACGAATTCAACTCATAGGTACCGAGGTTTTTTTTAACCAAAAAGTAACTTTTAAAAGCGCTCTCTACTCAAAAGTAGTAACGGTTCCAATGTGATGACGAGTTAAGCTTTGTTTTAAGTAGCAAGAAGTTTCGCAAGAGGTTTACCATTATTGTTCAGTCTATCAAGATTGGTAAAAGAAAGAAAAGCATCATTTAGGGTAATTGCTTTCATAAACCACTTAAGCTGATGCATTATGACTGTGAATTGAAAACAACAAGTATGTGAATTCGAATTGTGTTTAGAGAACTCATGTATTCCTCTATGCAACTTTGTGCTTGAGTTTATGCATACTTGGGGACGGTGTATTGGTAGCAGATAAAGTGTTATCTCTAAACCCATTCTTGACAGTACAGGATCTTGGTTTGGTTGCGCAGGTCAAGATCGTCTTTGCCGAAAACTGGCAGCTGACAGAAATCAAAAATGATATCCTATATACTACTACGCATTTTTCTACTTTTGACTTGTCTATCATACGATGCCCTTGCAATGACTTTGTCTACGCACTGATAAAAGCAATAAGACTGACTCTATTGTCCATGTTTGAAAATTAAGTTAAACTGGGTGTTCACCTCATGAAATATTATTAGCAAGTGCTTATGTCTATAAATATTGCAAATGCCGTATACCTGGAGATCATTCATACCCAGACACTTCCAGACAGGAGAAAGCATATGCACCACAGGACGACAGATTTTTTTCCATATTTAGACTATGCTCAGACACCGACTCTGCACACGTAATACCTCTCTGGCGAATACGGAGTATCCTTTGTAAACCATCTGGCGTTACGCCGCCAACGCCGCCTGCTTTGGAACATTTTTTCGCTATTGTGACAGCGGTTGGTCCGGTTTTTATTTTGCCGGGTGTAACTGTTTTTCTTCAAAGCTTATACGAGCATCTACATCGCTTCTTGACAATGCCACCAAAATCGCACACACCTCCTTCATTTACAATATTAATGAGATTAAGCATGGTTTCAAAAAAAACTTAAGGTCTAGAAGCCAAAATCACGTTCGAGAAAAGCCTTTTTCCGTGCTCGTCTACTCAACGCATACAAAGCATTCCCGACAGATCATCAGGCATTCGTTAAGCAACAGCGTTTCCATTGCGATACATGCTCGAAATTATATAAGCACAACCATAAGTTGCGAAACCACCTAAAAAAAAAGCCATGGGAGAGAGCTCCCCAAGATTAGACCTGGACCCTCAGGAAGTGCCTTCTTACTACAGAAGAGCAACGTGATATATGGCGCCAGTAAACAATGTCGACAAGGAGAAAAAGAGTGTACGCCGTACACATACTCGATTGATTGACCATTCCAAAAAAAAATGCGCAAGTAGTTTGTCAAAGATAAAGCTCTTATCAGATCGGCTGTCCGTGGTGTTATCAAAGGGTGTTCAAAACATTATTCGTCGTCATAGGGAACGTATTGACACCTGAACACTACGGGAAGCAGGCCTGGAGATTCGTATTCTTCAAGATCGTTTTTGCTTGGTCATGTACAAAGCTTAATACAGCCAACGGTGAAATTGAATATACTGACATCTGATAAGTAGAAAAGTGTGTATCGAAGCACCTATAAATATGGATTATAAATATATAAAATATATCCTTAATACCGGAACATTGGTCTCTCTACATATGAAGTACTTCTGCCTACGAATAACTTACATTAAGTAAAAAGCAAAGCGAGAGGTATCCATATTATATACAAAGTATCCGTATACTACGTTTTAATAACAATTTGCTATGATAAATAGGGAGCACTGTGAACAGGGGTCCACAATACAAGTTGGAATAATAGAAATGGAAGGATGTGTTAAACAATTATGGTAGACAATGCTCGTTGGCTTGATAAGCCAAAGTGTATGGTCAGAGAGTTTGCATTGTAGTTAACGGATCTATCTCAATCGTTCCACTTGGGTATCTACACTAAAAGAGACTGCTAAGATACTATTACTGATATGAGAGTATACATCACTTCGTAGTGACGTAGGCAAAGATGTTTAACAAAATGCTAAAAAAGATGTCCATCGTGACGAAAAATATAGACTGCAAGATGTATAAGATCAGCTCAAGGAAAAGATCGCGCAAAGTGTTGAGGTCGGGAGAAAATATAGTAATAGCGTATATTAGCGACTCTACGTATTGACCCCATTGCAGAAAGTAAATTAAAATCGAGGTGAGTACTTATGTATGTGATTCCTACAATGGTTATCAATAAATAGTAAATGGTTAAGAACGTACACGCAGAATTACTGCTACATTAATCATTACTTCCTACGTGCCAATTGCTACTAATACAGACATCGTAATATCCGCGCTGCTACTTAGGAACTATATGCTCTATCTTGATAAGTAATCTTCATTCCTTTAACGCTTATATAGTAACACTGCTTGCCAAAGTATAATAGATGATACGAGTAAAAGTGCTGTTGTGGTATCCAAGGTTCTAGCAAGTCAGCAACACCGGATATACGTAAGACAGTGCCTGAATTATGCATTGACAGCCTTCCAGCATGTCTAAATCTTCTAAAAAGTCTAGGAACCCTCGACCACAGCTATTTGATTATGAGTTTTATCTCGAACGATACAAATAGAGATAACCGTTAACATAATCTAGGCATATATTCGTCTCTCACAGAACTTACTGTTTCTCGATCTACTCTCTCTCTTTTATCATACTGGACATGCACGTCTCATAGAGTACATGGAATCGATATCATCCGATATTGATAAAGTAAAAAATAGACACGTAACCTGACACGTTCTTAACTAACCACCATTTATTCAAGAACGGATATTAGTATTTCCTACCAAAGATGTATAAGAGAGAGTTCATTAATAAAGGACCTAATAAATTTGCGCAATTCTTAGCAAATTCTCTATGTCTTTGTCACTAGGTTCTATCTAAATTGGTCTCATAATTAGACCATCTCAATTAGTACTTCCTCTTATAGGATACGGGACGGCGTTAAGTCGCTGCTTTTGCTGGTTTCTGAAAGTGCAACTGTGAATACGTATTGATGCATAAAGTTGATAAAATTGTATTGCTTGGAGAGGAGTATATTAATAAGAGAGGCGGTATAAAGATGTTGCATAAAACAAAAAAAAATAAGAAAGAAGTAAGCATAAGAATAATATAGCATAAGAATAATATAGCATAAGAATAATATAGCATAAGAATAGGGTAGTATAAGAATATGATAGCATAATAATGGGGTAGCATAAGAAAGGAAGAAAAATCGGCCATGAACATAAATATATATAAAAAAGAGATGGAATTGAAGAGAAAAAGATGTATGAGGGAGTGTTGTTAAAGGAGCGAATATATGTAAACATGCAAGTCAAATGAAAGTATTAAAATGCAATGTCACTGATAGAACCATTCACGTGAAGTTCGATAGCCTCGGAGATCAGCTCTTCAGGATCGTCAACGTTCTCACTACCCGTTTCTGCATTTTCGGCCACTGTCGTACTCTCAGCAAGTAGTTCGTCATCATTGTCATCATCACCATCTACGCCTTGCAGACAATGGTCTTCCGAAGGAAGAAGGCGAACAGTTTCCTGTGAACGAGCTCTGTGTGCCTTGGGATCTCTTTGGGTTTTCTTCCAAAGGATCTCAGCATCACGTAATGCTCGGAACAGCAGTACACGATACCCATGGCCACGTTGTTCATCCTTGATCATATTTTCGATCCTTGCGCATCTGGCTTCTACATATCTACAGAGCCGAGCCTCCTCTAACTAATAACCTGTGAGATGAAGCATTACGTTGGAGTATTATGGATTATGTACCACCAAAAGATCTAATTCCTCCTCGGCGCGCATTTTGTACATCAGCTCGCGAAGAACGTCGAAGTCATGACCAATTGGATCGACTGTCCAGAAACTGCTGTTCAACTTCTGAACATCGTCCCATGTAACTACTGGCTTTCCCAGTTCTTTGCATGCATCGTTGTGCACCACAAGATAGCTTCGAATGTCCTTGGTTACTTTTTGGATCATGGTAGCGATGTGGCTGCTTAGCTTCTCTCCTAATTTTAAAAGGAACGCGCAATTAAAAATACATCAGTGCGTTAGTGCGTAGTATTACATCTCCATCGCGAAAAAAGAACACTTTTAATACCTGGAGCGCTTCCTCCACGACCCTTCATCTGCTCAAGCATCATTCGATAGCTCACAACAGCTCTTCTAATCTCTACTTGCATGTTGTCTTTTTGACGTTCGGCATGATTGCGGCTCGCTCTCTTCCAGTTCTGGGAACCTTTTTTCCAGCGCCTTCTGATGCCGAGTGTTTTTTCCGATATCTCTACTATTCGAAGGGTGGATGCTACCTTTTTTTGGCATTGCACAAGTTTCTTGGAGGCTTCAGCTATTAAAATGAAAGAATCCACCAGTATTGTCATTCTTTTCTGCAAAATCTCGATTTGTCTCTAATAGACTAGTACACAAACCTCTCTCATCATCACTTATGCTGCGCTTTCTGCACAAGCCTTCTTGCTTTTGTAACTCGTCACTATATCCATATATTATATGGGTTATATCGCGCACTATATACATTTGGCGTTTGATTTAGGATTACTCACTTGTGAGAGTAGTACTCCTTTAGCTCCAAATAGTAAGTTACTTCTTGGGCTTCTCTGCTTGCGCTCGCCAGTGAGCCATCAGGATTGAGATTTTTCTTGTATGACGAGACGTCTTCACAGTATTTTCTCCAGTTGATGTCTATTTCTTCATGCGAAATACTTTCTTTGGCCCACCATCGATGATTATCCCCTTCATCGAGCTCTGATACCTTTTTGGAGAGATATTCGCTGGCTCTTTTCTTGATAGCATTGGCGTTTGCTTTCTTTCTCTGAAGAGTGTTATCTTACCGAAAATAAATGACGTTTTAAATCAAAGGTGTTATATAAATTCTGTACACTCTTACGCATGCTTAGAAGACGTTTCCATCTGAAATGCTTAATGGCGTTATCGAGTGTGCATTGCCGTCTTTGCGAGGTCATCTGGCGAGTGACTGAAACATAATTACCAAGATAAGACCATACACGCTCTAAACCTTTATCATATAAAAGTAAACCGGTTAGAACGGGTGAGAATTATACTTCTGGGGTTTGGACGTTTTTGGGCCAAGCCAAAATAATAATAATAATAAAAACCTTCTCCATCTGTCAAAGCCATGCCCTTCTGGTAGCGAGGATGATATTGAACTTGGCAACTCATTGTATGGGCGTATGCATGGAAAACGGAAACGGCAACTTTACTGTTATTGAGCTCCGGAAAAGTGGACTAATTAGTAATATCACGTATGTTAATAAAATATAAGTTAAGCTGTTGCTTGACAGACCGACTCTATTATTAAAGTCATGGCCTCCTCTAGTTTTGTAGCTTACCTTCAAAGCTGGTTTGAATCGACATGCAATATCGTACATAACATTGATGTCGTCATTTCCGTACTGTTTCTTGAAGGCTTCGATAACCGCAAGGGGGTACTTGAATCTAAAGGTTTTCGGGGTGTAAGCTCTAATGGACTATTTCAATGCATACTACAGACTTTTCACCAGACTCGATCATATTTGTAAACTGGAGCGGTATTGTGTGTCTGGCACACGTACAACCTACGACGCCGTTTTCGAAGAACTTAGGGATCTTCTTATTCGTGATATTTAGGTCAGCAACTCGAAGATGACTCTGACAACTCTGGTCAGCCGAGGTTGGTGGTAGAGTTGCCTCTTTATCATATTTGTGCTGCAAAGTGTCAGCAGAAAAAAAGGTGCGGGTATCTGGCATGTTTGTGTCTTCAGCATTTAGCTTTCGACGACGCAATTGCATGTTTCCATCCAATGCAATCCAAATTCCACGCTATAGAGTTATCATTAGCTATTACTAAACATTCATATGCAGATGATGGCATTGTATCATAGCAAAGAAATTTGCATGTACGCAACATTAGAGCTAATGTCATTACCTCAGGACAAAGTGTACACCCTTGATCTTCTGTCTGCAATCTTGCAGAAATCACATCGAGCATATTTTTGTATGCAAAATGAGCATTTCCAATTGCTTTACGAATTGATTCACTTCGCTATATACATTTGATTAAATAGCAGTGAATATGAAACTCTCTGAAGCCTTCAAGAAATAGCCACTTTATGTAAGGAGTTACCTCATAGTGGTGCTGTGCGGCAATGGCATTGGCGAATGCCTGGACTGAGACACGACCTGTTTCCAATAGCAACGCGTCGTAAAAGTCGAGAAAAGGTATATGGACTGCAGTTCTGGGCGTCGTTGGCGTAGCAGGGAAAACATGATGGCGAATGAGGGTCTCCCGATCAGAGGTGCACTTGCAAAATGGGATTTTCCATCTTCGGATCCCTGTATTAATATATAAGCTATCAGCTTGACATACCATAGTACTGACACGTTGATCTGTGAAGAGGAAGCTTTGAGTTACCAGCATAAAAGACACAGGTAATCTCTCTTTCCTTGATGTCCTGGTCATCACAGTTTATACAGCGGGCTGCTGCATATGGAGAAGCTTCAGCGTGTGTTGGACGATTTTCAGCATAGCTGAACACATACGCATCAGCCATGCTCTCCATATGAGAAGCCCACTCTTGCTCCACTTCAGAAACAGTCTTGCTGTTTCTAGTGCTTTGGGTAGAAGCTTCGCCTCCTTCAGACATTGGCAGGTCTCTTCTGAATCTGGTGACATGATCCGAGAAATCGAGTGGCGGCGATGGTGAAGAATGGGATGGTGGTGATGGAGAAGAGTGGGGTGGCGGTGGGGAGTCATAATAGCCAGGAGACCACCCTCCACCTCCACTGTATGGGGTGCCAGGGTCATCCACTGGTGCCTGAGGCGATTGAAGATCTTATTACATAGGTGGGTAAATAACAGATGAAAATTACACGTAATGTTAGAGTGCTGAATACCATCATTTTCTCTAACTGAAGCCTGTGTCTCCGTCCTAGCACGCTTTGGGGCTGGTGTAGCTTCTGCACCCTGAATTTGGCTACGCTGTCTTACGGCACCACCACCAAGGGGAATCTCTATAGCCTTGGGTCGCACCTTGCCATCAGTAGACCGGGAAGGAATCACTCGTCTGACCGTTTCCTCAGGGACATAATATTGGCCCTTGGTCGATTGCTTTTTCTTCATCGAAGTAAGATTAAACATTGGAAAAAAAGTATACGAAAAGTATGAACGTATTATTCTCCAGATGTTGTTTGCTTTTATACTCAATTAACTATTTATAATTGAGCAACGTGCAAGAAGACGAAAAAAAGCATTCATCCCGTGATAGCAAGCTGGTTCTGGTATTTTGTAATAGCTGATCCACCAGATAACTTCTTTTAGTATCAATGGTTGCTTAAAATGCTTATCAGAGCTTGTATGTTTTGTGAAACAGTTTATTGATATCATATCTTTCGAAGGGCCATGGCTTCATCGTTCATTTGTAACTACATAAGTTCGATTCTTACTTGTTGACGTCCTCCGAACCACCGCTCACTTTTGTTCCTCGCTTTAGCCTGGTTGTGTACTAACCTTCAGATGGAGGATCATCATCAAATCGCACAAAAAGAGTCTTGTTGTTTACAGCAGTAGCTATATATCTGCGAAGATCATTCGACATGGCTGATAAGTTGGGCGCAACGACAGAACCAAAGTCAACAGGGTTATTTGCATCATCACAAACAACCATGTCAAGACAGGCTACTTCATGACGGTACCGAACTTCGCCATCTACAACCATTCGCTTAAATCCACTCCAATCGTTCGTCGTTCTCGGTTTCTGTGTTCTCTTTCTCTTTGCTTTCTCATCTATGGAGGAGAGCATTAACTGAAATTCGAAATTTGCGTTTGATTACTCACTGAAAAGAGCAAGCACGTCGTCCCTCAGCTCTGATTTCATTCTCGTTTGGCTACGAGTTAGGGCAGGTCTTGTTGCAGCTAAAATAAATGACGTGGAATAAGCAATATTTAAGGTACACAGTAGATTATGTTACCTTGTCCGGTGTAATACTCTTCAAGTCCAAACAAACGTGAGTCTCTACAGCCATTTGTTTCACTGCTATCCCGCTTACCAGAACAAAGCTTGTTAAACGTACCACGGCCACCCAGTGCAGCGACTGCAGCATCCGCTGCATCTACATAACAAATTATAAACTTGTAACATGCTACTATTTGCATATACATACCAGAGTTAGTGATGCAGCTTGTGCGTTCCCAGTCAGTTACTTGAGGGGATGACATAAACACAGCGACATCCCAGCCAAATTGGATGGAGAGCTTCAAAGTTTCTGCTTGAAGCGCTCGTATAATCTTCCTAGCTCGAGAGTCACGGGTAACACCATCTACCGACTGTGCCTTAGCCTTCTCGATGTCTTCAGCCTTCCTTTGGAGCGCAGCCAAATCATCATCGGTTAAGTCGCGGTATGCAACTGCCACTTCTGCCATGGTTGGGGCCCGGCCAGTCTCCAGCATCCCTATTTTGCCGCACCAAGCTAATATACACGTAAGTTTTATGGGCTTACAGGAGCATTATGCTCTTACTGCTCTTCTCCTCTTCTGTTCCCTTAAACACCAAATATACAAGAGCATTCCACTTGCAGAGCTTCCGCCCAAGAACTTTCGGTTGGGAATCTTCAGCAGCATCCGTAGGAGTGAATTCAGAGTTTTGATTTTCAAAATGAGATTCCATTGTCAATAGAAAAAGTGAGGAAAAAAGTAAAAAATCAAGAAGGCGGGCCTTGGATCCAAAGGGGAAATCTGGCGGCGTTGGCGGCGTAACGCCAGATGGTTTACAAAGGATACTCCGTATTCGCCAGAGAGGTATTACGTGTGCAGAGTCGGTGTCTGAGCATAGTCTGAATATGGAAAAAAATCACAGCATCCTGGGGTGAGCATATGCGGAATGTGGAGTTTTAATTTGATGGTATCGAGGATCTACGTATAGCTTTTCCGTAGATTTATATACGTGGTTGATAGCTGGTAGCTTACTATCATACCATTTATAGGGCATGCACAATAACGCTGATGAGAAAACTCGTCTTGTAATTGGTTTTTTTTGCCAAGGGTGCCTGATATCGAGAAGCGTGATCAGAAATGCGAATAAGGTAGCAAGTATGTACTACCGTGTTCAAATCGGCGATACTCTGGCTGGGTCAATGTTTTCATTGGTACCCATCCATACGTACCAAGTTGCCTTTTTTTTGCCGGATATGGTGTTATTCCGAGAGAGCGGTAAGTTACTCCATTGGTTGCTTTAAAGACGGAAACTTGAACCTGTCAGAAAAGCAGCAAATTATCGAGTTTTCGAGGATTTGTTTTTTTTTTTTTGCAAGTTTCTGTATGCCGTTTTGATGTGAGGCGATAAGGGTAGTTTGAGCCAAGAGAAACACCAATGTGCTTAAACGATCGTAGCAGCTCTACTTGAGCAAGTACGAATATGTAGACATTCCGTGAGAAGTGGAGGCCGCGTGAAACACGAAGCAAACAGGATTCGATGGCTCAGGCAATTGACGCAACTCAAATGCGATTCGACCCTTGAACAACTTTAAACAGCTATTTTGATTGTTTAAAATATCCGTGTCCGCTTGAATAAGGATTTTAGTCACAGTAGTGCTCACAGTGAGAAATAACTTTATTTTAGGAAAGTGTAACATTCAAGTAAGGGTGATGCACGCTTTGATGCTGCAGCAACGTGTGCTTCAAGCGACGTAATATGGAAGTTTGAGAAGTTCTTGACCCTGAAACAAAACCCGGGGTTTAATCAAAGTTCTTTACTGCCAAAAAAATCACACACACACAAATACACACAAACACACAAATAATTACGGCGTCACAAAAAAAAAAGATAAGAAATGAATGATTGTCATGCTACTAAAATATTTGTATATCTTGCGCTAATGCATTGATCACGCAGCAAATCGTGCTGCTATAGCTCGGTCGCAGCATTGTTTGTAACACATTGAATGTACAAAACACCTTGATCGGCAATTACGTCTATCAATTCAGTAACAGCTTTGATCTGACCTGTACGTATACAATACAATGCATCTATATTAGGCTGTGCTTTTTGATCATCTTTGTTTGTGGCTTTGTGAATTTGTAAACACGGGTAATGACGATGGGGCGTTGGGATAGAGTTTTGCATACCAACTTTTTCGATTGCGATTTTACTTTATAAAGCAAAGCTTTTCGAATTTTCGATGCAATAATCAGTTCATTTATACGAAAGGCATACAGTTCCTCTTTAGGATGACTGTGCACTTTTAAAGCAATCAATGGTTCTGTGTTCATTGAGAATATGCTTCTTTGAGTTACTTTGCGCTACCAGATGCCTTCTGAGAATAGCTTATCGTGGATCAAACTTTCACTTTCCACATTTGTAACGTGAGATATCAACTTGTCATCAAGCATAAATATTTCGGGCAGGGTCTATTTTTGTATTGGGAATTGACGTTGCATTACATCATATAAACCTGTAGACATAATAAAGGAATATGTATTTTTAAGACTTCACAAGATCTATGACGACGTACACCTTAATACAAAGAAATTGGCGGGACATCATTATCACTGAAGCATTCCGCATCATAACTGCATGGCATATCAAGAACGGATCTTTTTCGTTAATCACGGCATATGTTTTCTTGGCAGAAAAAAAAACAAAAATGCGGTTAGGGTTATCACTTGTTATGACCTCCGCATTCTTATTACTTCAATTACTACAGTTACTCTCATCACATGTACGTATCTTGCGGTTGACAGCTGCCTTTAAGATCCTTCACCTACCTGGTATAGTTGTTTACAATTAAAACGCCACAATAAATACGTAAGATAAAATATCCGAGAAAGGAGAATAATAATCCAGTATGTAGGCCTCTAACCGACATTATTTGCGTGGGTGCACAGCCCTTTCGTTTGGAAAGACAAAGCTACCGTGCCCTACTGTGCGATGATCCAATGGCACCATGCAAAGGGTTCCGTGGTATTGAGCTGACTTGATTTGGCTCACGATATTAAGAAGAAAGCCTTAAGGATTAATTTGATTTTCAAGGGACAGAAGAAAGAACATTCTACATATGCAGCTCAAAAGACAACCGATGATTAATTTTATTATATGTATCGCAAAGAATTCTGTATGGACGAAGTTGGGATTGAACTATATAGCCTGGCACTTCGTTCGTCCATGTAGAGTTTGCACGCAAGGTGATGTTTGGGGCATAGGCCATCAGATGTTTTTTTTTCTTGTGCGGGTTTCTAATTTTTTTAATACTATTGCTCCTCCTCGCAGCACCCCCGTTTCTTGGCAAAATAAGGACCCTTTCTTACTCTTCTAAGTAGACATCAGCCGCTGCACAATTGCTAAATCGCGTGTAAGTTGGTGCTCCTGCTTGCTGCTTTCAAAGGATGCGAGAAACAGACTGCGCTGCTCTTGGTAGTGTCGGTACAACCTTTCCCTTTCAGAACTGTCATGTTGGATATCCAAGGCTGTTTGCAATATGAGATAGGAAAAGCAAAGTCGCGATAGCGATCGGATCGATGAGGAATCCGATGCCGGGCATGTCTCAAACACAGCTCTATCGAGTAATAAAGCAAAGGCATGCGTCCATGCAGAATCACAGAGCCGGCAGCAATCATCCCACGTGATGTCCTACAAAGTAAAAAAAAAATGTTGTTTGTTGCTCCTTTTCTTTTTTTTCCCTTATTGTCAATTTGGCTTGCATGTAAAATACCTGATTATGGTGAAATTGGAGAAAGGTCTGCATAAGCGAGATGTTGAGTAAGGTGATCTGCGCCATGAATCTATTCCATGGAAAATGATCAGCATCCTTGACTCCCCCGCGTGTCCCCCTATTATCGGTGTCCCCCCTTCTCTTCCTCCCCATGGGTCATGCGTATTTCTTGTCGTTCGTTCGTACCTCGGTGGTGTTATTCCCACTATCTGGAAGCATTCTTCCATGAGATCGGTACTGAATTGTGTCGTGTGTGCCCCCTGTAGTTCGGTTAGCAGTGCCTCGTCCAGACAGAACGCTTCGAGCTAGATAGATATGAAAGGAGTTGAGTCGTTTCTACATAGAAAGAGCAAATTATGCTCGTGCAGGGAAAAAGGGGGCGCGTGTTATTTCAAAGGGATCATACCTTCGAATCTGCAAAGAACTGTTCTGTCATCCTGTCGATCTCACAATTTAAAAGTGTAAGCAAGGGTGCAGAGCACTCACGGAGGGCGTGTGTAAACGGAGCCGATAACTAAGTTTGTGGCGAGCCAGTTATCGGTAAAGGATGGACCAGAAAAGTTAGATCGGGTTTTTACCTGGAAGCATTCCCGTGGCACCAGGACGTCCATTCGTGTCAAATATTTTAGAAGCGGTGCAATCTCGGCTGGATGGAGGGCATTGTAGAGCGCTAGTCTGGTTCGATTTTCACTTATTAGAGACAAGACATAGCTAGCGAGGCGAGCAAGCGCTTACCGCATTTGCATGGAAAGACTTTTAGCCAGGGTGCTTGGCGGAATAGCTTCAGCGAATTGCTGGCCATGGATGCTGCATTGTGATGGACGGGTGACCTGAGTTTCCAATATCCGTTCACAAAGCTGCAGGCTAACCCCCAATATTTAGATATGCGAGTCCAATAAAGAAGAAATATCGTGATATACCAGCGGTGATACTGCATATGCAAGGATGCCTCGATCTCCATGAGCCAGACACATGACGGCATACGCAGATCCTCCAGTAGGTCGTACAAGGACCGATGGATTTGTAGGTCCCGGTACCCTTCAGTGTCGCGCAGCTACTGGGTTGGTTAGCAAAGCGCGGTTGTTTGTGTCAATTCACACACACTTTGAAACATTGGGCGAAGATCCGTCGGCGGAGAGGGTCGAGTGACGGATCTGCAAGAATGTTTAGGCAATGCTGGCCAATGAAGCACAGTGCCCAATTTAATAGCGGCGCGTTCGGCTGTAATTGCCGACAAAGGAAGTCGAGAACAATTAACCGGATCGAATACACTAAAAAAAAAGTGGATAGTGTAAGCGGGGAGAGCAACGCTATTATTATTTTTTCCTTTTAGCCTAGATTTGACTTTTACGGTGCGGCTTGTGTTCCAGCTCGAGCGCGAGTGCCTGGCTTAGCAATGCGTCGATGGCGGCGGGATGGAGGGGATGAGCGGGCAGCGCGGGCGGCAGGTGGAGGTTGACATTGCGCTGGCAAAGATGTGAGCGATGGATCGAGCGATGGGTTGTGGGGGAACACGCAGGGAGGCGGAGTGGGGGGTGGGGTGGAGAAGAGGGAAAGTTTACCTGGTATGTTTCGTCAGGGTATGGGCATTGGGTCGCGTCGTCGTCATACAGCAGTGTTTGGAGCAGGGCAGCTAGAGGTCGCAAAAACATGCGATGTTGTTAGCGGAGAAGCGCACGTAAGGGGAGCCCTGCCAAGCCTTTGGGTAAACACAGTACCATGCATCGGTCTGGTAAAGAAGGGGGGCTGTGGATGATATGGATTCATGCCTGCCAAGTGCGAAAAAAAAGCGTGACTCTATAATATTAGGAAATGGCAACGGGAAGAAGTCCAAGAAAGTTCTTTTTTATTATTATCCAAGTATGGGCAAAATAAAGGGCAAGCTTTTTTTTCGTCTTTCCTTTTTCCTTCTCTCTCTTCCATCACTTCTCTCACCATGGCCCGCCAGTCAATTGAGTTCTTCCTCCATCCGCCGTCGCCTCCACGCCCAGAAGAGCCCTGCGTCGTACTGCCGCCCGTGAGCTCGCTCTTGCGGGACGCCCCACTGTCACCTCCACCCGCTCCGATAATGAACCAACCGCAGATCAACGCAGACACCGACCTTGTCGAGCCGTTGCCCGCCCTGACGCTGTCCATCCCATCGACCTCTTCCGCCTTTTCGTCTCCGGCCACATCGCCCTACCCGCTGGATACCCCACAGTCGTCTCCGATCTCCTCACCGCATCCAGGTCTTCTTCTTCCGCCACCGTGTAACACCCGCCGCTGCCGCTCACTCTCCAATGCTTCCACCTGCTCGTCCATATCCACCTGTTCGTTGCCATCCCGACGTCTGTCAGACCCGCCCCTTTATTCTGCAATCGACCATCATCACCACGACCCCTCAACTTCTTGGCAAAGACCCCACTCAGCGTCCCCGTCTCTCTCACCAGCCAGCCCACCGCCTCCCTTCGTCGCCAAACGCAAACGTGGCCGTCCGCCAAACGCTTCACGCCAGGTCTCCCAGCGCGACTGCTGGACCTTTGTCACCCCAACTGTCTGGGAGGTCAAAAACGCTCAGCTGCCCGAAAAAGACGACGACTCGAGCGACTCGTCCTCAAATATGACCGTACTCCTCTGGCCCGAAGAACCGCGACGGAACAAGGGCTTAAACACCTTCACAAGCACGCGCATGGAGACCACCTTAAGCATACCAAAGAAGAAGCGAGGCCGCAAACCAAAAGTACAACTTGCTGGGAATTCATGTTTTGTGTGGCGCGACTTGACAGCTCGACGAGGCGCAAACCGTAAACATCGACAATCCGACGAAGATCGCCTTGCTCGTCGTGTTGAAGGCATCAAGCTGAATCACCGTTGACCTCTTTTCTTTTTCTTTCTCTACTTTGCTTGCCTTGTATTTTTGCATTTATTTCCAACCTCTTTACTCCTTCCGTTGTACTAAATATGATCACTTTTTTTTTATATGCGAGAGTTATATGTACTTGCTTTGTACCTAATATGATATGGAATACTCCTCTTTTGTGGACATTATGGGCAATCCTTGGCTGTTTTATTTTTCTTTTTTTGGTTTCTTGTTGCAGAAAACCCTTTTTGCCGTAGAATGTACGTTCGCAGTAACGAGTACAAGGCTGAAGGTTAGTGAAAATCCAAAAATGGATCAATATTCCTTATCACAGAACCGTAAGAGCCTTCCATAAACTCTCAATAAGGCAACTACTCCTTGTTACGTACCCCATATATCCATAACCGTGAAAGCTTGGGAACACGAGAATGTACATATGTTGTCCCTCTATCGCGATGCATTGGATGTATCCGCATGCATGTCATGCCAATGTTTGGGCCTCCACTTCGGATCAAGAATGTGCCCTGAAGATATCATCTTTTGCTGTTGAACCATTGACCAATCCAAATATAAACCTAGCTAAATTAACCACCTGATTTATCTCCCCCTTGCACCTTTCTATGCTGATTTATAAGCAGCAGACATGGATTCCATTATGTCCCAAAGGCCGAGACAATCCATGCAAGCTCGTTTAATGGAGCTATGTCCATTGCGATGACCAAACCTATGTATCCCCTCCGTCCAATACTCCGATACGATTTAATGTTAACCCGATAGGAAAGCTGGGAAGGATTCGCTTGATACGTATCCTAAAACGTGCTGGGCCATCTTCATGTCAAAGCTTGAATGATATATTGGCCAAGTCGACAAGTAGCTGCCAGAAAGCCAAATCATGTTGCGTAGAACAAATCAAAGGAGCAAAAGCCCAACTGATGGTAACACTTGTTTCATAAAACATATTATTCATATTCAAGGTTTGAATAGCCGCCAAGATTTGAACCTTGGCAAGTGTTACAGGAACTTGATTGTTTAACGAAGTTGTCAGAGCATCATACAAGTTAATTGCCGTATTAATACATATTCTTGTATATCCCTATCAACAATTAAACCATTCTTTTGCAGACACTAGATAAATGAACTTCAAAGCACGATCGCCTCTTGCCAGTCTCTTTGGTTCACTAACTGACACTTTGATTGTTCCAAAATCCTTCCCCCCCCCTCTATACACATATAATAAACGGCGAAAAAGAAGCACTTTTCTTACTAACGTAAATCATTAGCAAGCTACTATGTACATCTATATGAAGAATGATAAAGAAGCTACTGATATCATGAGAATGACTGTAACCTACGGCACCAATAGTGCCGTCATATTGTTGATATCGTTAAACATCTCGCCTATTTTAGCGAAGCGCAGCATTAGGTGCATACTTATAGTGCAATGACACTTGATTCATGTTTCACGTCCTATGCGTATTCGATCAGATGCGCACAGCAACCGATCATTCCTATCTAAATAAGCTGCAGTACATTAAAACATGCTCCGGTCATTCCAGTTACTGCTGGCTATCTATTCATCCTCAGCAAATGGCGAACTTTGCGAAGGATCCTCTGGATGAAAAAGGGAACATGCTAATAAAGCATAGCAAGCAGTGAATGAGACTTCCTCATTTTCTGCACGCACTTTCATTGTTTATGGTCATGCTTCCCTTCTTTTTTCGGCGTAGATATCAACAGTACATTACAGCTGCTGCGTGCATTACAGAAGCACTAGGTAAATCATGCCTACCTGTTATTGATGTCGCATTCTGCTCTAGAAGCATGTATACACACATTCGTAATGGATTGAGAGTAAGCTTCTTTTAATACATATGGCTGGTCATAGATAACTTGCAGCACACAAATGTGCATCTCGTACCTTTGGCTCAAAAGTCGATAGGTGCGATAATGTCAACCAGCGATTGTTCGCAGCCATTAAGGAGTTTTACGGTAAATATCGGTATGTTGGATCAGGCGATATGCTTATTCGCCCATGGGCAAAAATAAATAAATAAAATGGATCGACATACATGCATGTCGTTTCTGATCTTCTCCCTTTCATGTGAGTCGCTTGTTAAAATCCGACATGATAAATATGCATATGGCTTTTTTTTAAATTTGGAAAAAGATCAGCCATCTGATGATTTGGTCATCTCCTTCAAGTTAAGCATGTTGCCTTTCGAAAAATGACCATGTCATTTCATACGGTGAGTTAAAGGTTTGTAAGTACATATCGGCGATATAAACTTGGCAGAGAAAAACCAGATTTTGAATCTGATAACCTATTGTTTGTATCTCCTACTGTACATTAATGGTTCTTTTCAACCACATTGGAGCGTAATTTTGTATAGTAACAATCTACCGCATTCAAATTTTGATGCCCTCCGTTTTTGCTACCAGTACGATATGCATCCCATACAGTCAAAGAAAGCGATTGCCATTTAGCAGTGGAAGCTCCGGGTCCTGCGGGCTAAACCAGCAGTAACTTCTAAAACAATTGGATAAATGCATACTACAACAGAAACGCGTATCCGTGGATCCTATATTGTGCCAAAACGCATATTGACAACAGGTCGTATACTTAGTTATCTGTGTCTGTAGCAGCGGACCATTGCGCACGGACCACCAATCATTTTACTCCGCACTCTTGGTTCTCATGCTACAGTCCACTGCTTCCTTGGTTGTCGATGGCCTAATTTAGCTTAAGGCTTGTCTTTCTTTTTGGTTCTGTGGCACACAAAATAAAAATATCTCTAAACGGTTAATGTATTCAAAGATTCATATAAGCGGACACGTAAGGCACCTTTAGTCACTTCATTCTTCATAGCCGGGTATAATTTAATTGCACATGAGGGCGATATGAGACACGTATGAGGCCGAACTCACCTTATACTCTGAACGGTACTTAAATTCATCAGTACGCACGAGTTACTTTCTGGGTTACAAAAGCATGATGGCCAGCTAACAAGTACGCATCTCACAGAACGTTGCTCTGACCGCTAAATTTAGAAGAGTGACATGTAGAGTAGACGGTGTTCAGTACGTAAAAGAATGGCTATAACATTAAACAAATCAAATGGTAAGACTTTTTTCGGTTTTTCATAGCGTTTGGGTTGTTCAGAAAGTAATTGCATTGCTTCAATACTTCCCTAATGCACGGTCGCTTATCCGTATACTAATTGAGGCTGCACCACTAGAAATCTCAAAAGCAGCACTCGCGTCTACCATCATTCCAAGGCAATGACGGTAGAGTACATATATATATGGCATACATAAACTCAGATATAGTAATTAGATCAACCTTTAAATGCACATTGTTATTGTTACTACAAAATAGTATACATATGAAGCATGTGTTGCAACCGTAGATAAAAATACATTCATTTACATCTGTCATGGCTATCTATAGACGAGTAGTGAAATGATTGGCGAGCGGCGGCCATGTAGTACTGCAGTATTGATCGTCGCAATACCTGTGATCTGAAGGCGAATCCCAGGAATAAGCAGCTAGCTTTATCCGAGAACCCGGAATGCCGCACCAAATCAGTACAAGAGACACCATTGCATCTTGCACGATAACCAACTCTGCCGTCTAATTAGAGGACCTGTCACTGTGCAGCATCTAAGACCTGTAATCCAGAAACTATGGAACAAAACGAAACATGAGTTCAGTCTCCGAGTCGCAGTGTACGACTCCAGAGGGGCGAATTTAGTTTCTCACCTTGTCTTCTTTTAACCACCCCTTTTTTATTTCGGTACATGCGACCGTCGCACGACAAATCCAATTCATTCTTTCTAGGCGAAAGTAGTCGACGCCAAGCGGCATCAGCGTTTAGCGATCTGCCTTTACGCGGTATCCACATCAACATTAGTTCGGATCCGTTCCAACACCGGATACCACCCTACGTTCAACGAGCATGGCAAGAAAGTCGTGTTCGAGATTTCGTGTTCGGCATCCAGACACGTCTTCATCGTCGATATCAGAAAGCATCGCCGTTGGAATTACTTGCATTGTCGCTCATCATCTTTGCTGGCGGCCTTTTATTGTTAGTCCACGTTGGATTCTTTAGTGGCAAAAAGTATCAGGATTGGCATTACGATCATTACGGATGGCTCGACGAAGTGGACTTGTTGGATAGACTGTATCCCGACGAAGGACGGGGGCAGACCACGGCGGTGTTGCTGATTGACCCAGAGGACGAGTGGGAAGCGGCATTGATTGCCAGAGAGAGTCTGTCCTACCTTATTAATGATTTATGCGAGTACGATATGTTCGCCGGCATTATGCTCTGGAACAACAACCCTCGAGTTAACCTGACCATGGAGGTAACTGGAAAGCCTGCGGGAATAGGCTGGGGAGAAAGCGAGTCTCACGGGCGTTGCTCCAGATGCTGGAAAAGAACAGGTGCCCCGAAAGCAAGATTCGGCTATACAATACACATAGCAATATGTATTCCGCCGGCCGCTATCTAGGCTGCTCACTCGTTGACACGCCCTACTGCTATTTCCAGGACTATCCCGGCACGCGGCACCGCCGTAGCTTGTATGCGAACTTCCTGCGGTTTCCCAATCTGATCCACACCGAGACACCTGATGTCCGGGTGTACGCTCAAGCCAAGTGGCGATGGTGCTTCTTCAACGATGGTAAAGTATGCCCGGAATTTAGGAAGCGGGTGTGGGTTCTGATAAATGGGGTTACAATAGGTGTGAGTATGCACACGTGCCATGCTCACATAGGCTACGGCACCCTTATTTCCAAAGAGACGGCCGCAAAGTTCATCGAACTGATTGAATTGGATCCCATCGACGTCAAGTACAGCGACATGTACTTTATGACGTACAGCAACCAGGCGCCCTACCAGCTCGAAGGCACTGCGCTGGAGGAGGGCGCCACCATCGAAAGCGAGATCAATACCGACCTGGCGCCTGTCCAGAGACAGCATGTGGTGAGTCACCGGGATTGCGCATGGACGAGCAAAAGCGCGGCATTTTACCGACACACGTATAAATAGCATACAGGCATTGTCTCATTGTACAGCCACCTTGTTCATCGCACAGGCGTGTTTCCGACCGGAGAAACATATCCCAACTATTACGAACAGAACGCGCGGTATGGGTGGTTGTGTGGACCATGGGCATGGTGCAGCGACTGATAGAGGCAATGGATGTAGGGCACCGTGTGCAAGTGATCGATGCTTGTTCCTCACCAACGTCAATGTTTTCCCCGACCCACGCGTGTTTTCATACGAGCCAAGCATCGATCTAACACGCACAGAGCAGCTGCATGATTCGTATTCCGATGGCCGTGATCATTACTATTCGTATCCGTACGGGAACGCGGTGGACGGCAAGGATGGAAGCGCTTGGGAGTCCAACCGATGTAATGCAGAGTGACAGCAATGGGCGCCGTTTTTTTAGGGGCTAACCCGCTGTTTATTAATAGACATCAAGGCCGGTGACTACATTGGTTTGGATGTGCTCATGTCGACGCGGATACCTCTCAAATTCCGCTTCCTTGCTCGGCATCCGTATGCATATCGACGTACATTGAGCATCCAGACTTCATTTGACGGCATCAACTGGGTAAAAAGCGGCGTCTTTCTTTGTTTTGGGGGATAGGGACTCTGCTAACATGGGGCGCCTATTTAGATGCCGGTCAGTCCATCCACCGAGATCGAATGCAATGCGGCGGACGACGACGACACTGCTACCTCCACCCCCATGCTCGAGTGCCGGTTCACAGTCTTGGAAACGGGGTATCGGTTCATGCGAATGGAGAGCACGCAGGATTTGCATTTTGGCTACGAGGTGTATGACTTGTCGTTCAGCGCCAAGGTGAAACGGGACGCCAATGGCCGGCTGCTGGATTTCAGCGTAGACCATGACGGGGTTGCGTTTGTTGAAGACGACCGAAACCTATAATCGATATTAGAAAGCTAAAACACACGTAATTTATTAATAGTAAGTTCATAGAGAATACCCCATTCCAACCTTGCAACAGCCTTAGATACTCCCACACGCACGCACTCCTTTGTAACTATTTTCCTTTCAAGCATTCATTTTTGTTTTAATTTACCGAAAAGGCAGAGAAGCAAATCATTATATACAGCAATAAGGTGGAGGTGGATCGAATATATACGTGGATGATTGTTTGGGGAGGGGCGGCGGTAGATTCACTCAGACTTTTGTGACTGGACGCCTAGTTTTTCCAGCAGGGTTTTGCCGCGAGGAACAGGAAGCACATCGTGCGCTTCGTACTGTTCATCGGTGGGAAAGGGCAGCGTGGGCTCAAGCGACTCGGCTGTCCTACCCGATGGCGAGTTGTCACCTTTGTCCGACGTGCCATTGTCATCCCGGAGTTTCGAATCCTGCTTTCCGATGGACGGCGGGTCTTGGAGGTCATCACTGGGCAACGACGTTGTGAATAAAGCAGGAAACGATGCCGACTGTTGCTCAGAGTCATCCGAAGGGAACGTCGCCAGAGGTTCATCGAACGCGGGAGATGGTGCGGGTATACTGAACTGGGGCACCAATTCTTCTTTCTCCTTTGCACGCTCATCCGTTTCCTCATCTTGCTGTTGTTGTGCAGGTACTTTGGGCTTCTCCAATCGTTTCGGTCGCCGTAATTTTATAATGTGCGCTTTCTCGTCTTCATCATCATCGTCAAAGAACCCAGCGTATGGATCGTCGTCCGTTGCATCATCGTCTGTCAATTGAGACGACAGCACGCGTGACCCTTGGCTTGATAGCTCTTGTGATAAGTCCTCGTTTGGCAGTTCTTTTACTTTCTCCTGTAATGATTCTTTATTTTTATCGTGCTCGTTTGGACTTTCTTGCGATGCGGATGATAGTGCTTGCGTTGGTGCTTGTGTGCTTTTCTTGTCGTCGGCGTCAGATCGCGGTGCTTCATCGCTGTACACGGTCCATTGCTCCTGATGTTCCGGTGTTGATTTTAAACCAGTATTAAGCTTGGCATTGCTTGCACCTCCTATTTCTTGCAGGGGCTGTCGTGTCTTTTTGTTGGTCTTTTCTCCCAAACCGCGCTTTCGCTGTTGCTGCGTTTTCAATTGTTCAAAGGGTACCTCATTTTCGTGATTCGGTGATCGTTTTGTGTCTTGACGTTTTTCGCGCGAAAAGTAATTTGTAATGGGATTGACAGCGGTGTGCTGACGTTTTCGTCCACCAGCCATGGCACAGGTGCGAAAGAAGTACAAGGAAATAAGAGAGAGGGAGCCCAACTTTGGTTTTCTCCGCTAACACTTTTTGTACCACGGTTACCTACAGGCCAGCTCTTTTTCCTTTTGACAGTTTATTGCTTAGATCGCGTTTAGCGTTATACAAAGCTTGTAGACCGGCATCGATTGGCGACAAAAAATTGCTATAATTAATCTACTTGTGGAGAGGCAACGTCTTCCCTATCTATCGGGCGTGGACTGATACCATTTGCCATAGTTACTTTGCCATAGTAACATCATGTTGCTGCTTAACACTTGCTTTTGGTACGCGACCAGCACCAACCTGCAAAATGCGTAGCGACTACCATAGTGACCACTCCAGATTTAAATACCAGTTTTTTCTGCTGTGCAATCAAGTCTACCAACCTTGACAAATAAGGAACTACATGTACAGTAAAATACCCGATCAATACTTTAAATGAAGCGGACTAATACACATGGCAAGATGGGATAGGATAATGCATTTTTAGCTTAGAAGATTACAATAGCAATACACATAGTATTGGATGAATTCTAACAAACAAACGTTAGTACGTCGGATCCTGAAAGTAAAGTTAAAAGCTTGATTAGCGGCATCGTCAAGTTTCTTCTCGAACACAAAAACGAGTAGCACACATGGCAGTAAAGGCCGTCCCTTTTCATTCAAAAGAATACTGGCAATCGCGCTTCGACAATGAACACCATTTTGAATGGCTGTCGTCCTGGTCCTCACTGGAACAACATATTAAACCGTACCTTGATTCCGAGCCCATTCTTCATCTCGGTAACGTAGCAACCCTGAGTTTCTCGAACAGCTTTAACAAACACAGCAACAAGGATGCGGCAATTCCACACTAGCTTTTGATATGGCTGATCATGGGTACAATTACATCGTCAATGTCGATTATGCAGACAATGTTATCGAGCATATGAAAAGCATGACAGATTCAGAAAAGTATCCCAATGTTTTGTGGTATACGGCGGACTGTCTAAAGCCACTGTCGCCCCAGATCGACCACACATCATTTGCCGTGGTGATTGACAAAAGCTTGAGCGATACCATCGCATGCGGTGATACGGATGATTTGACGGAACAGCGAAAACTAGCACAGAATATCCTCGAGATCACTCGGCCACAGGGCGTATGGCTTTCTATATCATTTTCAAGCGAGCGCCAGCATTGTGCGTTGGAAGGCAAGTGGAAGTGGCATCGCGAGCGAGCCATACCCATAAAGGCGGATCAGTCGCATGATAAGCCCGGAGCTCCCGAGATTTACCATTATTTATATGTGATGCGCAAGGTTCCGTGTGAATAAAACAAAAGCTTATTATGTACATATTTTTATTCATGGAAAAAAAATGTGCTTGCGAGTGGTATGAACAACTTTAGAGAGTGCGAGTTTTAACCGAATGTTTGACTGATCCTGCCGCCCCGTTTGACCTTGCTCAGACGCCACTGGTTCGGCTTCTCGTATCGGTTGAACAGTGGCTCGATCTTCTCTTGTCGCTTGCGCTTCGAGATCTTGTTGGCGTCTGCAATGCGGAAGAACGTTGGCGCTGCCTCTGTAAGCCATTTGGGATCAATGGCTGTCACTTCACGCATATATTCCTTTGATGTGAACACGATTTCGTGATAAATAACCCTGCAATACGCTTCAGTATACAAGTCGTCTACGGATATATACACTGTCACATACCATTCTGGCCCTTTGTTGAATAGCGCACTCGATGGATGGATGTATACCGGCGTTCCTTCAAGCAGCGTCTTGTAACCTTCCTGCGGATCCTTCTTTGCTGCGTTTCTAAAGTATCCGGAAACAAGCGCCTTACATACTCGAGTGTAATTGCGACCGCACGATACAATATCGTGCCGGTACCTACGTTGATTTGTTAGCATATCCATACGGGCATATACACTTCCTCGAACCCATACCTGTCCATAATGCCGACAAGCTGCTTCCGTACATCCAAAGCACGCTTCATGCTTCGTGCTTGGATAAAGTTTTCAAAGCACCAAGGATTGGAATAGCTGTTTGCCTTCCAACCATTAAATACCGTGAGCAGAGTAAGATGATCGCCTTCAGGTTGATGGAACTTGGCCTTCTTTGCATCAGCTTGAGCCTGTTTCTCTTTGGGTCGATAGAACACATTCTGGGCAGTCAACATGGCGACGATGGTCAGAATTTCCTCGGAGCAACCCAGATCCACAGACTGAATCAACATCTTGGCCAATTGAGGTTCCAGCGGAAACTCGGCCATTTTGCGTCCCAGCCGTGTCAATAAACCTTCGTCGTCGAGAGCCTGGAGCGCATACAGCTGTTCCAGAGCTTGGATCATGTTGGCTTCGGGTGGAGGGTCCATGAAGTCAAAGTGGAGCAAATCATTGATACCCATGGCCTTGAGCATAAGCACGGTCATGCTCAAATTGAGTAACTGGATTTCAGGGATGGTGTTGGGCAACATCTCATTACGATACGCTGCTTCGGTGAAAAGACGATAGCATTTGCCAGGACCGGTACGGCCGGCACGACCGGCACGCTGACGAGCAGCGGCTTGCGAGATGGGGACCACAACCAACGAATCCATGCCCAGCTTGGCATCCCACTTGTTTTGTTTGACAAAGCCTGGATCAACCACGTAGTAGATACCGTCAATGGTAATCGATGTTTCGGCAATGTTGGTGGCAATAACAACCTTGCGACTTCCAGGAGGGGCTGGATCGAAAATTCGAGATTGCATTTCACTTGGCAAAGCACTGTACACCGGCAAAATGATCAATTCAGGTACGTCCGAGCCAAGTGCCTTCATACGCTCGTATAAAATCTCGCAGGAGGTGTCAATCTCCTCCTGACCCGTCAAGAAGAGCAGGATGTCTCCTGGTGGTTCCGACAAATGAATCTGCATTACTGTAATCAGTGCTGCGTCGAGGTAGTCAGATTCAGGGTCCTTGGTATAAAGAACTTCGACAGGGTAAGTACGGCCTGGAATCGTGAAAATGGGACAGTTGTTGAAGTACGTGGCGAACTTGTCCGCATCCAGAGTAGCCGAGGTGATAATGAGCTTGAGATCTGGGCGGATTTTGGCGGCACCTGGTAGTAGCAAAGTTATGTGAATAGACAAGCTCGAGAGTGTACGTGCAAACTTACGTTTGAGGAGACCGAAAAGCACATCCGTGGAGACAGTACGCTCGTGAGCCTCGTCAAGAATGACCACCGAATAGTTGGTCATTGCTGGGTCGATCAGACATTCACGAAGAAGCATACCGTCTGTCATGTATTTGATTCGGGTTTCTGGGCTTGTACAGTCCTCGAAACGGATGGTGTAGCCGACTTCTTGACCCACACGACAACCCACTTCTTCTGCCACACGTTTGGCCACAGACATGGCAGCAACACGACGTGGCTGAGTACATCCAATTCTACCTCTGTTGGCAAAGCCTTCTTCCGCGAGATACTGCGTCATCTGCGTGGTTTTACCGGATCCAGTATCTCCTACAACGACCAAGAATTGGTTCTAACCCACTGTGTCAGCAAAAATGCCATCCTCCTTGCCTGGGTCAACGTGGCCTTACCTCTGCAATGGCTTGAACAAGCGAATCTCGCAGTTTAAAGATAGGCAGCGACTCTCGCTGTTCTTGGATGGTCAAACTGGTGATTCTGCCGAAACTTGTGGCGTTGTTGAATGTGGCACGCTTCCATTCCGAGACTTCGTTCTTTTGGCTTGCAGCCATACCACGCATATCCTGGGCAAACTGTCTCTGGCCAGGCTCAGGCATCGGATCCTGCCAAGGCTTATTGACGTCCTTTGCAACTGCATCGATTTCTTCATTCTGCTGCTGATGTCGAAGTTCGCGTCGCTCCTTTGCCAAGGCAGCACCTGCCAATGCCGATCGATTGAGCGTGCCGTCCGGAATCTTCACAACCTTGACTGGACTCAACTGCAACGTCTTTTTGGTCTGTCCTCGCAAGAACGGCGGCTCTTCTTCTCGCACTTCCACATCGATTTCCTCTTCTGCCTCCATATCCGCTGCAAAATCCTGATCTTGCTGGTCGAGATCGGGATAGTCGGCCGGATTCACCACACCAGATGCAATAAGCTGTTTGATCTCCCAACGCTCCGGCGATGACATGCGTTTGATAGCGCGCGAAGGACCATCGTCGTTGAATCGCTTTCCAGGAGGAACTGCGCTACCAGGACGATCCGGGTTGCGTGTTGCCAAGGATTCCAGTTCCTCTTTGGACCTAACTCGCAAATGGGGTGACAAGTCTTCGCCTGTGCGTTGATCCACGTCCTTCATGGACAAACTGATCCGATTGCCGACGATTGACATTACTTTGACCTTGACAGGCTGATTGCGTGACACGATGTCGCTTGGGTGTCTGACCATTCCCTGTGCAAGCTGCTTGACATGGGCCATGCCCTCGACTCTTCCACGCACTCCTTCGAGTTGAATAAATGCACCAAAGTCGCGCGAGTTATTGGTCACTTTGCCATCGTAGATCTTGTAAAGTACTGGTGCTTCGTCGAGTTCGTGGCGTCGACGATCGGGACTATGACGACGGCGTCGCGTAGGACTGCGTGATCGTGAACGACCGCGTCGTCTCGGTGAACGGCTTCTATTTCGTTTGCTGGATGATTGTCGAGGTGCGCTACGTTCCAGTTCTGCCATCATGTCCTCGGCAACGTTCAGATCTTCCTGTCGCTTCTGATACCAATTAGGATCATCTGCCACTGCAAGACCTGGTAACTTTTCTGCTTTCTCGTCCGACGATTGCTCAGCGAGCTTCTTTTTGGGCTTCATGGTGTTGATGATTCGATCCAAGTTTTCGATAAAGGATGCCGAAAAGTCAGCATCTTTGAGCGATTCCTTGAATTTCGATACAGATCCATTGGCCTGCTCATGCAAATGTAGAATATATTCAGCTAAGCAGTTACGAAATAAGACGAATCAGCATAATCAATTGTTCTGTTCCAATTCCTCGTTAGCTCGCCTTACCTAACACCTTGTCACTGAGACCGGTATGGTTGTATAACTCGCTCACAACCTTGTTGACAAGCGAGAGCTTCTCAAGTTGCTCCAACTCATCCATTGTTGAAAAGAAAAGGTCGACAAGATTCTAGCTGACCGAATTTTCACTCACCTGCGACCGCAAGACACAAAACCCAGTTTCCATTTCCGGAAATAAGCTGTGGATCGACTGTAAAGCAACCGTACAATTGTGCTCTTCTCGTATTAGGGCACTGAGGTTCCTGTTTCATATAATATAACAGCCATTATCTTTGCAGTGAGCCTTGAAACTGCTCAATTCCCGCTTTACTAACTATTCAAAAGGCCCACATTCCTTGTCATGGTATAGAGTATCGTAAGCATCACGTAAAAGAAAGCGATGATATCTCTGAAAACGGGCTTTTATTTGCCTTGGACAGCCTATATGTTTGGACATAATAGTCTAAAACTCGAAGATCTGATTAGTGATTGGTTACTGTACTTAGTGCAACGCTTCGTAAAAGAGAACATCATGAACTTTCTCGCACCGAGGCTTAGGCGGATGGAACGCCAAAAACCGAGTAATAGCCATTACTTCTACAATGATGCCTTCTTGGATTGAATTTTAGAGAACGTCTTCGAATGTTTTGATATGATTGTGTCTAATTACAGCAGACACATCGATTTTTGAAGAGGGTACGCCTCATTTTGAGAGTGGAAACTCAACCTATGTCATGTTTTCAGTCAGTGCAAACCCCAACATGGGCCGTCCATTTCTATCTATAAGCTGTGTATACTTATATTAAAGCTTCATGAGAATATCATACGCTTTTTACTTACTTTCGTAGTAATCTGTCATTACGCACCATTCTATAAACATGAAGCTTTTTGGTGAGTGAAGGACAGTGTGCGTTTGGGGACATAGGACAGACATTTTTCAAAGATTCTTATCTATATGAAAATCCGTCAAAAACGGAGCTTTCCCCCAGTATTGATGTTCGCAGTATTTCAAGGTCGTGATCGTCACCAAGGACGCATATAACTTCTCCTGCGCTTTAAGTAGCAGCACACTTCGAAATCCTTCCCAAACCATATTAAAGGACAAAATTTTCGGAGATCCAAACAGCGTTTGTTTCGAAATCACTCGCTTTAAACATATAGAATCGTATTCTGTTGGCTCCGGATGACCCGTATAGTAGGTAAAATTTGAACGTAACGTTTAAAATGACAGAAAAGTGCAATAAGCATCAGGTACTCTGCGTGCATTTGACGGTTATGATGTAGAAGTGCGCACAATATGCATTACCGCACGGTACTGAACATACAACGGTGTATGGTGCCTGGTTTGACCGACATCTTGTCATACGTGTATATGGAGGTTTCTGGACCAGTAACCATGGATTGTCTCTATGAAACGCATCGATAAAGTATAACTAGGGATGTCAGCAACGCCGCCATAAACGTATCGTGGAGGCCGCTTAAAGAAGCATCGCACGTATAGTCGCTCGGGATGCTTAATCTGCAAAGGGAGAGCGTCAAGAAATGTGACAAGTGTGTAGAGAACGAGCAAAAACCACTGATTGCAGTAAAGGCAAACCGATCCAGCAGCGAGCATGTTCAGCTTGGGAGGGTGGCGATGAAGGTTGAACCGGAGGGAATTTCCATTTCGGGAAGGAGGGTATGTTGCACAGGTCGAGTTGCTGGGACAACAATGGGCAGTGGTATAAAAGGAGGCGAGCTCTCTCTTTCGGCACTTTGACTCTTTCAATGGCTTTCAGCGAAAACGACAGGTTGCTTCTTTCATTCTTTCTCTTTACCCGCTTCCCTCTCTTTGAAACCCCCCGGACCATCCACTGAGGGTAGATCTTAAGTGATCAGCGTGACCTGGACAGCTTGCAGGACCGTAAGCGCCACCAAATAATTTAATAAAACGGGCCAGGGCTATAGCAAGAGTACCCAGCGTACGTTCTCCTCTCTGACCGCCTGCCCTATGAACAAATCCCCTTTTTCCCCTCTCTTCAGCAAGTTTCCCGTACTAACCAATCTAGCTTGGGGCGCCCCCGATTGCCCCGGATGGTCCATGAAAGAAGCTTCCTGCGCGTATTGTCATGCAACAATCTTGTTGTCGTGGCGTGCTTTGAGCCAAAGATCAAACCTCTGGCATAACCCTCAATGCTGGTGTCGATTCCCACCGACCCTGCAATTGCAGTTGTCAGAAACATATCTCTTTTTGTCATTCACAATCGTGAATGTACTTTAATAAAACGAAATGCTTTTTCTTCCAATCTGCTGCTTGAAGTGCATTGCAATGTGTTGAATCTACCTCATTACCGCGTTGACATGCCTCTTGAATACGTACAGTGCTCGTGAAATGGTCTGCACGTACTGGGACATGCTTTCATGTGCACTTAACTGTCAACCACCTACTCAAGCAATACATGTTCATCTGTCCGCAACATACATCATTCACTGATGTTGACATTTATTCATCTTATGTACAGTAATGGCTAAGCTTCCATGAAACTTTATGTGCGACTCGCCATGGTGCATCCTTCATCTCCATCTTCGCTGCAGTCAGCGTCACCCCTAGCGTACTCCATCATCAATCGTTACCTTGTCGCGCCGATGAAAGACTAGCTTCGTTAACCAACTATCTTTGTTGTGATGTACATTCACGATAACGGATTGACATGGGTAAGGCAAACTTGTTTGTTCTCCTTAGAAAAACACATGAAAACGACATCAGTCTTGCCTGGGAAAAAATGCATTTTTTTAATTAGAGGATAGACATTCTTTTTCAGAAAAAAGTTAGATTCGACAAAAATAGACCGATTTAGACATCTTTTCGACCAGTCTTCTCGTCAACTTCACCTTTTTTTTCGCTAAAACAGCGAAGCAAATAATGTTCTGGACAGCGATCCACCAGACACGTTGTTGTATAAGGAAAGTGTTTGTGTAAAGAAATTATGTGTGAAACAGGGTTCACTATGAGGTTGAAATAATGATGAGTTAACCAAATACGGATGTAAGCTCCTGACTAGATATGATCAAGATCCTTGAGGTCAAGTTAACCGCATCATTTCGTTTGATACAACAAGGGTATCCATATGCTTCTGTGAATAAGCTGACTGTACATAAAACGGGCTGTGTCAGAGGTGCAATGTGAGACAAGTTGGAAGTATAACTAGTAAAAGATCCGAGTGCGAAAGAAGATAATCGAAAGGGCAGATTCATCAGATATTTAGTATGATCAGACCTAGGAAAACGCGAAGATAAGGAGAAAACGGAGGAGAAAAAAGCGGGTTGGGGTAGGGTGCCCACTTTAGTCATTATTACCACCAGCACGAAAAGGACACGACTACTGCAACACTGAAGGCGGATAATCCTGATCACCTCCAGAACACCCACGACTCTTGGTGTAACCGCCACAATACAAAGCTCTTACGCTCTTGCCGCGACAAAGCTCGGAATCGATCCGATCGTGTGGTTATTTATGTCACGTACCAAGCGCTTGCGATGCATTGGATATTGGTTAGACTGGTTAATTGACAGAAAACATCACGATGCCAACAGTGTCAACACAAACGTGGTATGAGTCCCCATCATTTTAAACACTGCATTCAAGCGCACCGCAAACTCTGCCTGCCGCTGACTGTCGATGATCCTATATCACACGTTGTCAACCGCTCACCAAAGTCACCAGCTCGCTCCAAATCAAGGCGTGACGATTGGAAGATCGTCTGGCCAAGACTCTGTGCTCTACTTGAAAAGTTTGACCAACGTTGTACTCCACACCGAATCCACAGAACAAGACCTCCGGACCAACATGGCAAAGCACTCATTGAATGGATGGAGTCACAAGCTCCGGTGTCACTGCAATCCACTTCGCACTTTGTTTTCACTCCCCCTACATAACCCTTAGTAATTGTAACGGAAATGTACCGCTTCCTTCCGACTTTACTTTGTATCCTCTATTAACAAGTTCTCTATTGCCTATTCAGTTTTTCTTCAACTTTGTATCTTTTCTTCTGTTTCCTTCCTTTTCCTGCTGCCTGGTATGCTTTTCATTTCTAATCTTTTAAACGGAGCAGTCGAGAGCGTAAAGCTGAGATCAGCGTGTGTTCACTAAAAACGTCATTCAAGAAAACCCTACTTAAATCTGTTGTCATTACGGTAATTAACAGGGCCACACGATACATGGTTACCTCCTTTTTCTAGGTGACATAACGGACTGACCCAGTCAGAGTTTCGTATAGAAGTTGACCTACTCGGTTTATTTAGAACAGAAAAGGCTGGAGGGAATTTCTGTTTAAAAAGAACCAAGTACGCCTGGTTCCCACTTCTCTCGCGTACCTTTATGGCGCTACTTAAGGTAATCGGAGCTGATTTGAGCCGCTCAGGAACTGATAGTCTACGAACAGCGCTCAACGTACTAGGGTAAGGTATATACATACACACTGCAAATAATTTCGATGGTTAAAAGTGGTTACAGTGGTGAAACATAAGCTTTTTAACCACTTGTACTACCATTTTTAGTAACTCAAGTGGTTAAAAAGCTTATGATTAACCACTTTGAAAAATTATTCACCAAAATTCACCAAAAATTATTTGCAGTGACATACACACTACTTGAAATATTAACCAGAGAGTCAAAGATATCATACACATCATATGCGATCGATACTCGCAAACGATTGCTAACCGGAACTTTTCACTGAAGCGTTCAAGCATCCTGAAAAATGCTGCTGACTAGGACTTGATGTACGAAGGCTTCGATGCTACTACAGATCGGTAATACGTCTACATAATAATTTATGGACTACTGTACGTACCCATGATCTCTTCACAGCCCCACATGCATGTTTTACAGATATATTAGCCGAACACGATCATGATGCCAAAGTGATACTTATAAAACATGAGGCTAATACTTGGTGCATATCAGTGGTGAATTTCTTTCGTAAGCACTATGGATTATTTCCGGGAACCCCTGAGGATTATGTAGCGAAAATGCGGGAAACAATAAATGCCCGTTACAATTCCCACAATGAATGGGTAATAAAAGCCGTTCTGGTCGGTCGGCTGCTCGTGTTGGTTCTGCGCGGTACTATCACTTGGGACAAGCTTTGCTCGCTCCTTACTAATCCCGTTCCAAACTAGCCTTACCCGCATGGAATACCACGAAGTCGCTTGATCACGAGCTTCTCGAGATATATAAATCTCTAGTTAAACCAAGAGTCCACTGACATTGCTGTAATCTCGTCACAGAGGTCGAGTAATTGCAAGAATAAAATATATTCGCTTGAGACTCACCTCAGAAGCAACTACGGAAAATGTCATCTAGTTATCTATATTTTCTAAATATTTAACTCTCGTTACAGAATCATGAATAGGACAAGTAATCCACACCGGTCAATCTTGAACTAAATCGATTAACTTCCCCATAGTTCAGAGTACAAAGATAGCCTTTAGTTTTCGAGTCTTATTGTCGTCGAGCTTTTTTTCTATTTTGAAGTTTCAAAGTAATATAATATGTCGTGTAACCGAGGAGAACTAAAGTCCCTCCCTACGACATTTACTTTAGATTCAAAAAATCTGAATAATTCATTTCTTACCCGTGCATTCGTTACGCACATACATCAAAAATGATACTGTACATGTAGTTTCTCCGCGAGAAATCAATATTTGTCACGGTATAAACCTTTTTGTGTACCTATGGTATACAATGTGAATGCACGCCAAACTGTGTGATTGGTGTAGCATTTTTACTCCGTTCCGCTGCGATGCACGGCTCTCCTATTTCTGTGGTGGCAAAAATTGTCGTTCACTTGATTCTTTTCGTGTTTTCCTTCCTTTCGGCAAACACATACATTATATATTTTACACCATGAACAAATCAAGAGCAAGTCAGCCGATTATACGCGTCGAATCTATCACAAGTTCAACTTCATCCATTCATGTAACGGACGATGCTTTTCGAAGACGAATTCAGTTCGTTATGGTGTTCTTCAGTATACAGACATCACTTTTTCTAGCTGCGATGGAAAAGTAATGTCTCCAATATGCATCCCGACGAAGAGTCTAATGGATTCAGTATATAACACAGCACCGTGATTGCGACATCAATACCTACGATTGCTACTGAATTTCAAGCTATGTCCATTGCTTCTTGGGCTATCAACAGGTACAATTATATATACATCATGATGCTCCTGCATGCATTAATGCACTCTATACAACTTTTTCACATGTGCAGTTACGCGCTGACATTTAATGCATTTCGTAAGCTTTAAATGAAAACGGAAAATCGACGAATTGAGAACTTATGCAAATCACATTTAGAACCATTGTTTTCTAAATTTTCTGATATCTTTGGTCGCAAAGTAATTATTATATGTGGCCTGGGAGTATTTATGCTGGGTTCTCTGTTATGTGGTCTGGCGAAGGTACATATGACGATCAGCCTCGGCGTTTATGACCCTATAACTAAACGATGACGGCTGTAATATAGACGATAGTCATGCTTATTGTTTGTCGCGGTATCCAAGGCATTGGTGCAGCAAGCGTAAGCGCAGATTTACAGCAGCGTTTGGCTCTAACTAACATTAGATTTTAGATTTTTTCCATGGTAACTTTTATAATCATTGAGCTTCTGTACCAATCGAAAAGTGTTCAATTAAGATAGGTTTAATATAGGTTTTCATTATCATTTCTGATATAGTACCTCTAGAAAAACGAGGTTCTTATCAGGGGTAAGACACTGTCAATTCAGCCGTCGATACACAGATTACAAAACACCTTATGCATGGTAATTTAGTTTTATAACAGCGGTATTCGCAGTTGCCAGCGTAGTGGGGCCCTTGATGGGTGTATGTACGCAATATAAATGCTTGCTAACCACTACTAATTGTGATCTCATTGATGTATAGGGGGCCTTCACAGATCACATAAGCTGGCGATGGATTTTCTATATCAAGTAAGATTTTTATATGAGAGAAAAAGAGAATAATGCCAATTATTGTAACAGTTTGCCTATCGGCGGTGTAGCAATTGTGCTCTTATTCTTCTTCTTGCATCTGCCGATGGAAAAACAGAATTTCAAAGAAAGGTTGATGCGTATTGATTATATGGGCAACTTTCTGGTTTTGGCATCTGCGGTATTATTCCTTCTGGCTATGAATTTCGGTGGCCAAACATTTCCATGGGAATCAGCGGCTGTCATCGTAAGTATCTACAATAGTATGTAGGATGATGCTGATTGCAATATAAATGATTACAAACATAGGTGCCATTCGTACTTGCCGGTGTTCTTGTTATAACTCTGGTTATTGTGGAAATCAAATTTGCAAAGGAGCCATTGATGCCACCACGTCTTTTCAAGAAGCAGTCAGTAGTTGCCATCCTGCTTCTCAATCTTTTTTTTGGAATCGGTTTCTATGCAGTGATATTCTTTCTACCACTTTACTTTCAAGCTGTACGTGGTGACTCAGCTATGTGGTCAGGCATTCGTTTGATCCCTATGCAAATGGGAATCAGTTCATCAGCACTAATCAGTGGACTGTTCATCTCTAAATTTGTAACATATCGGTTTCTGTAAGCTGTGAATCAACCCAATTCTTATAGATGCTAACTACACCTAAAACTCTATTTTAGGAATACAATTGGTATGAGTGTCTGTACACTTGCAATTGGTCTCTTCATTTTATTCTCTGTAAACACGAGTTGGTCCAGTGAGTCTACAGGGCAAGTGTTGTTTGCATATACTAACATTTGATAGTGATTTATGGCATTACTGTTGTTGGAGGTCTAGGTGTGTTGATATACAAACTATGGATGATACAAAACAACGTTATTGAATGGCTATTTATTATGTGTAGGTATGGGATTAATCTTTACTGCATCTGTCATTGCGCTTCAATCTGCTGTTGAAGGACGTGATATTGGTACGGAAACTCATAAAAAAACTATCTGCTCGAGTTATCTCACATGAAATTGCAGCGGTTGCTCTGGGATTACAGAACTTCGTGCGTACTCTTGGCGGTGCATTAGGTGTTGCTATTGCATCAACACTTTTAAATTCATCGTTGAAAGCGGACCTGCCAAATGTGATTCCTATGAAATATGCGGAGCAGGTCCTAGATTCACCAGGGTACATTCGCAACGGCTTGCCATCCGAGTATGTAGATGCAGCGATCAGTACTTACGCCAATTCAATGCGGTCCGTGTGGATTATTATCGTCATTATAACAGGAATTGGTAAGATTAAGCAGAATACGTTGACTGAAAAATTCATGTTGGTAATGTTTTTAGGGGTTCTATGTTCGCTTTTCATAAAGAATTATCCACTACGCAGACCCGGTCCTGGAGCGAACAAAGCAAATCAGACAGATCAGCAGCAAATTTCAGAAGAAGTATATCAAGGCGAAGCCTCATGTGGAAGCAGTTCCTCTAAACCGGGTGGGATTAAAGTTGTAATAGTGGTAGAAGATGCACACGTTGGCCCTAGCAAACAGCCATAGACCTGCAATCGACTTTTCAAACACTTTAATTAAATGTGAAGGTTTTTTTTTGACAACCCAATTTTACACTGTATGAAACAGTAAGACAGCGTGTGTGAATCAAAATGATCAAACGTACTGCAAAAGCACAAGTTATCTGTTCCGCAGTCGATCAGGTTTTATCATGTAGCATTTTTCCTTTCACTCGTAATCACAATGATTGATGTGCCTGTTGGAGCTACGAACAAGCAGTTATACAATGTGATCACAAGAACATCATTGCACATTCAGCAGCATTTCTTTTTACCTACCGCAGCAATGTTCCGCAGCAATGCTACACAACAATCCGCAGTAAAGGTCCCTATCGGACATCAGCCAAATGATGAACGCTTGGCCGTAAAGCTTGAATACTAAATAAACAACATGTTACATATGCGTGATATACATATGGCGTTATTAATGCACACGCTACTAGCGAAATGTATAGGTTAAATGTTATAACTGTGATAAATATTTGTCGTTACAAAAGCATTCGAAAATAGTTGGATCGGGTTGTACGAATCACCATGGATGGTGCAATTCTTGCTTATACATATATAGGAGGATATCCTAGGTTTCTCTTCTTCCAAAAATACAAAGCTTCTTTCACTATTGCCTATGCCTTTAATTCCTGTATTCTCAGACAGCAATACTACCGAAAATACAAGAGCACGTTGAATATCTTACCAGAAGTTGGTTTCTTCAAATTCTGCTTATACATTACCCTGCGCAGGTTATTTACTCCTACTTTTCTACCATAGGGTCATCTGTCCTGCGGCGAACGAATTGGCCTTTGCTTTGCTTATATATAGCACCAAGTTTTCTCTTTTCCCACCCTCTTCGGCTTTCTTCGATATCACCTCAGTTATTTTCGTCGATGGAGACTTTACCAATGGATTGTCGTGATAATTCTGAACGCACAAAAGAAGCCAGTATCGATGAAAGAAGGCTTGCACGCAAAAAGCAGATTGGTTTGTTTTTGACATTTTTTAGCCTTCAAATGGCATTATTTGTAGCTGCACTTGATGAGTCCGTAACTATTTTTTTCCTTTGCTGAAAAAAGTACTAATCTATTCATTTTGAATCGAAAAGCACGATCCTTGCCACATCGCTTCCGAAAATTGGATCTGAATTTGAAGCCATGACTATTTCTTCTTGGGTTGTCAACAGGTATGGAGTGTATCACAAATACACATATGTATAAACTCACAGCTTCAATAGTTACATCCTTACATTTGATGCATTTCGTAAACTTTAAAAAATTGTACATGTCTGGGGAATATTCCTAACTTTATATGAACACAGAACCACTCCTGTCGAAATTTTCTGATATTTTTGGACGCAAGACGATCATCATGTTTGGCCTTGGTGTATTTCTTTTAGGGTCGATCATTTGTGGCGTATCCAAAGTATTAGATGATTAGAACGACATACTGCGTTTAACCACTTTTCCACTGACTGTCAAAATTAGAGTATGATTATGCTTATTATCGGCCGTGCTGTACAAGGGATTGGTTCAGCAGGCGCAAGTATACTATGTAAAATGTACTTTTTACTCGGCTAACTTGGTATTCGCATTACTAGATTGCTTCAATGGTATGACTTTATTATCACAAATGACACGTCCAAGAACCTCATTTAGGCGCTTATATATAATGTGCTGCCGTGCAGGTTTACGTCATTATCGCTGATTTGGTACCATTGAAGCAGCGGGGCATTTATGAAGGGTAGGATAGACTCTGCATTATCCGAATAGGCGTCATCTACGATATGAAAAGGCTGACACATAGCTATTATAGAGTTATTACTCTCGTGTTCGCTATGGCCAACACAACTGGGCCATTGATCGGTGTAAATTTTCCAAATAATAGATTGCTTTATAACTAATTTTTTTGAGACATAGGGAAGCTTTACAGATAAACTAACCTGGCGATGGAACTTTTATATCAAGTAAGATCTTTCAGTATGAAAATCCCTCAAGTATAACGTAGTACCCGTTATCCAATAGTCTACCAATTGGTGTTGTTGCCGCTGCTATTTTATATTTCTTTCTTCACTTACCTACGGAAAAGCAAACATTTAAAGACAAGTTAAAGCGTATAGACTACGCAGGTAGCTTTTTGGTTTTAGGAGCTGGGATTTTGTTCCTTTTGGCGATGAACTTTGGTGGTCAGACATTTCCATGGAATTCCGCCGTTGTTATTGTACGTGTAGCATACATTGCATACACACGACTTCAAAAGATATGTTAAGCACGTTGCCAACAGTTTCGTATTAGGTACTTTTCATTCTTTCTGGTATCCTTATTGCGCTCTTGGCTGTTGTTGAGGTGAAGTTTGCAAAGGAACCATTGATACCGCCACGGCTCCTCAAAAATGTATCGCTGGTTATTATCCTTCTTGTGAACCTATTTTTTGGAATCACTTTCTATGCCACAATATTTTATCTGCCAGTTTACTTTCAAGCTGTGCGAGGTGACTCAGCCATGTGGTCCGGAATCCGCTTGATCCCAATGCAGGTAGTAGTTAGCAGCTTTTCGGCTCTCTCCGGAGTTTTTATATCCAAGCTAGGTATTTACCGACCTCTGTAAGTTGAAGTCTATTAAAATGTGATGGTTCTAAAAGCTAAATTTGTATACCGTAGAGTACCTGCTTCTATGGCTCTGCTTACGCTTGCTGTTGGTCTTTTTAGCATATTCTCCGCTGAAACAAGTTGGCCGAGTAAGTCGATAGCCGATGGTTCCGATACTTTTAATATTACTTACACGTATATAAAAAGTGATTTATGGTATTACAGTTATCGGTGGCACTGGTAAGTAACAGATTTTAAGCAGTGGGACGGTTCAGTAATATGCACGTAAAATACAGGCATGGGTCTATTCTTTACTTCGGGTATTATTGCAGTTCAAGCTGCCGTCGAAACGCGCGACATTGGTAAGTGGCAGACAAAGTATCGAAATGATCTTGGTTTCGCAGCTAATAAGAATCATAATAGCGGTTACCTTGGGCCTTATGAGCTTTGTGCGTGTCCTGGGTGGTGCACTGGGTATTGCTATCGCTTCTGCCGTTCTCAACTCGATACTCAAAAAAAATCTCGTCGCGGTGATTCCAATGGAATACGCTGAGCGCGTACTTCAGTCACCGGAATATATACATCATGGATTGCCAGCGGAATACTTTGATCCAACGATTGTTACGTACGTTCATTCAGTACAATTGATGTGGCACATTATAGTTATTATGACTGCTCTAGGTGAGTGAATATGTAGGAAAAAAGTTTCTTTAAGAAAAATGTAACTAAAAAATGAACTAGCGTTCTTAAATTCACTTTTTGTAAAGAAGCATTCATTAAGTGATCCTGAACAAAGTGTCACAAAGAGAGATGGTCAGCAGCAGGACGTTGTAGATGAGCAAGATCGATCTGAAAGCACAGCAAGAAGTTTGCAATTCAATACGTACGACAGAGCAGATCGCTCTAAAAGTGTATGATATACCGATGCACTCTTAAAATTAGTTAGCTTAATTTAGGAAGCTTTTCTAGAATACACAATAATGAAGTTGAGCGACTTATGGCACGTAATGCGTCGCTTTTAGAAAATTTTAGTATATAAAACAACAAAGTACGTAGTATACCTACAAGTACACAGTACCTATGAAGCTATGCTGAAAATGAATGCTACCCAAGGATTCATCGATAGCCAGATGTTAAAAAGCACTGTACCCATCTCCCATCTGCGGCACCCGTGATCAATCTAAAGCACTAGCTCGCTGTCATTAGCAGCTGGGGTAACCTGATAAGGAAATTATTCTTTTTTTACATGTTGAGTTTTATACCTAATAGAGAGCAAAATACACAACTATCCATGTGTTATTTCTGAAAAAAAAATAAACGGCCAAAACTAACTATGTGAAATGCAATCATTGCCATTTCAATCACTCGGTACTACATAAAAAAGACACGGGCTTGCAAAGATAGAGAAGCACGGTATACATAGGTGATGACGTGCAAGCATTTGAGTACGTACAGTCATTTTTTCTCGAGTGATATCCCTTCATGCCGCGTTACTTTTCCTACGTGATATTAAATTCTATGTTAGCTATGCATAGAAGACTTACTGCATGATACGCATCATCACTTGCTACTCTGACAACCTTTTCCTTTGGATTCTGTTAATATAAGTTTGAAGCATGGACAAAGTGTTGGTATCCTCCATTATTGTACTATGGAACAGATACTAAGTGAAAAGACAGTAGCAAATAATTTCATCTTGTGTGCATGCATTGCAATATAAAAGCGAGTAAAACAGTATCTAGAGCAACGAACTGAAGCATTTCTAAATCAAGAAAATAGCCGATAATCACCGTTGATTTGACTCCATAGTTGGGTATCCTATATACTTTCATGTGAATACAGCTCATTACGAACGGAGTTACTAGGATTAGATAATATGTGTGCCTTATAAAAAAAAGTATATAAACCAGCCTAGCCATTAAAGTCTTTATAGCATTCATAAGTTTAGGAGCCCCGTGGTCCACTTTACAAGATCAACATTAGGGAAGTGCCTAATGCATTTGATGATAAAGTCACGATTCGTTGTGATAACTCCCTTCCGTTGTCACTTAATCAAATCCAGACCGGCAATCAATGACGTTATTTTATCAAAAGCTGTCAAAGGCTATTTTTAGTTGCGTCGCTAAAGATAAAAGCAAATAAACAAGAGAGTCGGTTTTTCTCCAACGTTTCAGAATAGATGAGTATCTGGGCAACAATAGAACCTGATGACCCTGATGCACTAATAAGAAAATAGAATAAGGTTGTCTATCCAATACGGGAACGACAAGTTCCAGAAAAACATGTCGATGAGCCATCATTTAAGTGTCCGAAATCCTACTAAAGCCTCAGCGATCTTCCTTCCCCTTTGAAACCAATATACCCCTCTCTCTTCACTCTACACGATGAAGCTACTTGTCATCTTGTTGCTAGGGTGGGCATTTGCTGCATTCCATAGCGTGGATGCCATAGTGAAGCGGTTACCTGATCGACGGTATTATGCTCTTCATGTTCCTCACGCCGACCCACAAGCAGCAGAGCACGTTGCCCGATCACTCGGTGCACGGTATGAAGGCAAAGTCGGCGAACTCGATTCGTACTACCTGATGAGCGTCCACAATGACGAATTGCATAAACGATCCACGACGGATGAAGATCCAATAGTCGCAGAGTTCCATGAACGTAAGCGATGGAGCAAACGAGACGGAATCTGGGATCGGGTCAACCGGATCGACGTCCAGGTGCCCCGACAACGCACAAAGCGTGCCATTATCCCTAGAGAACCGCCCTTCACGGAAATAACCAAGGGCCAAGCAATTATGGAGGACGCTCAGCGTGAACTGGCCATCAAGGATCCAGGCTTTCCAAAGCAATGGCACTTGGTAATGAGAGGTTATCTCCTATGGTAAGATAAGTATACTGATAAATATATATAGGTGAACCAGGAGGAGGATGAGTTTGGAAACGACATCAATGTTACCGAAGTGTGGAAGCAAGGTAAACTGATTGGGCTAAAGCGAAATCCATGGTGATGTATGCTAAGCAGTATACAGGCATTACGGGCAACGGCACGATTGTGGTTATATTGGATGATGGGTTGGACTACGAAAGCAAGGATCTTGCAGAGAACTTTGTAAGCGATTTAATTTAATAGGAAAGGAAAGGATTAGATAATAATGCATAAAAATAGTATGCAGCCGGCTCGTACGACTTCAACGACCATGTTGAGTTGCCTACACCCAAACTGTTCGATGACACCCACGGAACGCGCTGTGCTGGTCAAATCGCTGCGCAGAAGAACGATGTATGCGGCATCGGCATTGCATACAACGCACGGGTGGCAGGTGTACGCATCCTTTCCGGTGAAATCACAGACGTGGATGAAGCTGCTGCCCTGAACTACAAGTACCAAGAAAACGACATCTTTTCATGTTCATGGGGACCCCCTGACAATGGCGAAACCATGGAAGCGCCTGAGGGTATCTTGGCAGATGCATTTATCAACGGCATTGAAAAGGGACGTGATGGCAAGGGTTCGATCTACGTGTTTGCCACAGGCAACGGTGCTGTATCAGGCGACAACTGCAATTTTGATGGCTACACCAACAGTATCTACACAATTACAGTGGGCGCAATCGACCATACCAACTCTCATCCACCTTATTCGGAAAGTTGCTCAGCCCAAATGGTCGTAACTTACTCAAGTGGCGGTGGCCAATATATCTACACGACCAATGTCGGCAAGGAAGTATGTTCTGATCGACACGGTGGCACGTCCGCCGCGGCCCCAACTGCTGCTGGCGTGTTTGCATTGGTACTGTCCGTTCGGCCTGAGTTGACGTGGCGCGATTTGCAGCACCTGTGTGTACAAACGGCGGTCCCAATCAAGACAGACGACGATGACTGGAAGAAGCTTCCATCCGGCAGAATGTATAACCACAAATTCGGATATGGCAAGTTGGATGCCTACGCCATTGTCGAAGCTGCCAAGACGTTCAAGTTGGTCAACAAGCAGACGCGTATCGAGCTACCGGTCAATGTCCAGAAAAAGATCCCTGACTCGTCGGACAACAAGAAAAAGAAGGAAGCATTGCGAAGCACGGTCCAAGTAACGAAGGAAATGGTCAAGGCAGCAGGTCTGCTTCGATTGGAACATATTACAGCAACGGTCAATATTGAGCATCAACGGCGTGGCGATGTGGTTATCACGCTGTCAAGTCCGAACAAGGTTGAGTCGGAGCTGGCAACAATGCGACCTGCGGACGCAAGCTCTGATGGCATTCGCAACTGGAAGTTTATGACAGTCAAGCACTGGTAATTTTTCTACCTTGGCACCGTACGGATGGACGCTAATGATTGATAAACGGGTAATAGGGAGGAGGATCCAGTGGGTGATTGGACGTTGCTTGTATACGACGTGAGTCATCCTGACGCGAGAGGCAGCTTTCTCAATTGGACGTTGACGTTATTTGGCGAGATGGATCCTAACTTCAAGGGCGAGCCTAACCAGACACCGCTAAGTGCACACAACGGAACAGCGGCTGAGCCCATCGAAAATCACACCGAGACACTTGGCAGCTCTGTGGCCCCTGCCACCCCCACAACGAGCGAGCATGTGCCTGCGCGCCCCACCCGATTGAAACCCAGCACATCCGACGCAACATCTTCGAGCACGAGTACAGAAGCATCGGAAACTCAGAGCGACAATTCGGTATCGCCAGCAGCCCAAGCCAGCAGCGATGATTCTGAGCAGGATGGTGAAAGTGGAGGAAGTACGGTTGTGTATGCGTTCGTGGGCAGCGGGGCCATCATCGCCTTGGCAGCCGGCATGTATGTCCACAAGAGAAAGGGCTGGCGATCGCCTGTGCTTGCTTCAACGGAGAATGCGCCTGAGGGTGGTCGGCCCACGGGTTACGAGTTCCAGGTGCTGCGTCATTCCGAAGAGCAGGAGGACGAGGACGAACGGCCGCTGCTGACTGAAGAAGAGTCGAGGAGGAACAATAGCTCATCATAGACCATCTCTTTTTTGGACGTTCCTAATGATTATTATGTAAATAAAACCTACTACACACTGGCAGCGGCGAAGGTATAATTTTGTGTGGGGATATATATGAAGGGCAGTGGCTATTCCCGAGAACGGAACCGAGAGATACTTTCGATATGAACCTTAATACCGGATATACGTTTGAACGGGCCACCGTAGATGAACTGTGCTTAAAACGAGCATCTCGTCTCTTTTTCTGGCTTGTACTACCCAGCCCCTCTTTCTCTTTTTCCTTTCATAACAAAGCATGCTCCGTAGCAGCCGCATCCCCAAGGCAGCATGTCTGCGTGCGCTCGGCCGTCGATGGTACGGTGCACCCGCCGCTGTGCAAGCTCTGGATCCCCGTCGAGACAAAACTGTCCATCTTACGCACTCCCGCGGTGTCAATGTGATCCACGATCCTCTCCTTTCCAAAGGTTTGGCTTTCTTTGCATCCCAGTCGAGTAATAGCTAACCGACTGAAAAATGCGTCCAGGCACTGCCTTCAGTATCAGTGAACGTGAACGGCTATCTATCCGTGGCCTTGTTCCACCTCGCCAGCAAGAAATGGACAAGCAATTATTGCGAGTGAAGCGCAATCTCGACGCTTGCGAATCACCGTTGTCGAAATTCGTTTTCTTATCTGCATTGCAAGATCGCAATGAGACGCTGTTCTACAAGTTGCTGATTCAACATCTCGAGGAGCTGTCAGGCATTATTTACACTCCTACGGGTATGTACAGTAAATGTTTTACCCGTGGTTGCCCGATTTAACCAGTCATTTACCATAGTCGGCTTGGCCAGTCAAAAGTCGCACAGTATTTATCGTCGATCCAGGGGCATGTACTTTTCGTCCCAAGACAGAGGTGCCATGTCTGCCATGGTGTACAACTGGCCCCATGATGAAGTCGATGTCATTGTTGTCACGGACGGGTCGCGTGTGCTTGGCCTGGTACGTAACCGGAGTAATTTGCGCTGCAGCAGACTACTTATGACTTTTTCTGTAGGGCGATCTCGGCGCGAATGGTAAAAAGAGTAACTCTCGTGTACTATAGCTCATTTACTGATCTGACAATTCATCGCCGCGCTCACGGTATAACAGGCATGCAGGTAAGCCTGAAGCGCACCTTGGTTATTAATAAAGTTATTGACAACATCCCTTTTTTAGATTCCCATCGGAAAGTTGAGCTTGGTAAATTATTAACCCCGTCAAAAAATAGCCATATTTTGCTTACTCAATCCCGTTATAGTATGTCGCTGCAGGTGGCATCCGACCTCGTGCTGTGCTTCCCGTTGTCTTGGACGTCGGCACCAACAATGAGACTCTACTGAACGACCCGCTCTATCTGGGCATGGATCATCCCCGTCTGGAGGGTGACGAATACTACTCTTTTGTCGATGAATGGGTCACAGCCGTAACTTCTCGATGGCCCAATGCGCTTATTCAGTTTGAAGACTTCAAATACCCTCATGCTTACAATCTTCTGAACAAATGTAAAGTCAATCCAAGCTTGATATCTCTATCATTTACTAAACAATCAACCAGATCGCGAGCAAGTAACATGCTTCAACGATGATATCCAATCCACGTCAGCTATTACGCTGGCAGGCATCCTGGCGTCTCTCAAGGCCCGAGGTCGCCAGCAAGAGGACCTGAGTGAAGAGCGCATTGTGTGCGTTGGCGCCGGGTCTGCCGGTGTTGGTGTTTGCGAAGGCATCATCGATTGTCTGGTAGCCCAAGGTCGCGTCAAATCTCGTGAAGAAGCCTATCAGCGCATCTGGATGATCGATCACCGAGGTCTCCTTGGCAACCCTGAAATGGTGGACGACAAACAAATTTCGGCGCGCAGCGAAGGACTTGATGAACGTCAATCCTGCTATGTCAAGCATGATTTACCCGACTGTCTTCCTTTGGAAGACGTTGTTGAGCGGGTCAAACCCAGCGTTATTCTGGGCCTGACGGGAATCCGCGGGGTCTTTACCGAAAAAGCGATCCGTACCATGGCCAAATATCACGAACGTCCCGTTGTGTTTCCGCTGAGCAACCCCGACAGCCATGCAGAATGTTCTGCAGAGCAAGCTTTCAAGTGGACAGAGAATCGGGCTATTTTCGCATCGGGCAGTCCATTCCAGGATGTCGACCTAGGCAACGGCAAATTGGGACGCACGAACCAATGCAATAACTCGTACAGCTTCCCCGGTTTGGGTTTGGGCGTGACGGTCTCGCGTGCTTCGCGTGTGACACCCAATATGTTCTTGGAAACCGCTCGCGTGATTTCTGATCTGGCCACACCAAGTCAACTCAAGGAAGGCATCTTGTTCCCCGGCGTCCAGGATTTAAGAAGCGTCGCGTTGGCTGTGGGTACCCGGGTCTGTGAAGTGGCTTATGACGAAGGTGTTGCGACGGCCAAGTTGAAAGAAGGCGAGTTGCTGGCAGAAGTGGTCAAGAGCTCAATGTTCTCGCCCGAATACGTTCCTTTGGTACACCAGCCCTATTAGACTACATAGACTCATCATCACAAACACACACACACACGAAAAAGTGCTACTTTATTATTTCTTAACGACGATAATATGAAACTTACCCGCTTTGCATGCATTATCTCTATATCCTTATTCCGTTAGTTCCTCCGCTATATTTGGTGCACACTTTCGCACGGCACTATAAAAAGTTCTGTATTTTTTTGGGGACCAAGTAGTTCTTTCAAGATGAAAATAATATGTTGGGTAACGCGGGGCTCCTCTAAACAGGCGAGCCCCATTCTTTGGATGTGTTATAAAGAGTAAACAGCATGACGCCAATGCCAAATACAACCAGGATCTGATCCATCACCCGCTGGAATCCCGTTGTTTTCTCCAAACAGAGATGGAACAGCGGCGGAAAAATCAAACTCAACGGACCTAATGCAACATGCCTTAGCAATAATCCACGCAAAGCACATCCACACCACTTACAGCAACAGATGGAACCAATCAAGCTGATAAACTTGTCCAAGTCATTCGCACCAGCCCAGGCGATAATGCCGCATATGACCACGATTGCGAACCGAAGACAGTTCTTTTGCCACTTTATCCGGATGTTGTGTTTGCCCGTCCGCTCTCCAAACAATGCATGCTCAACAATACGCACAGTGGGGAACAGGGCCAATGGATTAGTCATGTGCACCGCAAGTGCATATCCCAGCTGCACTGCACTTCCCAGTGGTCCATCAGGCAAGTTCAACAGAGCAACGGTCTTGACGTCAGTGCCAAATGCAATGTAACCCAGTGACCCGACTGCACACAGTGCTGTAGCCACAAGAACCATGACCAACGTCAGTACCATCGGAAACTTTTCCGGCTTCTCCATGGCGTCACGGATGGGAATGATTAATCCTGTCATTTTTGTTGCAGTGTCAGCTGCATAGTTCCCAGCCCTTGGTAATCAACTTGCCTATTCCTTCAAACGAGTACACTGCCGTGCCAATGAATACCGGATAAGCGCTTGGATTGAACCACCATTCGACATTTGGCCCGGGAGACGCCGTGCCGCCTGAAAAGATTTCGTACATGTCACACGCCAAAAGGATCAAGAGACCGCTGACGATCAACACGTCAGCAAAGAGTGCTGCCGGAGACAGCTTGGCTATATTCCGTATGAGCACCATCGGCATCAGCAAAATGCATATCAGGACCAAGATGCGGGTACTTGACAACTCGATCGCATGATGGGACAGAGAGCGTACTGCCTGGATCACGTTCTCAACGATAAAGATCGTTCCACCACATGTAAAGCCCAACTACGTGCGTATCCTCGAATTAGCATATGGTGTGTGTATGTGTGTGAGTGATGTGTGTGAGAGAGAGAGAGAGAAAAGAGAAAGAGATGCTTATACTACTGTGCATACCTGCGAGATCGCGATCGAGAAGAGTACCACGCGACGCATCCATGGGCCGTACAGTGCTCCACCGATATCACCATAACTTCCTGGGTAATATTGCTTGCAATCCAACAGCAGCAGGAAACAGTAGAGCGAGACGACGCCCATAAAATAGAGTGTGGCTATGGAAAAGCCTAGGCCTCCGTTTGAGAAGGCCTTGGGCAAGAATAGGATTCCGCTGCTGATGAAGGCCTTGAACAACAAAAATGCAGTCTTCATGACGCTTGCTTTGTGGCTACGTTTTGCATCCTCGGGATCGACCTGACGCCGACTACGCTTCTGCTGGTGCTGGTAACGCCATGGCTGGCGTCGCCTTAAAATTTGTTGCTGGAGCAGGGGCTGCTCTTCGCTGTCGGACGAATACTCGTCATCTTCTGAATCGGACAGGTTCTCGCCCGCGAACCTGTCAAGGACGGATGTGATGGCAAGGAAGTCTAAGAAATGGCGGGTGGGTACCCCTCGCAGTGAATGGATGGTGCTTGACTTGAGCGAGTCTGATTGGAAGAGGGCAGAGTAGGTGGTATCAATGGTGGAAGTGGATAACGGGCGGAACAGGGGGGTAGCTGCATCGCTGCTTGAACCGCCATCCTCGTCGTTCAAATTACGCTGCTGCTGCATATGGAACCGGCGAAAACCGCCCGGCTTGTCCAGGTTTTCCAGAATAGGATCACCGTCCTCGTCGTCGCTGTGCACGATTTTACCGGCTTTTAGCCGGAGATCATTGGAGGACTTGGACCGTTGCATGGAGCTGGCCAGTAACGCATTGGCATGGGAATATATATCATGCGTGATCGCTGCGCCAGGCAAGTGGTACGGAATAGGGATCTCTTCGGTAGGTCGTCCGGAATCACTGAGATCCGGCAATGGCGCCTCGGGTGAATCAGTGACCAGATGCTGGTGCACAATGTTGGCAATGGTTTCGTCTGGGATCGGATCGGTGTGCGATGACGGTCGCTGCATGGCGGAGCATACTAGTTTTGGAGAAGAAAGAAAGAAAGAAAGAAAAGAACTCTGACAAGGTAGAAAATTTAAAATGGGGGATGACCCAAATCAGGGCGCCCACCCAGCATTGCTGATGTGCATCATGTTTATATTTGCCTTGTTGCCTTGCATGTTGCATCGTGCAAAAAAGCATGTAACAGAGACAGTGCGCGTTTCTATGGTCACCATTTCATTTTCTTCGTTGCAACATCAGTCATCTTGTGTCTCTCTCTTGCATGGTTGCCACCTTCTGCGCAATGACGTCGAGAGCCACAAGCATGGGGTCTTTAGTGCCAGCCTGCAGGGAGACCACATCTCGGACAGTAAACTTTAACTGCACTGATGGTTTCTTTGTTTGGGATAAAGTCGGCCCGATCTCATCTATGGCGTGCGTTACATATCTGGACAATCGCAATGGTTACTCGCGGTGTAACAATCAGTTTGTAACAAACTGTCAAAGTACTGGCTCATTCATGGTTAGTACGTTATCCATAGGCACCCTCTTTTTTTTAAGAGTAAAGATTAGTTTCGGCACCGTATCGCTTGACATACAGATAATCAGTTATCAATGACAATCCTGCACATATCGTCAGATTGCAACTTTATTTTTTCAGCATAAGTCCTCCGAGATTGCATGCTTGGCGAAAAATGCAAACAAATGCAAGGAAAAGTCTAAGTCTTCTCATTGTATGAGATTCGGCGGTCAAGTCGAGTACTATGTGGAAAAAGCAGTAGACTTGATTTGACGGATGATCCGGTTATTTACAACCTCCCATATATTATATGGAAACTAGTATCGTTTGCATGAATATTTGATCACGTTCTTGTCACCAGCGTATTGCATTTGTCGGACAAGGTACTTTGTTTCATGGAGAATGTTTTCATCGAATCAAAAGAACCCGTGGAAAAGCTTAAATTTTCGTGCTGTAAAGATACACAGTTTTAATCAAATCGGTGATACGCAAAAATACAACTAACATTTCCGCCTGGCATGTACGCCTTAATCGTATTTCTGAAAAATGATACAACGATATATATATCTCTCAATTTGTAACTAATGATCTAAAGTGGGTCTGGAATGTGCGTGCCAATTTGTCAAACGAAACCATACGCACGCAAATACTTCGGCTCCGTGACACAGATTATCCATGGCTTGCATATGCAGCGGTATCCGCGCAACGTACTTTTGCATCGACGACGCGCAAATCTCGTTGGAAGATATCACAGTGTTGGAGTAACTAGATTCTTAAACTTAACGATCGCTAGAATGAGCTTCCGTAAAAGTAGAGATCACAGGGCTACTTATAGCGTTCCGGAAAAGATGACACTGAAGCAGACCATTACCTTGCTTATACGTATGCAGTCAAGGCTAAATATTGGAAGACCGTGCTTCGAAGCGAGATGAGACAATTAAAACCTCGACTGACAACAATTATGAGTCAGGGCAGCAACGGATTACCGCAAGATGTCCTCGCCAGCTCGACAGAACAGATACAAGGTCATGCCGATGTGATAGCATTGTTCATGATATCACTACATGCGCTTATCAGACAGTTGGAGTTTGCTCGGGTTGTTGTTTCATGAAACTGTTTGTAAATAGTGTTTAGTCCCTACTGGCAACACAAACTTTCTTTTCAAACCTGCATTTGGTGCTTATGGGGGCAAACAAAGCGTGAGATAGTCAAAGGCCATCGTTTTGACCGGGACGACACTTTATCCGAGAAACGAAATGGAAAAATAGGCGAAAATTATCATCTCGTCACACCTTCCGATTTGATGCCTCGTAACATCCCTTGCCGAAGTTTGTAGTTCTGCGAAAAAGAAGAAAGTGTAATCTCATTGTTAACATTTGAATCGGTATAGCCTGCAAAAGACGTCGAAGAAAATGCGTCTGGGACGGTGACTCGACCGTGTGTGTTCGTTGCGCGAGAATAAGTCTGGACTGCGTTCCTGCATTACAAGATTTCAGCAGCGATGAGGATGACCCACCGCATGATCTCATTCCCACAGCGTTACAGCATTGGCATTGCCAAGTTGAATTGCTGGAGAACGAGTTACGCCGCGTGGAACGCGATCTTGATTACTACCGTGATATACAACGACAGCAACAAAGCATGGAATGGAAACTGAGCATAGAGGACGGACTTTTGAAACTCCATACAGCAATTACGAGCTACGAAGAACTCATCATGTTCAGCCAAGCGTCGCTTCGGTATCTTTCGCCGTTCAAGGGACTCGTCAAGGTCTCACCGTTTCAATTCGAAAGCACGGCCGCTGATACCATCGTGTATACGTTCACCCGAATGTTTTCCCGAGCCGTGAACCAACATCCGTGCAAAAGCCAAGCACTGCCGCCAAGACCGATGCCCGTTGGCAACCCAGAAATGCGGGCCATCATGGATAACCTTGTTCAAATGCATTTCCAATATAGCAATCCCAAATTACCGCTACTCCATGCACCGACCTATTTCAAACACTATCATAGCCTTGCCGATCCTCTCTCGTGCCCAGTGACGCTTGCCATTTGCGTCAGCACCATCTGCAACACACATTCCATCATCAACTGTTCCACCACTGAGCAACGAGAGCTTGGCGACTACTTTTACACAAAGTGCAAGGCCATTCTCCTCGACATGTTTGACGACCCAACGCGCAAATTGGAGACGATATTCACCATCAACCAGCTCCTTCACTTTGTTATGCTCGTGCTATTGCAACCATCCGAGACGCGTCGCTTAGTCACCATCTCGTACCTTCTCTGCAAAGACTTGGAATCTGTATTTGCAAGTGGCTACGAGTCGCCAGTGCTATCGATCCTGTTTCAGCGGAACTTTCTGTACACCGAAAGTTTCATCAATCTTCTCGATGTCGTCATCGATAAGAACCCGTTGCCAACGCCCTCGCCGCCGCTTTTGTTTGTCGAGCCGATACCCGATGAAGATGAAACAACCCGCTTGCACATCGACCTGTACAATCACCTGCTGCGGCTTTCCAATCATCCGTACGTCACGGGCGTGGCAGTATGTTAAAGCAAGGCAATGGGTGGCCGTTTGCATGTTTAATCAGACCGTTTGTTTCTGTAGTCGTTTGTCGTGTGTCCGGTCAACAATGTCAGTCTGGAAGCCATAATACAAGGCGATACGGCCATTAGAGAGTGGTGGGACAGTCTCCCTGCAGACTTGCGAATATGTGATGATCTCTACGGAGAGGAAGCTTACACTGGACTGAAACAAAAGAACTCGATGATTTCAGCTGTGTTGTTTGCGTTTGCACACTCCAACATCATCCGAATCCACACTTGTTTGATAGTCCCCAAGCTATCGTCGGGCGAAGTGTCCCAAATCGAGAACAAGGATATCCTGCGGATATTAAGTGAAAGAGCGGTAACAAAAGTGCTTCGCTCATGCGAGCTGCTGCTCAATACTCTCATCGAAATGATTCTACTTCCGAGCGAAGCACTGGCACCATGTAACGTTTATCGCATTTGCACCCATGGCTTTACTGATGTATTACTGCTTTACTAGTGATCTTCGAATACATTTCGCGATCGATGCATGCACTAATCAGTGTCTCGGCATCTCCAAACGCTGAAATTCCATTATCTTTGCAGCATACATTCTTTCGTTGCGTGCAGTTGATTCATTCGAGAATACCTTCAGACAGCAAAATCCCCCCTTCGCTGTCGCCACTCAAGATGTATACGGACGCCAAAAGGCTGGGTGATTTCGAGATTTATCATAGCTATCCGATGCCTTGCATTGCTCTTTTTCAAGATTTGTTCAGCAATTCGTGTGCTCACTTGGAGTCACACCTTGCCATTAGCAGTCAAGCAGAATCTAGATCTCCTTATCGGAATAGCTTTATGAACGCAATTTTATGTGGAGATCTTGGAGTATAAATTGTAAATAGAGCACAGACTTGCTGCTCATCGTACTAAAAAATGAAAATGTTTACCCCATCATATAGCCTTGCTGTCTCGATTGAAAAACTGTTGACATATCGGCTGCTGCTGAAGATTTTTCCTGGCGCCGTTATGTAATGCGGTGCATTATCCATGTAGCCTACTGTGTAGCCATCAGGTTACCATCAGCCGATCGTAGCAAGACGGCTCCTGCCCAATACGTACATCACCTCATGATCGTCGCCTGTGCCTAAGAAATACTAGGCATTGACAAGAATTCCTTGGGTTGGCATGGGTACCTTTTATCATATGCACACATTGCGAACTAGCTATACAAAAAATATAAACGCCACTGTACAGGATAGCATTAAAAGGCAACTTCACATCATCTTACGTACCCTTCAGTACACTGTCGAACTAGCTTTTACACATACTTTCATCTGTATCTATGCAGAACAGTATCACCTTAGGAGTCCAAGTTGATATTTTATGGCAATTCGGCATTACATAAGATTCATAAAACTACATTATACAAGTAACAGAAGCATAACAAGCACGTTTGCTTAATACCGCTTTTTAAAGTTCACCTTGAGATCCACAGGATGAAGAACGCTCAAATTCGTTTGCGTTATCACTCTTTCCTGATGAGGAGAATCCATAGGCAATTCCCACTCAAACTTGCGGACTACGCAACACTGTATTAAGCATCGGGAGTACGTGCAAAAAAAGAAGAAAATATTTCTTCTGCACTTACGTAACATTGGTAAAAATAATCTTTGCTCTGCGAGAGTGAGGTTCATTCCAAGACATTGTCGAGAACCACTACTGAATGGAATCCAAGCGACACCGTCTCTGTTATTGATATTTTCTCGTCCGGGCGCAAATCGCTCAGGATCAAATGTATCTGGGTTCTCCCAGACTTTTGGATTGTGATGCACCTCGTAAATACTGATCGTTGTTACGGTGCCCTTGGGAATAAAGACACCTCCGAGTTCGGTGTCTTTGGTGGATGTTTTTGGCGTAAGCGAATCAGAGGGGCCGTTCATGCGAAGTGTCTTTTGTAAAAGCGCGTATTAGGTACGGATGGTATGCCTTTTTTTTTAGCAAATGGGCTGCTACCTCTTTGATGACCATATTGAGATATATCATTTCTTTTGTTTGCTGCAGCGTTGGTATGATGTCTTGAGGTTCGTTTCCTAGCACACGGATGGCTTCCTCTCTGGCCTTTTGTTGAATTTCCTGTTGACAGTTACGTCAGTACAACCTCCAATGTCGTATTTTACACATAATCAAGACGAACAGGATGTTTTGCCATATAGTAAATAGCAAAAGAGAGTGCCGCTGCCGTCGTATCATGCCCTGCAAAGAAGAAGTTGCAAACGTTGCTCTAATACATGATATCAGTACCATGGCACCAAAAATAAAAAGAGGCTGTTTCACCTTCATTTCCTCGTCTGTCATTGCCGTAAGGCCGTCGTTCTCGGGTTGTTCCAACATAAGCGTCAACAAATCCTTGTCATTGTCAGGTACATCCTGCTCCGCTTTCTGTTGAATAAGCGTTCGCTTTCGATCAATGACTTTCTGGATCATGTCCAAGAATATAGTGACTTCCTGATGGACTTTTTTCCGTTGGGGAAACCAATCCAAGAATTTTCTTTCAAAAATTGGAAATATGACAAAGAACGGAATTTCGGTAGCTGCAAGAATGGTATGGTATCGACGAACCCAAGTATTATTCTTGTCCTCAATTGCGCCAAAGTCGAAACCTGGATTGCATGGATTATGTCATATGTTTTTTTTTTTAAAAAAAAAAACTATGGTGTAATTGTCTTACCAAAGGATGCTTGTCCGAGCGCATCCATTGCCCATCGTTCCATCAAGTCATAAACCTCCAACTGAGCTCCATTGTCAGAAACGTCCATGACTCGAAATAGTTTTTCTGTAAGTTGTCCAAACAACTGCAGCGGCATTGCCCGATGAAAAGCCGGATTCGCGACCTATTTTAAATTATTAGTGCTCTAACCATGAGTAACGGACATGTCTCTACCTTGCGTTGATTCTTCCATTGGTCTCCAGTAGAGAATAGAATATTTGGACCTATGATGAACCGTCCAAGAACAGTGCCCGCGAAATGTTCTGCCAGAGGAGTTCTATCAAATGAACCTAAACAAAAGTTACTTTGTGAGCGTCGCTTCGAATGAATCTAAAATTCTACCTTGATCGAACAAAAATTGTCTGGCGACTACAGGGTTGGTAATGACAACTTGCCAATTAAAGTGATCGAACCGCTGCAGAGAACAAACATGTTAACAATGGCTGCGCCACATTTACGCGTGCCTTACCGCGTAAAGGCCACTCGTCGTTTGATGGGCCAGTGGATAGGCTATTTCCTTGGCAATTTGATCAACCGGTTTCTTTTGAAGGGTTGCTGCCATATGGCGAAAGAAACCACTGTAAGGAATATGGCGTAACTGCTTGGGTGGTTTGTTGATTTTGTTGTACAGATAGTAAAGTGTGGCAACTAATATAGCTGCTGTGGTAACTGACAATCTTTTGTTGTCCATCCGATTTCTCGGGGCAATATAATCCTTGATCCGATAAATAAGAGTTTCAATCATAGTAATAATATGGAAAAAGGGACGAAAGAAAAAGATGCAAAAAGATGTGATATGCAATATGTGTCTGGATTTCCCATGATCGGCTTAGCTCACTACCATATATGTCAGGGTCATGCGAATGAATTAGAACGGGCCCCTGCATCTTATTGTAAAAGCCGACGATCAGGAGCTTGTCTTTGGTCGATATCGGGATACATGTGATTTAGCCGATTTGGCGTGGATCCATCTATGAAGGACTTACTGCTCCAATCGCTGCCTTTGCATGCTAGAATGGCAACTTTATATGTGCAGTAACTGCTCACTTATATGCACCATGGTTCAAAATGGTCGTAGATATGGATGGCAATGCATGAAAGTTCATGACTTACTATATGAATGGATATCCATGAAAAGCTTCACGAGAAGTCACGATTCGCATAGATTCATGAATTCCCACATCGTTTTATGGCATTAGTAGTCATGTGATTTCATGAAGACTCGTTATAATTTAAGGATATTATGTAGCCCCAGTATATAGTATGCATATTCGATATCCCGTATCCTTTTACATATTCCTGCAACTTTATTTCGTTTCTTCCCACTAAGTACTTCATCCATCATCTGTTTGTTTACTTGTCCTTTCAATTCGTATGCCTTGTAGTTAAGCGGCGAATCGGATTCGAGCGACGTGAATCAGCGGTACTCCGAACATTCTGTCCATTGCGTTGCTTGATTATCCTGATACACTTATTGTAGGTATCTTGAAGAAACATTGAAGTAACTTTTTACCTTCTTTTTTGCCAGGGGAGTGACATTTTGCGGACTACTTATGAGAGTAGTTAGTAATCAGCGCGCAACACATACTGATTGAGTTACTTACCGTTGATTTGAAGAATCCGAGTCGTTCTCTGCATAACTAATAAGTGTATACATTAGTCTTCCCCTGTTCGCAATACAGTAGCAATCCCAACTCGAACGCTCTACGTACCTAGACGGTTCTTCACCATTGCTTCGAGGTATTAAATACAGCAATTAACCACATCCAATCATCCTCAATTCACTTAAAGACCGGCCGAAAAAGATGTATACAAAATATTGGGTGCAAGAAGTGCTCGTTAATAGAGCTTCCTCGTGATGTCATTTTTCTACGTTAAGACTGCGATTTTCGTGTTCCTGACGCGCGTCGCTTTCGTTTGACTTACATTTCGTTGCATACAATGGTATCACCTCAATTAAAACCGCACTCAAGCGCGCATTACAAAAAATGAATGGACTTCATTTACTATTGCTCATCGATAACAAAAGTGAGCACAGAAGACTCGGAAACATCAATATCGACGGCTCCCCGCGCAAGGTATTACAGGGCCTCTTTGACATTGAAGACACGACGGCGGGAATAATCATTACCGTTTCTAATGTCATGAATTTGCCAGATGAAAGTAAGAAGCTAGGTCTCCTGAGGAAGGTACTCTTGGATGAGTATGTCAATGAAATTCAAAATGTCATGGTAGAATGACCCAAGACCGGTCAGCCAGCCACAACAAAGCGTATCCACATGCACCTCGAGGACCAGATATCTGATGTGCCATCTCTCTCGGTTATAAAAGCTTGCTGACCTTGATTATGGAATGGGAAAAAAAAGCAAAACATTCTTCATGACAGCGAAGCCATCGTCAAGTACAGGAACACATATCTGGAAAGACGCTTGAGCAATCTGAACCGTAATGAGCTGCCTATCCGACAGGAAGCATTTCTTGATGAGTCGTACTGTCACTTAGACTGTCACACCAGATGGGCGTATTATGACCCAGTCACTGTCGTCAACCAAACTGGGCATAAGCCGATGTTGGTGATGTTTGGTGCCTTTGCAGTTTATAAGGAGAACAGCAGTCTCAGGGCTGAGCTAGTTGAAGAAAATGCAATCATCTGGCCAGTCAAAGGCAAAGCCCAGTGTCCAAGACGAAGAGAATGTCGGTATGAAGTGCACATCGACTCTACCGCCTGTTTGCTGCAGCGCATTCGAATGACCTCTGACCTTTGTGGAGAAAGGCGGTCACTCAATGCAAATATCGTTACGATGAGCACCAGCTGTCCATTCTGTGGCGGTTGTTCAAGAAGATGATGGTTCTCTTGAAACCGAAAATTAATGCAAGGTTGGTACCCAATTTCCGAAAAATTTCTTAAAAGAAATAACTGACAAATTGTTTTATTAGCCATCAAGCATGCATAACAGGACAAGTGCTTTTAAAGCCAAACGATATAATCATCTAATCGTCTGGCTATCAAATGCTGCTTGTTCATGTAAAATGGTTGCGATTCCATGGAGATGTAAGCGATCAAACTTTGTATACATTTTTCCGGCCGGACGTTATATTTATTTGCGCCTGTCATAGCTGTGGTATGTCGTCCATTCTGGATCTGGTGATCGTGTGGACGCCAGCCAGAAAAGCGCTCTTGAACCCATGTATAACTGGGATGTAGTGGTCTCAAAGTACGAGCGCTTGTACCGATGCGAAACTCGCGAGATATCAAGTTTGCTAAGCAAACATGGTACGTCATTGAAAAGGTATCTTTCTCTTATATCAATACGGCCGTGTAATGTGTAACGAGAATCATGTAGTTGGTGGCGAAGAGTCACAATTTGGAAAAGGCGACAAAGTACCTTGCGTGGTATCGCTTAACGAGAAAAGACTTTCGAATGACGAGACCGGACAATCAGATAATGTTTTATTGAGGAAAACTACTCTCTATTTATAATGATGGTGAGTCGAGGCGGAGAAGATGAATACTTTTATCTAACAGCCCAAAGATCCATGTTATCGCAGAGTCTCTAATGACCTTGCCGTCTAATATCAATGAGGCCGAAGGTCGTACAGAGCCTTATTTAACGGAGTTGCCCTGCATGATCGGTAAAGCCGGACCAAGGCTGCACACGCAAGCAAATAAGGCGATTGATAACTGTACGGTTGTTGATGTCGCAATAACAACGGATACAAAACAAGGATCAAGGAAAATCATGTAGCCATGGATGATGTTGTGCGTCGGGAATACGACACCTTGGTAAAGTGTGTGCACAGTCCGCGTACGGATCTACACAACGGAAAGAGCTCAAGCTTGCGGAGCTGATGTAACTTATGATCACTCTGATCATCAGTTGAGTAGTAACTTTTTCTTTAGGATCGAGATATACGAAATACATGAGTCAAATATCTTGAGCGACGGTCCATCGGTTACCGCCACAGAGGACGACTATCTCGCAAAAGTATGGAGTCCAATTCTAGATGCATTGTTCAATATCGATGGCATCATCAGAACCAAATTGTAAGCGCTTCTGTTGCATAGTTATGAGTCGCCCAGTTAATCGATTTTCTAGAGGTGATTCGGTCAACATGTATTCAAGCTTGAGGAAGCAGGACATGTACAAGGAACATGCTGCAGGGAGAGCCATTACCGGGTTCAAAATCGATTTCAGGACGCTCTGGGATCACGGTCAAGAATACAATGTCGGCGCAGGTGAGCTTACCAACATTCGGATTTCCTGTCGCAGCAAAATAACCATGGGCGAAAAGAAAATTCTGCGTGAAGCAAAAGACACATTGGACGAGATGATTGAACTGGATCCGAAGCGCGCAAGCAACGTATCTATGTAGTTCATTCAACTCAGTGGTATGTTCTCTTTCTCCCTACCAGTGCCGACACTGACCGCTCTATAGGACCCCAGGCTTTCATTGGATCGCTACATATGCATCAGAATGGATTCTACGTCGCGTTGCCTCGCTTCTCACTGCAGCTGCCCAAGTTAGGGTTCCAAATACGGGCGGACACGCCCGTGAACGGCCCGTTTTGGCCCGGCATTTTCGGGCATCGGGTCAGGGAAGCGGTGTGAAGGTGGGTGCCCGAATGCAAAACATATGTATTTTCTCTATGAAACAACTATCTAAATGAGACCATTGTCATATATGTAACCTGATTCTTTCAAAACTGTGTATTGCAAATAAAGAAAAATCAACTAAATATTCATTTTTAGTATGGAAAAATTTGTCAAAGTATTGGGCAGTTTCTACAACAATCCTATTCATGATAATGAAGGATGCTACGTCAATATAGCATTATTCCAACCACCCGCAACGCTAGTCCGCGAATGTGTTGGCACTTGGATAAGGATCGGCGTTAGTGTGAAAGGGCTATGTGTTCAAGCAAAGATAATTTCCAGCTGGCATTGTGTAAGCAGAAGTAAAACGCGAAGGTAAAGTGAGTCAATACAATGGTAGCCTTATTAAACGAAAAAAAAAGGATAACAATAGTGGTTGAAAAGCGCCTCCACCAGACAGACATTTGATTACTGAAAAAAGCAACCTTTGGTATATTTAATGCGGTGCTTCGCGGAAAGCCATCACATAAAGAAGAAAGCGCAACCATCAGCTTCTTTCATCTTAAGAAGTGCGCTTGACGGAGTGTCCCTATTTGAAAACCAAAAAGAGTGGCTATGTATGTACTATTACAGTATGTACGTAGCCACCCTTTTATTGATTGGGACGCACAATGTCGAAATGGAATGGAGTGCCGGTCAAGCAACGGTGAGTCATGTGGTAAAATTGAGCTGTATGGAAAACATATGTGGCCCAGCAGTACTGTATGTGGCGATAAAAAAAACTTATTCTGAAGCATTATACATAGGTGACCTGCTTTTTGATATTCTCGAACATTGAGCCTGAATTCCATTTAAAGGATATCGAGAGAAAAAGCAGAAGGCATTCCTGCGCCAATTGCGATGTCGAATTGCTGGTTTGTCTCAGGGTGTCGCTTTGGCTTTTTGTACTTCTCGGTCTCTCCTTGTTGCTTGCTGCACTCCGCCTCTGAAAAATTACAAATAAACGAGATATTAGCCTCGTATTAGAAAAAAGACCTGCTATTCCAAAAAAGTGTAAGATGGCGGTTTCTTGATCTAATATAATAAAGACCACTTTTGCACGAACATTATATAGGATAATACGCGGCAAACCCCCATTCACTTCTTCATTAGTCATTGTTGCATTAATATAGTTCACGTTGTGAATTTCGTCGGGAGGGTCACTTTAATTCGGGTTCGTGCAATTTCGGGTTCAGGCAAAAGACATGGCCCGCTTCGTTGAGCCCGTTTAGAGCCCTAGTTTATACTCGACCCATAGCTTATTTTTGGTGATGGCAAGCCATTCCCTGCCTGGTTGCTGGTGCCGGAGAAGCGAGCCCACAATACTGGCCAGCAACGTTGTAGGTGTTAATTCATGTGCTCGGTGAACAAATTTGAACTGCAGAATAGTTGCCGGAGGGACATATCAGGTAGGGTGGCAAGGGGTAGAGGGACAATAGTTGTAGTGGTTGCAGTAACGTCGATCACATTTAATGCTAACCGTATACAGTGTCTCTGAGTGCGTTCCAGCTGTGTTTTCAAGGCTGCTGTGAGTTTGACAATGGCAAGTTCATAATCCATCACTGGTCGGATAAATGTGTGATACAAACGGAGCATCAATGCTGTGAAGCATGCGCATGGCGTTAGTGGTCTTGGCTGTGTTATGTTGTATGAGGCGGCTAGTGTCAATTCCTTTGTCGCTGAAGAGTATACCTAGGTATTCAACCCATGTTACCTTCGCCAGAGATTCACCATATAAGGTATATCGAGTAGGGCCGCTGTCAATGACTTGACATTTCGCTGGATGCCAACGATAGCCAAGATCCTAAGAGTGCTATTCGGCCATGGTCAGTGGAGTGTGTACACTCTCTGGAGAGCCAAGGTTGGCAACATGATCTGCCTACAGTAAAGAATTGATCCCAACTGAGATAGTGATCTGGCGTGCGGCGCAAGCATTGTAATTGTCGATTTGCTTTACGAATTGTGCGGATGACTTGGTGTGCACATGCAATGGAACAGCTTCAATGAAGACATTTTGCAGTGGGCAGTCTTGCCAAAAGAATCCTTGGTAGGGAATCGATGAAAGTCGCATATAGGATTGGACTAATAATGGATCCTTGCGGTGATCCGTATGGTATTCTTCAAACGGACTGGGACTTTATTAAGGGCGAGACCAAATTAAAGATCACTTATTGATGAACAACTACTCTTGATATTTGCACTGTTGAAGCGGTCGGGATAAACGCTTCCTTATTCGTTCTAATGGAGGCACCAATCGTACTCTATCTATTGGTCCAGTTTCGAACACATACGTTGGGAATTACTTTGGTCCGATCTAGGACATCCAATGACCACTTTAATTTATCCGAACAATAGATAAGTGATTAGGCAGTACGTTGGTCACCATCGCCGGAAAGGAAGGCATTCTCTGAGGAAGATGTAGGATACGATAGTCTTTTATCTATTCAGGCAGTTCTGAATACGAAACACTACCTAAACTGCCATCGCTAATTCAATAGACTAAAAGATATAAACGCATATATAGGGCGTTGCATTTAAATAAACATATCACACAAACTTTCAAAGATACTTCCTAGTCCCTTTTTTATTACCTTTGTACTTTTGACCCGCCTCATGGTGAAACTAGGAGCTGGACATTACTTATTCGTATCAATCTAAAAGCACTCATTCGTTGATATCGACTAACTATCATACTACATAGTTCTGCAGGTTGGCTTGCGTTCTTGCCGTTGTGGCTCTGTGATACCATCAACAGATACATATAAATTTCTGGATCAAGAGGCATCGACCCAAGCTCCTCCCTTCTATACGACTATTGGTTAGGTTGATATAACAGTATAGTCTGTTCTAAATCTATTATTCCCATGCTCTGCGGCCGACAGAAGGGATTATGCATATAACATCTCCGGCTTGCATTGCGTTGTAACCAAATGTCTGGCTTAGGCCACATTTGTCAATGAGTGTGTACAAACCAACTATATATCACCTATCAGTTTCTGTTTCTGGATTACATAAAGCAATCGAACTTCTAACCTCCTATAGCTCAAGTTTAGTATCACGGGACCGACCGACTATTGCACTTACGGCAGTGATAGGCGCAATTTGGACTTGTAGATTGACAAAAGATGACCTAGTGCTCGTTTTGATCGGAACTTGTGCGACGAGACGATTGAGCAGGTATGTACAGACCACTTCTCACTCCCGGTTGATTCAGCTTATAATACTACGTACAACCAGGTAGAATGTTCTTGAAGAAATGAGCTAGGTGGTAGATGAAAGAAAGAAGTTGTTACTACATATTCAAAAAAACAACAAAGGACAAACCCCTCTGTCCCTGACGATCCCCTCAAAGCAACGAAAGACATATGAACTAGAATACAATGCTTAATGAACAAATGAAGAAAGTTACTTCCGCTTTGAGAGTCTCCCTGGAACATGTCCGTGCTGGAAAAGGAGTACGTATGTTATTTGCTTATTTTTTGCCAGCAAAGGGTCCATCCCATTCAACAGCTGCAGTGCGCCGATCATGAACAAACAGTTTCACCGGATCAAACTACTCCTTCGTGATTGAAATGAATATATTTCATAAAAGAAAAAACAAAATTGAACGAATCGCTCAAAGCGACTTTAATAATTGGGTTGTTTAGACAAAAATAGACAACAACAAAGGACGTAAAATAAAAAGGAAAAAGCGTAATAAGTTAAAAGGGGGCGCGCACACAAGTAGTTAAACATACTATATCTTATAAGGGGATTGGGGGCAGAAGGAAAAAAAACAATATCAAAGGGCATAAGAAATAAGTGAGAAAAAGAAAGGGTATACTAAATTAGATTTGCTGTGGTTCCTCGACAAGGTCTTCGATGGGCTTTGCTGCAGTCAGCGTTGGACTCTTTTGAGCGACGCTGGAAGCCGGAGAAGTGGCAGTTGTACTGGTACCGAACGAATTCCATATGCGCGAGTACATGCTTGACCGCTTGGATGCTGTCGAAGTGAAGCTGTCTGTGGATTCTCTCGGTTCGGCTGCAAAACTGTACCGTTGATCGATGGAGCAAGGACTAGTAGGCATGCTCATGCGGCCTGCTGTTTTAAGAGTAGATCGTCTGCGCGGGGCTGGATTCAAGCGACACGACTCGTATTCGGCCAACTTGCATTTGGCTTCAGCCAACAACTTTTCCAATTCGCGGCAACGCAGATCACTCTCGATATACTTGGCTTGGAACTCGTCCCGGGTGGCATGCATGGTATGACGACGACTATTTTCTTCAGCAGCTGCCTTGGCTGCACCAAACAATGTCTGATGAGCAGCCAGTACTTCTTCGGTGAACGATCCGCGAGGCATCAGATAATTGCGTTTCTCTTCTTCGAGTCCTTCCACTTGCTTCTCGAGCGTTTCGACTTGCTTTGCCAAGTCCAATTTCTCACCTTGCAAGTCGGATGCTGTCTTTTTGGCGGCTGCTAACTTGACCTGCAAATCATCGTTTTCTTGCTCAATTGCGTCGCGTTCTTCCAATACTTGGTCGCGTTCCAATGTCAATGATTCGACTTGCGCTTGAAGTTCCAGGTTTTTGGCGCTCAATGTTTCTTGCAATAAATGAGCCGACTCGAGTTGCTCAGTGGCGGTTGTGTGTTGCTTATACAGTTGATCGTACTTTTGAGCCAGCTGGGTGTTGACGTGACAATCGGTCTGGCCATCGACTACTTTGGGCTGTTGTTTCTCTTCTTCTTCGTCTTCTTCGGATCTTTCAACTTCTTCGGTGACGGCGGGCGGCGTGGTGGAAAGAGCACCAGCGACCAAGGCACCGAAATCGCCGCTGCCACGAAGCGAATTGACAAAAGTGCGGAATTCGGCGTCTTCCATGTGCGGACTCGACAACTGATGCTGCTGAAGCTTGAGCTTGTACTTTTTGACACGTTTTTCCAAGACATGGTTACGCTTAGCAAGCTTTTGACGCTCCGCCTCACGATCCAGATCCTTCATTTGGACTTGCATCATCTCGTCGGACAAGGCTGAATGTTCCTTTTGCAACCGCGACAGCGCCAGCAGCAAGTCTTCGATTTGCTGATGCAGGACTTGCATGGTCTTGTCCTGTCGCTGAGGGGTGGTCGGGGACGTGGGTGACATGGGCTGCTGTTGTTGCTGTTGCACTGACTTCCAGGAAAACCACGATTCTCGCTTCTTGTGCTTGGTGGGCAATCGGATGGCAACGACTTGCTGCGTCTGCGTCTTTTCCTTTTCCAATTCCTTTTGATGCGACGCGGCAAGACTGTCGACCTTGGCTTTCGTGATAATAGTGCTCAACGCCATGGCGTCGACGATTACCTCGTCGCACGACGAAAATGCATCGTCGTAAAGTTTGCGGCTAGCCAAGTAGAGCATCAATTCCTCAAAGTCGTCGATCTCCAAGAGCTTTTGCTGGTTCTTTTGCATGACGGCGATGGCGACGCGAGTGATGGTCTCGACGGCACCCTCGGCAAACACCAGATCGTAGATGCGCAACACGAGCGGAATGGGGAACGAGTACGCAAACAGGGTCAAGAACCACTGCGATGCATACATGGCAGGGTGGATACCGTGTTGCGTCAAGTGGCCGCTCAGCTCGGGGCACAGCTGTTGCAGCAGCGTGGAGTATTGGTGCAGACGAAGATGAAGGCCTTCCATGTTGAGGGTGAACATTGTGCGCATATCGTAAGTCTCCATCAGTCTAATGGACGTCGGGTTCAACACGTGCTCCTTCTTTTTCAGGGGAACAAAGTTAAACTCACCTGACAAAGACACAGAACGCTTCCTTCTCGGGCATCTGTCAAACCATATCAATCACCCTGCCCGGCCAAATCAGTTCACGGATCATCTTACCGTCATTAGTAATGGCCCCACCAGGAACGCCAGGCCTTGACAATATCCCACGTGGGCATCGTACACGCTGTACGCACGCAAGAGACGTCCCATGGCCTGCTGGCCTTCGCCATTGTCGCTCTTGAACATGGCTACCTGCGGGAAGGTACGTGACAAGTCGCGCTGGATGACTCGTTCGTAGGGCGAGGATTCGGAGTGTTCCTGAACAAGCTTATCGTAGATAGACTCGAGATGCGTTGCGGATGATTGCGACATTGCACGCCAGACAACACCACGGACTCGGTCAGGAATGCCACGGCTCAATTTGGCAGTGAGCAAGTGTGGGAGTTTTGTGGCGGCGGCATTGAAATCGTCAACGAGACACTCCCAGAACTCCCAATCAACCGTGGTGTCCTGCTGTTGCAGATCACGCACGGTCGAAAAGTCGGTCTTGAGCCTGTTGGATTCGATGCACACCGACTTTGGGTCGGCGCTCAAGAGTGCATTCTGTCGTTCTAAACGGGCTAGCAGATAATCCTCGGAAGCCTATTGTTTCAGGGGAAAAAGAAACACTTGGTTAATTATGTAATCTGGGCAAAGCAGAGGCTTGATTGGCCTTTTATTTTTCTTTATTTACTTGAGGTGATAGTTCGGCATTCTCCCTCTCAAAGCGCTCGAGAATGGCATTGGAGGTGGAGATGCGGAGCTGTGGGTTGCTGATCTGCGCATACAACTTTAATTTCTCGGTAGAGGCGGGGATGCGTCGTCGTTCAGCTATGGTGGAGCCGGCATCGCGCTTGGTGCGCGGGAAAGCTTGTGCTTGCGGCTCGACCTGTTCAATGGATCTCGATTCCATGAGATGAGCCAAATCAACCACCGGCTCTTTCTGCTCGGCCACCTTGTCACACTCTTGCATATCTCGGAGACGAGCCAGCACTGGAGGCGGGAGCTGGTTGACGTTCTCTTCCTCAGCTATGACTTCGGTCATAATTCAAAACGTATCAGAAAGAAAGGGGAAAAGCGGTAAGCAAATAAGAAAAAAAGCGGCAGGCGGGTTAAAAGAAAGGGCGAAAGAAAAAAGGGAACAGGTTGAAAGGAGAGCGAGGGGTTGGGACCTGAAAGGCACCGATTTTTTTTATGTGCAACGTTGCAACCAAACACGAGGACTTGTTTTCAGAAAAGACTCTTTTTTATTCAGGGCGACGCTCTTCGGGTTGGGTTGGCGCGGTTGACGCCATACAGTCCATCTCCTATCCGTTGCTGGACCTTATCCTTACGGATCGAAATCTTGATGCCTTGTTTGGCAAAACACCGTGACAGCTCCGTCGATTCTGTTATTCATGCCAGTCTTATTTACGCTGCTTTGCATCCAAGCTCCTCCCTAAATACCTGTCATGCCAGGGAAGTTTTTGGCCGTGTAGACGCTGAACGGCTCGCTCATGACCTGATCCAGCACACTCGTGCTCATTGTCAGCGGCTCCCTACACCGCTTTCAGTTTTTTTTTTTTTTAGTTTCAATGTTTTTTTTTTACCCAGCACTTAGATCCAGAAACAAAAATTTCAGCCGAAAGCGCCCTTCTGTGCGTATCGACAGGTCCTGGAAGATGAAAAACACCCCCAGCTCGCGCTCCAGGTCCTTGAGCTGGTACGCATTGGTCGCAAGTCCGCCGATCAAGTTCCGCACTGGACGTGGTTCGTCAAACGTCAGCACGTTTTCTAATCGTGACGAAGAAGCGCTTGACGACGGCGCCGACGGCACAAACACTTGATCGCACCTCGATTGTCCATCCTCAGAATAGAGTTCACATTGCACCACGAACAGCGAGATTGTGTCCAGCTCTCTTTGGGTTGCATACAAGTGACACACGACAAACTCAGTCCACCTTTTTCAGTGGCGTGTTGCTCCCACTTACCTCACATTCTCCAACTTTTGGTCATTGGTTTCGGTGCACAGGCGCAGAATCACCGGGGGATCTATGGGTCGCTTGTCCTTCTCGCCAAAACCGCAACTGCGCGCGCGGATAGGCTGCTGCACAATCACTTTACATTTATTAACAGCTTCTTGGGCGGGGACAGCAACAAATACCTAGACGGTATCGGATACTGTTTCGACTCGGCCGTCCAAGGCCCAGAGGCGGAGGCACCGACATTAGGGTTATATGCGGGGAGAAGAAAGAACACAATAGAAAAATAAAATGCTTTATTTATATTAGATCTTGTTCTCCAAACTCTTGCTCTCCTTCAAGGCAACCACGGCCGCAACAACGTCGTCCAGCGGGATGGTCTTGCCCTTGGCCTTGGTGCCGACGTCGTCTCGATTGCGCACGTTGACCGACCGGGTGCTCTCCTCCTCGCCGCCCACCACAAAGATAAAGTTGTAGTGCGACAATTCGCTGTTTCGAATCTTCTTGTTGAGGGTGTTGTCCGACAGGTCGGCGTCGGCGTAGATGCCCTTGGAGACAAGCAGGTCGGTGATTTCCTGCGCGTACTTGGTGAACGGAGCAGCCACAGGGATGACGCTGATCTGGCGGGGTGACAGCCAGAACGGGAATTTGCCGGCAAAGTGCTCGATCAAGATACCCATCATGCGCTCGACCGAACCCAGGATGGCTCTGTGGATAATCACAGGACGAGCATACGACTCATCCTCGCCGCGGTTCTCAGTGCGGTATTCAAGCTTGAATCGCACAGGCAATTGGAAATCAAGCTGGATGGTGGCGCACTGGTGCTTTCTGCGCAAGGCATCGTAAATGACAATGTCGATCTTGGGGCCATAAAAGGCACCGTCACCAGCATTCAATTCCCATTGCACGCCCTTCTTTTGAGCAAACTTGTTCAATGAATCCTCCAGCTTCTTTTCGGCATTGTCCCACACGCTGAGCTCGCCAATGTAGTTTTCCGGACGGGTCGACAGCTTGAGATGGAACTCAAAGCCAAAGATGCCGTACACGTGGTTCAAAAAGTCGAAGCAGTTGGCCACTTCTTCCTCGATCTGATCCTGTCGACAGAAAATATGCGCATCGTCTTGCTGGAATCGACGCACACGGGTCAAGCCCGACAAGGCACCCGAGAACTCGTTGCGATGCACCACACCAAAGTCAGCAAGACGGATGGGCAGTTCGCGATAACTGCGGTCCTTGTGGCCAAACATCAAACAGTGACCAGGGCAGTTCATGGGCTTCAATGCGAATTCTTCCTTGTCCACTTCCAAACAGAACATGTTTTCCTTGTACTTGGCCGCGTGGCCGGATTGGTTCCACAGTTTCAAGTTGAACATGTTGGGAGTGATGACTTCGGTGAAGCCGCGCGCTTGGTACTCCTTCTTGATCAGATCAACGAGCGCGTTGTAGATGCGTGCACCGTGGGGCAACATGAATGCCGAACCGGGCGACAATTCATGGAAGAAGAAGAGCTCTTGCTCTTTGCCGATCTTGCGATGATCGCGCTTGGCGGCTTCCTCAATGAACTTTTTGTACTCGGTCATCTGCTTCTTGTCGGGGAACGAGATACCGTACAGACGTTGAAGCGAATCGTTCTTGGCATCACCCAAAAAGTAGGACGACGAGTTCTTGGTGATCGTGAAGGCCTTGACGCGGCCAGTGTGAGGGACGTGGGGACCGCGGCACAAATCGATCAAGGGACCGCAGCGGTAGACGGTGGTGGAGCTGCCGTCGGGGATCTTGTCGTTGATGATGTGTACCTTGTAAGGGTTATGCTTGAACATTTCCAAAAGCTCTTCTTTGGTAATGACCAATCGTTCAAAGGGCTGCTTTTCCTTGTTGATCTGGCCAACCAGCTTTTCCAACGGTGCGTAATCTTGCTGCGACACGACACGTTCCTTCAAACCCATCTCATAGTAGAAGCCGTCTTCGAGAGGAGGACCGATGCACAAATGACAACCATAGTGACGCTCGGCAGCTTCACCCAACATGTGAGCGCTCGAGTGCCAGAATACCTTTTTGCCATCTTCGTGTTCAAAGTCAAGCAATTCCAGCTTGCACGACGATTCCAGGGGTCGCTCCAAATCCCACAGTTCGCCATCCACGCGAGCAATCACCGTACGCTCCGCCAGTGACTTTGCAATCCCCATAGCAATGGCCATGGGCGAGGTTTCGTACGAAACACCTTCCTTGGTGGTGCCGTCGGGAAGGGTGATGGTAATGGGTTCGCGTGGTTTTTCTAACGTTGCGGTTTTAGCTTTGACAGTTGTTGTCCAATTGATAAGCTTTTACCCTTCAAGGCAGCATCGGCCTTTGCCTTGAGGCGGTCGAACATTTCGATACGGTGCTGGAGGTATTCCGGAGGGGGTTCACCTAATAATAAAAAAAGAAAGTGACAATGTCAACGTAAGGTGACATTGGTTCCACTGGTTTGGCTGCGAGGGCTACCTCCAAAGGATAGGCACTTTCAGCGGCAGGAGCCTTGGCCTTCTTGGCCTTCTTGTCAGCCTTGGCTGGCTTGTTGGCGACGGGCTTGTCGACGGGAGCTGCTTCAGCTGGCATTTCTTCGATGGAGAAAGAACAAAGTGTTGCTGGTGTCAAATTGTTTAAAATAGTAGGTTTAACGCTCAGCCACCATGGGAACTGCGGCAACCACCAGGAATCACTGTGAATCACTTGCCGTTTCCAGCGACGTTGCTGAATAATCATGCTGGGTGCTCCTAGGCTCATGCTGATTAATCACAGGGCAATAGGCTGGACAATCGCGCGGTTGGATGGTACAAAACAACAAAGAAAAAAAGGTACAAGGTTTATTGTGATTGTGATAGTGTGATAGTGTGTGTGTGTGTGCGTGTGTATGTTCTTTTTTAGAGATCGGCGCCGCCTTTCCTTGCCCGTACTGATGCCTAGAGTGAGTCGAACCTAAACGCTGGACTACGGCTTTTTAACGATACTTACCATCATTCCGAATGGGTATTTTGAGGCCCTGCTTGGCGAACGCTTTGGACAATTCCGTCGATTCTATCCTGCCGCATCAGCCCTATTTTGCGCAAATCAAAACTTTATCGCTTGTTTACCTGTCATGCCGGGGAACTACGCACAACGCTTGCATGAATACCAAAGCCAACCGCACGGATACGACGCACGTACCTTTTTAGCCGAATAGACGGTGAACGGGTCTGAAAAGACCTGGGCAATGATCTTTGATTTGGCATCCGTTTGAAAATCCGAGCTGTATTCGAATGAGGAGGGGGTTGCTATCAAGATTTGGGTACACGCGCACATACCTGGCCAATTTCATCAGACTGAATCTTAAAGTATATCGGCCCTCGGTTCGAATGCTCAGGTCCGGAAAGGCGAAATACAACCCCTGCTCACCCGCTGGATTCTTTAATAAGCTTGGCGAGCTCACCAACGATCCCATCAACACCCGCGTGCACTTGGGTGGATTCGAAATGATGTTGCGTTCCTCTTCTCGGTCCGCCGACCACAATGTCACATGCAGTACAAAGAACGGCGTCTGTAGCGTTCTGTTGCAACGGTTCAATCGCGTGTTGCCAATAACAACAAGTGGGGGAAAACTTACTGGACATCCACAGGGCCCTGTTGACCTTCTTGCTGGACAATTAATTTGACGATCGGTGGTGGATCGATGGGCCGTCGGTCCTTTTCGCCGAACCCACACATGCGTGCATGCAGAGGTTGCTGGCATACAACTAATTCGTATGTTCTACATGTCGCCCGCCCTTTTAGCCTCCTTTGTGCTCCACGTCTTTTTTGAACTTGAAATCCGCTACCTCTTTTCTCGCTCGTCAAACCCAATCGATCCGCAGTACGACTCGGCTGTGGATAGCCCGCCCGCCTCCTTCTCCTCTTCGTACGCTGCCGGTGCCCGATGCTGCCGTGGGTCATGCAGGTACGATGGGCCGGGCATCGTGTCGGGGATTGTGGTCGGCGTGGAGGTGGTAGCATAGTATGGTGCTGGAGGTGGTAATGAAGTAGCAGTAGTATATTGTGAATCCATGAGAGGCCGTTGAGCAGTGTGGCTCATTGAAGTGGGATGAAGAGGAAGAGGAAAGAAAAAAAAAGGTGGCAAGGAAAAGCCGTAGTTTTGGAACAGGCGGGTAAACGTTCACTCTCTTGGCAGCCTGCCCCCCTTTTATTTTTTTTTGGCACAGTGACTTGACTACTGCTCTCTTTTTTTCTCTTTTCCTCTCTTTGTTTATCTAGCCAACGTGTCGACGCGCGCTCGCTGCAGCTACTACCCTCTCCTCATTGGCGATCAATCAACCCATCCTTGTCTTGATTGTGTAATAAAAGAAGAACCCCCATCGTCTCTTTGGCTTGACCGAATGAAACGAAGCGGTGTGGTTCAGTTCAACTAGGGATGGCGCCAAGGCAGAGTCCAGCAGTGCCATAAAAGGGATGGATGCTTTTGCGAACGGCAGCCGACACTAATATTATTCAGGAACACTCGGCGCTTGGCTCGCTGAATCGAGGCACCAATGACAAGCGCGGTTTATAGGCCATGCAAGACATCCAATTATTTGTGAAGAGTCCATCGGCCTTCGCCGAAACTACTGACATTCAATCTGGAAAGAACACTCCCCTTTGTCGTCTCATCTCTGTCCTTGACTTGCATGCCATCGATACCGAAGAAATGCCGACTGTATGCAAAGTGCTAAACAGGATGGCCTTTGCGCAAACCGACTAGTCGGAACATACCCAATGCCAGGACTCGCTGAATGAGCGCTTTGACAACCAAAACATTGTGCAACGGCATTTATATTTATACAGATATTCTACCATGGCAACATTTCTGAAAGCAAAAAAAACCCCAATATCTTTTTTTTTTATTATTCTGGCTTGCCAATAAGACCTTTACCCCAATTTTGAATCACTCTTGAACATTGTTTGCGAACATGCTCTGACCGTGCACTCTTCCATAAGCCCAGTGCGTCCAATTGTCTTGCATGATGAACGCACTGTTCCCAAAAGAATTTGGCGTACAGCCGGTTCTCCAATACCAGCTATAGAAAAAGAAAAAGAACGATTAGAACCCATGTTTGCTCTGTTGACATATGTGGAAAAAAACTCACGTCGAAATCCGAAATCACAAACTCTTTGTTATCCGGCAACTGCACCACAAAATCATCTGGTAGAACCCAAAACTCGCCACCCGCCAGATAATTTGAAAACAGACATGCCGATCGTCGATCCAAGAACCGTTCCGCGCACCTGTTTTTTTGATTGTTAACTTGGTACATTCATGCATGCAAAATAATTAGTTACCATGGTTGCACAGTCTTGCTTTCTATGACAACCGGTTCGTAATGGAAATCATAGTTTTCAACAGCATAAAGAGTGGTTGCTTCACGCCACCGGAGCAGATCGGTCGGTCCTTCGTTCATATCCCAGTGCGGGTCGACCATGGCCATTTCCTTGCCATCGACCAATTCCAACAGCCGACTCTTTTTGTACGGAATGGTATACTTTGCATCTTGATGATGTTCGGGGAAGCCAAAGGTAGGAACGACAAGCATATCGCCGTTATCCAGCAACGTTTCAAAGTATTCGCGGTTCGCATCGAGGGTACGTCGGATATCGGTGGCCGGCACCAAATGACTGGGCATCTCACATACGTATCGCGTGCGAGCAAACATGCGTGCCATATTTCGTTCGGCATTGCGAGGCAACAAGACGGTCAATGCCTCTTTTGCTGG